>NW_010578139.1:625178-724002 GCF_000705375.1 Tinamus guttatus
AATGGACTTCCCTTAAAGTCTGTGTTTGTGTAAACAATATTATGTTATTATTATTATTATTTCCTGTGAAAATGGTATTTTAACTGTAAGTCAAGAGTTAAATGAAATAGCTCTTAAGTTTACAATAAGATAGAATCTACCTCAAAATATATTGGCAATTTTAGTGTGTAAGTCATTCCCAATGAAAAATGTGTGCAACATATGGAACAGGCTGGCAGTCAGGAGTTTAGCTTAAAACATTACCATGCAACCCTGGAGGACTTGGGATGCCTCAGTCCCCCCGGTTTCATGATGTGAGGTGTAGGCAATTCCTGGGTTTGGCGCACATCCCACCTGCACCCTGGGTTACTCTTTTTCCCTTCCCTGGGAAGGAACTGCAGTGCACAAGCCAGAAGGAGCCTGTCTGCTGCCCGGGAAGCTGGTCTGTCAATGTAGAGAATGATTGATTTCCAGCCTCTTTAGTCAGGAAAGCCAGGATGCCAGCGTGAAGGAAAAGCAATTCTCCCATTAGCTCTAGAAAGAGTTTACATTGCCCATCTACTGGGGAGGGCATACTAGGGATTTCTGAATAGAACTGCTTTAGCTGATTACTAGCAGTCTGTTGTTTGTTAGGTCTCTAGGCACCATAAATGAGGGTGACTGAAGCCTTTGGATAAACATTGCTTCTTCCTTATACGGATCATCCTTACCATCTAAGAGTATCTATTAATTGCTATCCACATTGCAAACTTGCCTGTTCTTTTCATGAGAAGATAGGGTACAGTTTGTACTATTCTATTTTAGACTATTTTTTTTCTTGCTTTTATCTTGCTTTTCTAGGAGAAAAGGGAGAACCTGGGACCAAGTCAGTCCTCACTGCTATTTAGCTTGCTGCATATGCCTAAGTGGATGCTGCTGGTGTCAGCTGAGACCTTGGTCCAAGTAGCAGCATTCTGGTGATGGTCACAGAGAAGGTTCAGCTCTTCCAGATGTTGACTTGCATTACTTAAAATAGCCTTCAGCAGCGGGTAACTGTAGCCCCATGGAGTAAAAGGGAACAGGAGGAAACTCGCTTTCTCATTTGGCTGCCTGCAGTTGGTTGCTGTGAATATTCTCTTTCGTTCATACTTATGTCTTCGAGTCTTATTCTCAGTTGATGCTTTTGCAGCTGGTTAGCATTAGTTTTATCTGTTTAGCTATTTTGAGTGAATACAGACAGGGTGCACGTTGCTACAATGTTTAGTGCAAGCTTTTTCATTTCTGCAGGACCTTTTTGCATCCATTCTACTCTATTGAAATCATATGGTGAAATCACCTATAGGGTGTAGAATACAGCAGCCTGTAATATGTTTTTAATTTTATTGCCATTCTGCATTTAGGAGTGACTCACTGCTCTGGAGATTGAGTTGATAAAACATTTGCACATCTCATTAATCTAATACTGTAATTCCCAAGAAACATTACAGTGAAAAAGCTTATTGTTCAGACAGTGCATGGTGAGCTTTATTGGTAATACCATGCTGTACATGTCACAATCCTAGATGTAATTTTTCAACAAACAGAAATGCATGATGAGGACTCCATTACAGAATCCAAAACATGGTGTCTTGAAACCTAGACCTCTGGGATCATTACAGAGAGCATTTTAAAAGGATAATTCTTTTACTCATACATTCATTGTCATTAATGTATGATGCTCGATGCTTGATGCTTTTCTGAGCAAAGCAATTTTGAAATGGCATGACTCAGCAAATTCAGCAAGAGATTGCTTTGAAAACTGTTTTAAAGCTGTTATTTGTGTAATTCTAGTCTGTAAGGGGGTGCAGAATAGTAAAACAAATGGCAAACCTCACAGAGCTTGGTTCTTCTGTAATTTTACAATTCTCATTTAAGCAAGAATTTTGATGTCCTAGTGTAGCTAGCATGTAACTTTTCTAATCAGATTGCTTATCTTCTTTAAATGTCCATTCCTACCTTTCCTTTGTCTTGGAATATAATGTCTCCTTAACTTCCTGTTTGAAAAAAAAAATCCAAACCATAAAAAGCAAGCAAGGATCCATATAGTCTGTTTTTCATAGTATAAAGGAATCTGAAAGTGAGGATAAACTGAAGTTAATGTGTGTCTTGGCAAACAATCTTTCAAAATATTAATTGTAATGGAATGTGCCTACTGCTAGGAACAACAAATAAGAAGTACGAAACAAAACCTGTGGAGAGACTGTTGGAAGAGATGATTATACCATAGTTGGGATACGTATCTCTGCCTTCAAAGGCTGTGGTATTAACACAGGCAGAGAAACATTCTGTTTTCCTGTGTCTGGGCAGCCTGCCTCCACATGGGCTTGATGTCTCTGTTTATGTGGAACGGAACTTGGTGTTATCCTTTGCCACACGGAGAGTTTGCAGTGCTCAACTGTCTTCTATGAGAGGTAACTTTAGAGGTAGTCATGTAACAGGCCAACGATGAAGGTTGGGTGCATGGAACAATGTGGGGGGCAGTTTCCAGTTTAAGCCAAACTTCCTAGTTGTAAATACAGTTTCTCCTCCATGGTCTCTTTTTTTTTTTTTTAGAATAATTTTGCTTTTTTGTGGGCTGCTGTACATTTTTCCTCCGTGATACGGCTTTTTTTCCTGCTATGAGAGCATAGCATGATGAGGTGTATGCATATGCTGCAATAAATATATTTACCTTTAGGTCACCCACAGAGTGTATGTGTGCATGTGCGTGTGCACACATGTATGTTTTGTTTGTTTGTTTGTTTTTTAATTCCTTTAAAGGAAAATAGTTCCCTTAGAGATAGCCTTGGTTCCGGTCAGATGTTAACACCCAACGTACGCGTTAAGTTGCCCCAGAGCACTCAGAGGGGAATGTGCTCGGAATCAGAGTGGTTTTTTGCTCATGTAAACTATATCTGTGCTCTTCAGCATTGTATGCATTCCATGGCCTCTCTGTTTATTGCAAATGCAAGACTGGGCACAGGCACTCCAATTTAAGAAACATTTCTTTATCTTCCCTGTAACTGCAGATCTGGCTTCCTATTTAGGTTGGAGATCATACCTATGAGCAGTCAAATCCAGTCTGTAACAATTCATCACATCTCGGTTAAAGATACAAGAAAAAATATGAGAAAATGAGCAACAGGTAAACTGTATGGACATATATATGTATAACTAATGGATTTTTAGATACCTGGAATTCAGAGACAACCTTGGATATTTCATCTGCAGCTTGCCCCCATTATCTGCCTGTAAGATAAGCACCAAAGTAATCACCCTTTTTTCATTTTGGTTATTTTGGCGCAAACTTTATGCTTTTTCACAGCTGAATTTATAGTGTGGTTATTGTGGATAAATTCTAGTAAAAGTTTTTCTCAGAAAAAAAGAAAAAAAAATCCAAATCTGTTATGATTCAACCATTAGTAACTTCGGAGTAAAAGACAGAAATATAGCAGTGTTAGTATTTGCTTAAATTAATTACAAAGTAAACCTTATAAGAATAAACAATGATAAATAAAAAATGTCTGAAAAGCAGTTTTTATCCAAGCTTTGCAGCTTTTATACTTTGGTAGGAAATTCTTCTAAAACTTTTTTTAGTATAATAACATAAATGGTCTTTTCTAAAATGTGTTGGACACACATTTTCACTTTTCTCTAAAATATTTCTGCAAATACGAATAAGTTATTTTCAAATTTTAGATATCTTCGTATCGTACCTCTTATTTCAGAAGTTTTTTTTTTTTTTTAGTTGCTGTCTGTGTGATTGTATCAGTCTCTGCAGTATTAGGATTTGCTTTTCAAAAGACTTTCTGGCTGGAATCATATAACACCTTCTGTTCCAAATAACTTGTATACCCTTTAAAAAAAATCTGCATTTTAGAGATGATGAAAATATGAATTAAAAATCTTTCTGTGTTGAGGCAGCTTCAGTTGAGTGAGGAAGTGCACACCACACTTTTAGGAGCAATGAAAACTTTGGTTTTGCGTCTGTCAAGCACACAGCAGGCACAAGACCTGGCTGTCAGGCAGTAGTGCCTGCTGCTGGGCAGGGGGCTCTCCCGCAAATGTGATGCCTTTTATTAAATAAGCAGGAAGCGAAGGAAAGAATATGAAGTGCTGGAACAGCTAGCAGGAGCATTCAGTATGTAACATCCTTATCTGCTCGGAACTTTAAGTATTAAAGAGGCACGATTTGTAACAGCCATTTTTTTCCTCTTGGAGCTGTCATCTGATCTGTAAGTAATGGATTATTTTAATGGAAAAAAATGCCCTGAAGATGCAACTCATTGCCCTCACAAATGACTTCATATCTTTTTGCCTCATATGTTTGAATTATTTATATCAGAAATTCCGAAATTCTGAATGTGGCAGGGAGGCTGTCTCAGACTGCCAGGTCTTGTGCGAGTCTTACCTCTGGGATGTATCAGTGTGTTTGTTAGCCACAACTGAGCAGAACTGTAGCACAGAGGAAAGGCACTTCCCCCTCAACTGGCCGTGCTGGTACCATGCAACGACGGTGGTGGCCGTCACAGTTAGGTGTGTTACAGGATAATCCAGACTTTCTGGTCCTACATAAAGATAGCACCACTACTCTGTAAAGATGATCATTAGAGTCCCAGAGACTAAAGACACCTTTATGTATTTATTTATTTATTTATTGTGCACTGACTGTAGTTATCATGCTTTTAAGTTTCTATTCTTGCCAAAGGGTACTGGAAACCAAACTCTGTAAGAATATAAAATGTTCTCTTTGCTCAGATCGAGATCTAGTTTATCTATTGCATTGTACAGAAGTCTGTACTTTGCTTTTCAAGTCGCACTTATTTCCAACAGGAAGCAAAATTAGATATACACTGGAATAATACAAAAAAAAAAAAGAGAAGTGTTTATTTTTCATGGTGACTTTTTACTTTACCAAGAAGGTTTAAATGACTGTTTATAGATATGGAAGTAGTCATCAGAAATGTGTTTTGATGCCATTAACATTCACAAGTTGAGATGACATTCTTTATTCATCCTGACAGATTTTTAAAAAAAGAGAATTAGCTTAGGAGAATTAGCTTACTTTTTTCCTACTTTTAACACATATTTAGAGATGCTTGACATAGTAGACAATTTGTGGAAGGCAGTGAGAGTTGTGCATGATATCTTGAAAAAATATCAGGGTTACTAAAAATTAACCCATGTTAGCATGTTATTTTATGTGAAATTTAAACACTAAAAAGTAAATAACAGTGATTTGTTTATACTGTGTTAGTCTATGAAACCCATTTAATATGCTAGCAGATATTTCCTCTTCTGATTAATCCCACTGGAAAACATTTAAGTATTATTAACAATGCTATAAATAACCAATTGTACTGACTCCCTGTTGAGAGTTACTATCAATACTCTTATAGCTGGAATGCTTAATTGTGCAATTTTAGTTTTTACTTTATTTATTTATTTATATCTTAGAAGAAGTTGCAAACATTTTTCTGATTTCTTTCCTGATGACTCAAGTGATGTCCATTTTTACTGTCATTCAGGTAGCTCAATGAAATGGTTATTAAGTGTATCCAATTCATTCAAAATGTTTCCCTTCACCTCTGTCTTTTCCAGTGTTACATATTTGCTGTTGTACTTTCATTTGGTAATGCCCTTGGCAGAATTCCACATTATCTTCTATTTAAATTGGGTAAATCTAATTAGCAAATTCCTGTTATAGTTATCTTGTGTCTAATATAATCCTAAATTGATCCCAAACTGGATAGCTCTAATCGAAAGCACAAGTGCTCAAATATAGCTGCTGGATCCAGATCATTCTGTGATTGTCCTGGACATAATTTAGGTATAAACTTATCTTTCCTGTGCTTTTTTCATGGTCCTGCAAGATGGAAGAATTGTGCGCTTGGTTTTGTTCCTGTCCCCATTTTGGAGTTACTGCGAGCTCTGGGACTGGTTGAGACCAGAAAGCCTGAGGAAAAATGCTTGAGGAAGCCCTTAAAACAGTCACAAATAGCTCTGAGCTCAAGCTCAATAAGCCTGTGTGGTTTGAATCAATTCTGGCTCTACCTGGCAGTGCCCAGTCCTTTCTTCCCACAGCAGCCACTGTGCCATTTTTAACGCATAAGCAAAGCAACGTAACTTCAGGTATTGTTAAACTGAAGCCTTTAATAAATGCAGCTCACAAGCAAGGTGGACATGTTTAGAGCAGCTATTTGGAAATGCAGCTACTTGAAACCGGCAGCAGGTCTTGTTTTATTAACAACGCGCTCGGAGCGGGGTTCAGGTGTCGGTGCCCTCGCCTGGCCGAGCGGATGCTGCCGGCCGGCTCCGTGCCCGGAGCCCTGCGCTCTCCGCACCGCGGGTGAGCTATGGAAGGAGCTTTCGAGGAGGTGTCGCGGGGCCCGACCCCCGAGAGCGTGCAGGAGTCTCTTATTTCCGACTTCACAGAGGAAATTGCAAGTTCTGCTGCAGAGGATGTGCTGGAAGTGGTTCCTGATGAGGACATCCTTACACCTGAGAATTTGCAGGAATCTGCTCCTGCTGAGGAAACGCAGGACACTCAGCCGGAGGGTGGGCAGGTATGGCAAAAAGAGACTTTACAGTGAAGGTTGGGGAGCTTTTGTGGTTATAGTAATGTATTTAATCAAATCTTAAGTATACGTGAAAAGTCTGTTTCAGTTTGCTTGAGCGTTACAGATGGAGCCTATCATTTCTGTAGAGACAGGAAGTGAGAAGCACCAGCACCAGCAAAGTGTGTGGGTCTGGTTTCGTCAGGGAATGCCATATGAACTGTCCTTAACCTGACAAAAGGCGTTTCAGGATGCGCCTGAATTTAGTGGAATAAAACTGTCTTTGTAGGGTTACCTACATAGCCAACATAGGTCTAAACTGCTGGACATTGTCCCTAGTGGAGAAACTGTGGGAATATAAGATAGTTTATTTTGTGTGATTTGAAATTGCAGGCCTGTAATCACAATGAGCCTAAAAAAAAGGGTAATATTGCTTCTATTTGTAGCAGCTTTTGTTTTTCTGTGGTGGTTTCTGTGGAAAATTCCTCCCTACAGTGCCTTAACACGGCTCGAGTCGATATATCTATACTGGGACTTTTCAGTAGAGTAGGTGTAAAATGACCCATCTGCAACAGAGCAAGTTTGCAGTCTAATGCTGTTCCTGACAAAACAGCTCTCAGGGATGGCAGATGAGCTGTGAGGAGCAGCAGTGGCCATCAGGTCACCCCTGCAGAGGGACGTGTCCTCGTTCTCCCACGCTGCAGAAGGTAGAAATGCCCTAACTGCTGGCTACGCTTTTGCCCAGGAATTTCCTCTTTCAGAGGCATTCCCAGTTGTGCAAAGTGTTCAGCACTGCAGCCGCACTTGAGGCTCTTATCTCCCACGCTGCAGGTGAGCGTTCCAGCCATGGGGTTGCAGGGCAGTGCTGCCTTCTCCAAGGCAGCAACCGAAACCTAGAAGCAGTCAGATCTCAGTCTGGATTTCCCCTCCTGCTGAGGATGTCCCATCCTTCCATTCCTTGAGTACCTGTTTCATGATGAGCTTTTCTTCGAAGTTTTCCTCAGAAGTCATATCTTCAACTCGAGTCTGTCTCAAGTAAAGTTTTGCTAAAAATAGTGCATTGCTGCAGAAAGCCTGATTTGACAGATTGACTGCTCTTATCTACAGAGGTGTTCTTTTGAAAAACATTTGATCAAGAAATGTTAAGCAGAATTCCTTGTCAGAATGAAAAGATGCCTGTTGTTTCTGGATGAAAGAATACTTAATAATACAATAAGAAAATTAGCAAGTATCTGACATTATAACAATTCAGGAATCTTAAAATGCTTTCCAGCAGAACACCTTGACTTTCCAACAGAGGAAAATTAAATTCTGATGTTGAGAATTTTCTTTTTCTCTGATGAGGTTTTATTTGACTTGAGAGGGAAAAAAAGGGGGGAATCAGCATGGAGTAGTAACTCTCTAAATAAGAATTATTTTGAACTACATGACATGACTAGCATGTCATGTAGAAACTCAGTTGCAAACTAAAATTTGGAAGAATAATTGCTACTAAAATAGGGCTTTACTTTTAGTTAGAAAAATTGTGGCATGAAGTGTGCAGACTTCACTATAAACCTGAATATTTAAGCTTTGATATCCCTGTTTGCCAGTATTTTGATTGTCTATGAAAGGACAGTGTCATTTCATCTGCGACTTCAATGTGTGAGGAAATTCCTTAAGTTTTCTTTTAACAGTGTTTCTTCTATATCTTCTGACACTTTTTGGTAGTGTTGTTATAAAGCCTTAATAATGAAATGTGATAGTCTTTGGTCATTATTATAACATGACAGCTGTCTAGTTCTGCTGCTGCTTGTACCAGTCATGTAACTTACAGAAGATTTCTGTGTTTCTGCACCGCTTTGCAGCTTTCACCACTGTTCCTCCTCCAGCAGTTCACAGAAGCATACATGCCATAGCCTGGCCTCTTTTTGATTTTTTTTTTTTTTTTTTTTTGCTATGACATATTCCACATGCTGCCACATGTTTGCATTTAGTGTTGGAGAATGTAACAGTATGCTTGATTAATGAGCAGGCGCGATCTTATTACATGTGTCCTACATTCTTTAGGCTGGTTTGTAAAGTGACGATTGACAGGAAATCAGCCTTGATGAAGCTCCTTAAATATATGAGACAGAACTGGACAATGGCTATTTTCAAGACTACGTGATTTAGCGTTGGCATGGCTTGTACCACTGCTCTGATGCTGCAAAACATACAGTTTCAGAACATTTGTAATGCAGAGCGTACAAACAATGTTCCATGAAAGCAGTCACTTTGCTATAGCACTCCTCTTTTCTTTGTCTAATAGCTGGAAATAGTTCTTGCAGTTCAGGTTTTGTAATGGTTTCCCAATTCTTTTTAGTCTTTCTGAGTGCCTGTGCAGAGCCTTGTATGTCTTGGGGTTGTATCTTGTACATATTCCCTTTCAAAATGAAAGTATTAATAATATTGATAAGGTTGTAAAAATCTTGGAACATTTATAGAGATTTTTGTTTCATTTATTCAGAAGCTCTTTTTATTGTTTTTAAAATTAATTTATAGTGTATCCCAGAAATTCTTTTAATTTTGGAATGAACATTTTATTTAGCTAAAAAAAATCACTAGTAATTACATTCTTTCTTAGAAAAAGTCTTACTACTTTGAAATAGATATGAATACATTTAGAAATGATTTCCATTAGTGTTTTGGTTCGATGTAAATAGAAGTAAAGAGCCGTTTATAAAGAGTTAAAGAATGCTATTGTTATTAATGATACAAAATGCTCAATCTATGCTTTTAAAAATATTTCTGCCTTTTTAGGAATGTCAAGAGGCAAACTTTCAGTGTATTCTGGAAACTAAGTACTTGCATTATATAACGATGTGTGTGTAGTTCTTGAACTTTTAAAATAATGTTTAGTTTATGAACTTTTCAACTTGAGCTAGAACAGATTCTGCTTGATGGCAGAAGGTAAACAAAAGTTACAACCTGCAGTTTCATTATATGCCTGGATTAAATGCAGTTTGTTTTCTAACACATCAGTATGGATGCCATTCATTCCCCAGTTTTTATATTTAGGGACTTAGAATAGATTTATGGATCTTGAGTGCCTTTTTCTTGTCGTCTCTCTTTCTGTCTCCCTCCTGTCTCCCTCCCCTTCTTCACTGGCATCATTTTGTAGTGATTCAGATATTCCACTATTATTCTCTCTTTAAAGTGAAAGCATAGCTTGTGAAAAGTGCCACATAAACAGAAGGGGAAAATTTAGCAGCCAAGTCACTGCCAAGATGGGCAGTGGCAAGGCCAGCATCATTTTATAGATGGGAAAACCACTGTTTGTTATCAATCTCAGCCTAAGAATGGGAAGCTCCGAGTACTAATGAGCTGTCCCCAATAGCCACAGGAGCCTGAGCTGTTGCAAGAGCCCAGACTGAGCTGGGCACAGGATTGCTTCCTATAAAGGCTGCATTTATCCCTCTAAACTGTGCATGTGCTTACATAAGAACGAGGGAACTGCTCAGTGCTGGAGCCCCTGGGACAGTTTCTTTGTGTGCTCTTCCATATTCATACAAACTTGCTGCAGCATCCTGCCAAATTATGGATTTCTGTGTAACCCGTAAGGGACTGGATACTTCCCTGTCTAGTCCCTGAAGGGATCTGATCTAGTCCTTGAAGGGATCAAACTTTGATCTGGACTGGTTGCTTATAACATGTGCACTGATGCCTGTAGTTCCTTATGTCTGTGCTTTCTTCAGATGCAAACAGGAGGCAACCCTAAAAGGACCTGGAGTCTCTAACGCTGGCTCCTTCCCAACATTTGTTACATCATGCTCTCCTTGGGGACTGAAATCGCGTGGCATATTCGCATATGTTTGGAGCACTTTAGGATGAGTTAATTTTTTTTCTGTCCCAAAGAATATGAGACTCTTCCTTTTCTGATCAGGAGAAGGGTGTTCTTGGGAGGGGGGGGCGGAAAAAAAAGTGATAGCATTCTTGCATTTAAAGCAGTGTGATTTCTGTTCTGGAAATGGTATGTCTCCTATTATATTGCTGACCTGTCCTGACTGACTCCTGTTTCATAAACATGTAACTTGCTGAATCTCAAGTCAGCAACTGTCACTGAGTTTGGCCTGTTCAAGCTGCTTCATAGTTGCTTGGCGAATTAGCTCTCCCATTTGTGCCTGGGTAAGCTGCTGCTTTAGAAGCAAAACCATAGAATCACAGAATCACAGAATGCTTAAGGTTGGAAGGGAACTCTAGAGATCATGTAGTCCAACCCCCCTGCACACACAGGTTGACCTAGAGCACCTGGCACAGGACTGCGTCCAAGCGGGTTTTGAAGATCTCTAGAGAAGGAGACTCCACAACCTCTCTGGGCAGCCTGTTCCAGTGCTCTGTCACCCTCACTGTCAATAAATTTTTCCTTAAGTTCCTGTGGCACTTTTGGTGCTTCAGTTTGTGGCCGTTTCCTCTAGTTCTGTCAGTGGCCACCAGTGAAAAGAGACCAGCACCATCCCCACTGCCTCCCTTGAGGTACTTATAGACACTGATGAGATCCCCTCTCAGCCTTCTCTTCTCCAGGCTGAACAGGCCCAGCTCCCTCAGTCTCTCCTCATAGGGCAGATGTTCCAGGCCTCTGATGCTTCAATAGAAAATGCTTCAATAGAAAATTACTGGTTCTTTTAAGCTGGATTTTGCTTTTTATAACAACTTTCACCAAGTGCTAAGTTGAGTGAAGCCAATGTACTGAATACCTGCCTCACGGCCCAGCAGACCTTTCATAGCCTGCTGCACTCTAGGCCCTACATGGAAGCTGGGTAAGCAGCTGGGGGACTGTGAATCACAGCTTCTAATGAGGAATCATAAGTGAGGCACATACAAGTGGTGACTCAAGAGGCCCAGCGATGTGTGAAAATAGGGAAAGCAGATTAGTTTCAGAGGGACAGGCAGCCGAATGCCCAGCAACCGCACTGCTGCAAGCCCAGGCGTGGAAAACGGATCATTGCATTGGATGCTGAATGATGTAGCACCCCAACACGTAATAAATGTGTGATGCTAGATACTAAATGAGAACGTCCCGTATATGACTAACAACAAGTTTTTAAAAGAAGAAGAAAGCATAAGGTTGAGGTTGATTTTAAAATGGCCTCTATAGAGAACATAATTTTGACGATCAGGTTTGCATTTGTGTCGCAAATACCATTAATCTAGCCCAGATATTTTCTAGATTACTAAAGCACATCAAAAGGTGGTGCCTTTATATTTAAGAATTTATAGGGCTAATAGTGATGATCATCACAAGTTTCTTCAGTTCATCTGAATGCGCCCCCCACTTTTCTTCCCTTTTCTTCCCTGCTCTTAAAAGGCCTTTCCTGTCTTTTTTTTTGCAAAATTTGGGCCACCCCCTTTGTTTTTAAAGATTGCCCCTCAAAGTCAACTACTCTCACCTAATTTGTCTAGTTTTGTTTTGTAATCCTTTGCTTTTTTGTGGCTTTTTCTGATAGATTGAAGAACTGTTTAGTGTTAGAAGCCTCTCCTGCTCTAGCTTACATGTAGACCTTGTTCAAGTCACCTCTCAACTTTCTCATTGAAATAAACATTTGCTTCATGTCTTGCGTCATTTTCTAGCACTTTTGTAAACTTTATCCCTTTCATTGGCAGCTTAAAAAGATGCATGGATACCAATGCTGCATATATTATTCCAGTAATAATCTTACTAATGCCATAATACCACCTACCAGTTCTTTCTTGGCTTTTCCTTTCTTTTATAGATGGAGCTATTGTGGTTGCTGTAATAGGGAAAAGTGCAAAGACTTGAGACAGATGTGTAGGTTTTGCAAGTCTAGGCTTCATTCGTTCACTGAGCTGATCCCATACAGTCATTCCTATGTTCACTCCTCCCAGAAAAATGTTACGAGTACCTACTGTAAACACATTCATAAGTAACGGCTGAATTAGCTTTGTCATGGGTCTCAGTTACATATTTTGCTTAACATGTAATTGTTTACCCACTGCATTTCTGCTGTATGCTATTTATTGGATGAAGTACAAAGCACCTAAATATATCTGAAAAAAAAAAGTCATTTAGTTTTAAAAATGATTGACTCTAATATCGTACTTTCTCATGAGGAAGAAGTCCTGACAGGAAAGCGTCTTTGCTAGAAGCATTAAATGAGTATTTTTAAACCTGTAGAAGAAACATAGTGCTGTATTACTTCAGATATTGTATGTAACTATGCTGTTTGATCCCTGGCCCATGTTTTTGAAGATGAATTCTACATAGTTAGGCAGGTAATGCATTATTCACATGATTGCTTGGAGGAGGATAGATTTCTACTGATAGTTACTTTTGGCTGGCCAAAGCAGTAGTATCTAGTCTTTCCTGCCATTCCTGGCTGTGAGGAAACATGAGTAGATGGGCATCATGCAATTTGTGAGCATTTTAGACCCCATCCTTTGCTGTATAAAAGTCACTGGACTTCAAAATACAAAAAGGAAATGAAAATGAGAGGATGGTCATTTTTGTTGAATCTTTAAAATGTAATGATTCAACTTCAAATTATACCTTTAATAATGAACTGTTTTCATATCTGATTTTTTAAAAACAATTTTATGTTTTCTCTCTCAAGAATACTGTATCAAAAAAGTAAACACATAAAAAAAAAAGAAACAGATAAAAATATTAAATCATCTTTAATTTCAGTCTTCAAAAGACGTTTAAAAAAATACTTTCCAAGTCAGGTTACCTAACTTATTCTATGTTATTTTCTGTTGATTGTTTGAAGAATAGCTTCTAAATAATAATACATTCTGATATAAATATAGAAGTTAGCTCATGCTGCCTGCCTTTGCTAAATGATTTGACCATTGAATTTGCTCTGCCAAAGATATCTGTTATAAATATTTTGCTGGTGTCCAAGCACTGTTCAAATAAACTTTCTAATAATGTCTCTCAAGTCTGACATAACAGGAGATTTGTTATTGTTATATAAAGGCGGGACTTGAAAAGAGTAAGACACTATGCCATAAAGACTTTGGATTTTAAGAACGAGTTCAAATGTTCTGTTTGAACATATAAAATTATTGCTTTCTTTTAAGAATGTGGAAATTAGACCATTTGTACCCCCACCTCCTTCTTGAGTCACTAGTATCCAATTACTTTTAATTCCTCTTCTATTTTATTTTATAGCTGTGAGCTCATGTGCAGGTTTATCATCATTCTTTGTAGAAATACTGCACATAATGATGATAGTAAGACTATTGTGGCCAGCACTGTATCATTTATATCATTGTAGTGCCTGGCATATCATTCTGATGTCTATTTAAACCCGTGCGTGACATTTTTCAGATAATACTGCATCATTAGCAATATTTGGTTGGAGTGTAATGTTTTATTTATATAGTTCATCAAAATAGCAAATTTAATGTCGTTTCTGCCCCTTCCCTTCAAAATACAGCTACATGAACCCTGCTTTGCATGAAGAGTTTAATGCAAAAAATAATATGGTCATTTTCTTTTTTCTTTTTTTTTTTCTTTTTTTTGGTGGGGAGGCAGTTGAGAGGCATATCGTTTCACACAGCAAGAAGATTGAGTTAAAAGCTGTCAAACCTTCAAAGTGACTGCTGGGAATTGCTTCTACAGTTCAGAATATGAAGAGCAGTGTAGAGTGATCTACCATGGCCTGTTTTTGGAGATCCTGTAGTCATATATAAAGTGCAAAGTAAAAAAAAAAATGCACGTTTTAGAATGAGCAATCAAATTTAAAATATGATATTCTGTGAATGGCAATTAATTCACCAGAACTCACATTTCTTTTATTGTCTAGTCCTATGGATTAGTGTGTGTAAACTCAGTGAAATTGGTCTATCTATTGCAATTGGCATAGTCTGCAAATTGTGCTAAAAGCAATAAAAAATGTTTAAAGGTGTTACTGGAAGTCAGAAAGAAGGCAGAAAGACGTCACAGGGAAGTACTATACCAGATGTATGAGCCTTATGTGTTCATGTGTTAAATAAAACCTTTGGCGAAATGGTCCTTTTTATTCTTGACTAACTGATTTCAAAGGGTATGCATGTGCTAAGGTGCCACACAGAAAAACAGAAAGAAAAAACAGTATTTGTTCAGTTTTGTAGCTGAAAATACAAAGTAGTTTAGTTAAATTAACGCAAGATAGCGGCAGAGGAATGAGACAACAGAAAAGAAAAACTCTTTGCTACAGTAATAACTAGGCAAAGCATACTTTAGATGCAAAATGCAACCTAAAAGAGCATGCATGGGGACATATTTTAGAGGGACTGCTAGAGTTTGGTTCTCAGTTTCTTGCTTTATGCTTAACGCTGAAACACAACCGTGTGCCCGCATATTTATCATATGAAATTTTAAAAAGGATAGCTTTCTGTAAGTCTTCCCATGTTTTATAAGCTACTTATAGAATTGAAGTGGCATTAAATTTTTTCCCCAAAAAAAAAAAAAAAGTGGTCAGAATGTAATAACACTCAAAAATGGAAACACAACAGCTTAATTTAAAAATAAGCTACTGTTTGGGTGTTTTGCCTTCATTGTATTTTTCTGATGAATTCAGGGAAAACAGAAGATATGACTGTCTAGTTTCTAAAAAGGTATATCATTGTTAGAAGAGTATTTTATAAATGCATGCATGTAATTTTAATAGCTAAATTACTGTCCTCTTACTTGATGTAGGGGAACTTGTTTATTCATTTAAGTAAAACCAAAATAATGTAAAATGGTAAACTGCAGAGTGTGTTTGTGAAATAAGCTTTTTTGTCCTCTCAGCAATCAGAAATAATTCCTTTTTAAGATAAATAAATGTGGGAGAACCGAAGTTAGAGTGTACTGGCAGTAGGCATGTGTATCTTTTCTCCGTACATATTCTGCTGCATGTGTTGGCCATCAGCGTGTGTGTGTAATTGATTCCACTTCTTGTGTTTTCACATTTCCTTTGAAAAACTTTTTTCAGTGCTTACGAGAGTAATACTCAGTGCATATTCTATCAGGGACCCCAAATGTTATAATTTGTGATGCTCATAGTTTTGCTAGCAGTTTCAGGGATATCTGAGCTTAAGGTGGAAATGCAGATGAATATGTTTCCAGAATTCTCATTTTGTCCTTCATTGTTTAATATTTCATAAAGCTTCTCAATATAGCAAATAGATAAGACATGGCAATTATTCAGTTCTATTTTAATAGGCTGCAGCTGGTACATATAGAATCTATTCCACTAAATGACTGTTTCATGCATGGATATAAAACAATTTGTCAGTTGTATTTGAGTGATTGATTCACTGATGAAATGGAAATTGATTTAACTATCTTCAAATAAGTGCAGTTGAGTGCAAATGTGTTCTGTGTGTTTAAATTTTGAAGCTACAAGTCCAAAGTTATATGACAAATTTTACAATGAATATTGAAAACAGCTCTTTACATTATTTAAATCAGTTTAGAGGAATTAAACATTTAATATGCACAAGTTTGCATTAAATGGTTATTTAACATATTTAAGGATAAGTAAAAGAAAGAAATTAATTTGAAAGACGGTTTTGGAATTTAGAGAGTTACAGCAAAGATGCAACTTGAAGAGCAATAGCGAGATTGAAGATGCTTTCCCTCAGCGTCCATGCCAATGCAGGGAAGCTCCAGGTAAACTGTAAGTGCAGTCAGAAGACAGACGGTGAACTAGGGAACATACACTGAATTATAATCTTGGATACAGAGCTATAGCTCTTTTGTTGGTCTGGAAAATGAAATTCATATTTTTTATTTCTAAATATGTTTGTTCCTTTTGCTCTCTGAATTTTATATTTAGTCCAATGCACATGACATGGATACTAAGTTTACTAAAGTTTACTAAAACGGGTATCAATCTTGCCAGCCTTCTGACCTTTCGCAGTGTCATTTAAAATGGAATATGTCTCATGCTGCAGTTTTACAGATGTCAGAGATAAAGAAAAACTCTGTAATAAGGACAATATCGATTCCTTCTTACTTCATCATCCTACACTTGAATCAAATCTCTATTGCAACAGGATTATCTTGTTTTAAACTTGCTCTATGTTATTTTTAAATTTTTTGGATTTAAATTTCTCTCATACTTAAGATAGATGTAGCACCAAAATGATTAAGTTGTAGGTAGTAAAGCCCATAAGATGTCCAGATATCATAAAAGATATATGGTGATTATACAATTGCAAGGAAGAAGCTCTGCTGTTTACTGTTAGCAACTGAGAATATAGCTAGCTTTAATGTTCATTAGCTTGGTAAGAAAAGTATTTTGGAAATAAAGGATTAATTGGAGCTAACTACATTTTGTCATTAAATATCTGTGAAACATTTTCATATAATTTTAATGAATGTGTAATTTAAAATGTGTAGGTTACAATGTGTAATTAAAAAAAAAAGTCATTATTTCTTTAGATGTTCTATTTGCTCTCGCACACCCACTTTTACTATGAGATATGAACACATCTAAAGATCAAAACTGAACAAATCCCATACATTTCCTGGACTTCGTGCTGAAAATTTGGCATGATTTTAATAAAGAGATAAAGATAAACTCTAGTTTATCAAGAGGTCAAATCTTATTTTATATACTAAGGAGAGTATTTTAAAAGTGATTGTGGAAGTAAATTTCCTCCTTATGGAATGGGTTCAGTATGTCTGGCCTGGATTCCTGATAAGAGGAAACTAAACTGGCAGCTGAACCCCAGATCTAGGAGCCTATGCAGAGTCAAAAGGGTCCAAACCTATGACAGGACCGTAGGCATGGTGGGAGTATTTTGCCCAGGAAACTAGTATAAATCTTGTCTGAAGTAAAGCCGTCTCTGCATACAGTGTAGTTTTAGGGGTCTTGGCATTACTCAGATCTTAGTAGATCTTAGATATAGTGAACCAGTCTTATTGTGTTGAATAATTGCTGATGAAGACATAGCCAATAATATAATATTATGGATATTAATTGCCTCCTTAGGCATCCCACTGAAAGCATTTTGTTTACCACCCCGCAACTTCCCTACTTCTTCTTATGTTTAGTAAATTTTGTAGAAGTTATGATTATCGATGTAAATTAAAAGATTTTTTTTTTTTAGTTGTGGGCTTCCATTCCTAAAAAAGCATAGAAACATATTAAACGCTATGGTCTTGTATTTTGAATGAAGAAAGAATAGCTGTTACTAGCAATCACAGGTACTTGTAAAGGCAGCGGATTTTTTCTTGAAATCTGTCACTTACACACATGTATTGTTAGGAAGATGCTAGAGAGGTTTTAGCATCTCAGTGTTTATTCATTTCATTCTCAGTGTTCATTTACATCAGGAATGTGTTAATCTTATCAAAAATGGGTTTGTGGGCAAATTTAAATCTATTTGATCTTGCCTAAATCTGTGGAAAAAAAAAATGATGTGTACTATATGCACTTGTTGATTATTTTACAAAATAGCTATAGGTCTGTGTTAAGATTGCTTGAATGCTCTTATAGATTACTCTTATATCTACATAAATAAAGACATATTTCCTAAAGGGATTTAACCTCAGAGATGCTGTTTACATAGTTCTGTACTGAACTCTTTTTCCAAGATTAATTTTCAATTCTGTTATACCTTCACTCAGTCAAAATAGCTTCTGTTTGCGTGTTCCAATTTCACCTATTCTTCCCGTAATGAAAGGATCTGCATCAGCACAACCTCATCTTGCAGCTGCTGCGTCCCACAGTGCCTTGTTGCCAGCATGGGCTGCGCTCCCGTTCCTATGGCCTCCTGAAACCGAGTGCCTGGGAGCTTTGGTGTAGCCTGGAGGCCACGCTACACCTACCTGCTGGATTTGCCTTGGGCTGCCCGAGGGATCCTGTCTGTTTTCCCAGGGAAGCGAGCCAGTGTCCGTGCAGGTCCCAGCACTCCATGGGTAGCCTGCAAGCAGTGGGGTGAGCATCTGGGCTGCGGTCCATTCGATAGAGGGGGATGGGGTTAAGCAGCTCTCAGCTACGTTCTGGTAAAGACACGTCTGGTGGCATCGCATCCACACGGTGCTTCCTATTGTCCCTCTTCCCCATGCTGGAGAGAAAGTGGCCTTGGAGTTATTGAAATTGCTGCCTTTCCACCAGCTCTGTTTGTTAGAATTCATGGGAGCCCAGAGTGCTGTAACTGATTGATGATGATTGATGACTGAGCATGATGATTGATGTCCTACGAACGAGCATTTTCCAAAGCAAAAGAAGTGGATTGATGTTGATAAATGTTTCTGTTGGCTTCTGTTTTCTTGGGTTTTAGAATATTTATATTTAAAGAGTGTTGTACATTTCTAACATTACATTTATCTTCCATTCCCAAGTGGTCTGCCTTAGCTGGCCATCTCCATCTCAGCTTATGGAAGAAGCCTTTAGATAGTGTGCTTTTTGTCTACTTCGTTGTTTTCTTATATCCTAATTTCTTTGCTCATAGGAACCAATTTTCAGTAGCTGTTTCAACCATTATATTTAAGAAATGGGTAACTGTTTGTATCTGAAATAATATCCTTCTAAAGTAGTTCTGCATAGTAAACAGTAGGAAATATTATGCTACTAACCACCTTGTAGTAGTTGAATTTGCATCTAGAAATTGCTATCAAATACTTTACTAGTTCAGGGGTTATAGATCATGAGGGTTTTATACATACATATATATACATATACATATATATATATATGTAGTCCCTGAAAGACACCAGCTTTTTATAAGGTTGTCATCTGTAGTTAGGGAGGTAGCACTGGCAAATTTTAATTATCATTCTAATAACTAAAAAGTATTTCTGCAGTTTGTGTGGATTCAAATTACATTTTAACACTCAAATTGAATGTTAAGGTACATTATATTTTAAATGCAGGAATAGTCTTCCAGTATGCAAAACCCCCCATTTTGTTTCCCTTCCTGTGATTCCTTTTGATTACAGATGGCCTGTGTGATAGTTGCTATAGAAACCAGACCATTTCACTTCAGTCTCTTCTTGTTGCTATGGTGTGCAGAGGGCTGCTCTGTGTAGAGTGTCATGTAGATTTCTGTGGTAGCCTCCATGATAGTTAACCTGCAATCAATATTCTCTAAAAGCAGACTGAGGAATACGACACATTAATTAATCAATGCTTTTCACCACTGGCTACAACAGGTGAGCAGATATTAGTTGCAAAGGTAGTTTAATGAAATTCTATAGAGACAGCTTTTAGATATGTTAATTCAACTCACTGTTAGGCAGAATTATTTCTGTTGACAGAGTATGGTCCCTAGTTCAGCCTGAGTGTACAAGGCACCAAGAACTTCTGAAGGCCAAAACCTCCTTCCCAAAGGAGAAGTTAGCCAGAAGTTCCCCAGAGCAGCCATTACACTGTCCTGTGGGACTGCTCTTGCCCTCCTCAGCTTCCAATTCCCGCTTGAGCTGACTGATGATTACTAAAGGCAAAAATGTTTTAACCACTAAGTATGCGTAATCTGTAAAACCACCTGCTCTTGCCTCCAACTTTTACCATTTCACCACTGTAGCACTTGTAACATCTTTATGCTGCAGAATCCCTTGTTGGACTGGGTGCCTAAAAATTCCTTGTTGGATTTGGCACCTAAAATATATTTTTTTAAAAGTATTTTTAGAATCTACTGGATTTAGAGATGGAAGTACTCTTACAGATGGCATGAAATAGTGTTGCCCTTAGTGCAGCAAAAGAAGCCATATGGCACAGAAAGAGTAATGCATTGTTGTTGTTCTTTGGAGAGGAAGGTCAGCTTTTTTTTTTTCCCCACAGAATACCAAGAGCAAAACTCTTATCTGGATCAAGTTTGTGAGGATATCTACATCCAGTAGCAAATTTTTAGAAACAAGTTGTCTGTCACCTGGCTTCTCTTACTTGATTTATTTTTGACTGTGACATTCTCGATAGTGGAGACATCCCTGTGGTGTAAAAGCTGCACATTTTGCCCCAGCAAGTTAGCTCCAGCATCAGGAGACCTAGTCAGAGAAGTGAGCTGATTTACCTCATTCTCAACCCCATGGCAGAGTTCACTAGCCCACATGGGGAATTTTGTGCCCTATCAGTGCCTGGAAGCAAGTTGGTGCATATGCAGGAGGCTTGCGCTGTCCCTTGGTCTGCATGATGGCTGCGCTCGTGCCCAGCTGCAGCTTCTCTGACAGTAACACATTTTGTGGGGATTTGTTTGTTCCCAAGTTTTGCTACCATTCCACTCTTCCTGCATCATTTCTATAATAAATTGATAAAAGTATTTAGACAATGCCAGGTTTTGTCTTGAAGCATAGTCAATCACTTATTCTAAAGCTGTTTCTCAGAGAGGAAAGTGGTGCCATCAGGGCACATCAGTGTATGGTTTGGATAAATTTGTTTTAAGGGAAAAACTTTGAGTCGTTGAATGAAAATCATTTTGAGAAAGGAAAATGTAGTGATAGCCCCTTATCTGATATAAAATATTCTTTATACTATTTAATCTCTCATAATTGGGAATCAAACAATATTGCTTTTTATTCTTTTAAGAGGAGTCTGAAAGCATTTTCTAATATTCTTTGAAAGGGCAGAAAGATGGAGACATCTGCATTCCCCTTTCAGTTTACATAATATGCCCTGTTTATATGTTAGTATAGTGGCATTGACATGGTTAAATAATCAGAGTTAAGCCTGGTATAAGTTAAGTTAAAATTCCTCATCTCCTTCATTTTAACTGAAAGCCTAGTTCACAACTCACACTTGATCTTGTTCTAAATTTTGCATTCATTTGCTAATGTAGACATAGCCAATTATATAAAGTAGTGCATATTAATTACTTCCTTAGCCACTCTTTTGGAAGCATTTTGCTTAGTAGTCCACAGTCTCCCCCCTCTTCATATGTGGAGATATATATGATTTTTTAAAATATCTGATACTCAGTGCTAGTAATGTCTGTTACCGACTGTCTCAGTAGATGAATCAGGAGGTAATCATGACACTTACACTTTCCACCCCCCTTTTGGATCTTTCTCCTTGTTCTTGTAACTGAGCTAAAAATTAAATGTAAAATGAATAATTGAAATAATTAAAATTTATCTTTTTTTTAAAGTATGATCTTTACTTTTTCAGGAAATATGGTTCACCTAGTTCTGCTAAGCAGAATTCTTAATTCTTGCTGAGAGATTCATCATCTTACAGCAACTGACTTCTAAATAGTACCCTTTCCTAGACGCATACGCACAAATGGCACTTGCAGGATTTATATTTCACACACATGCTTTGCTGGGAGGAAGGGAACCTTTGTCCTTTTAGAAAATTGCCAGTCATTTTCATACAGCCATTTTCTCCTAATACAAGTTTTCACAGTCTTAATATTTTATTTCAAATGAGATGATAAACACCCTTAAAGAACCAATACTGTATCTCAGATCCTCTCTTCAGTAAAGTAGATACAGGTTTCAGGATGAATCTTCACATTAAAATTAAATGCTTGCTTAAATAATCTGCTTAATTAGATTCCAGATCACCCAAGGCACTTCAACATTGCTGAAAACCGTCAGTAGCTCTTGCTGTAATAGTCAAAATTGAAAAGGTGGCTAGAATATGTTTCTGTTCTATTTCATTTGCTTTCGCTTGTTTGTTTTTTGATGTTACCTTTTCTTGTGAAGTTTTCATAGTCTTAATATTTTATTTCAAATGAGATGATAAACACCCTTAAAGAACCAATACTGTATCTCAGATCCTCTCTTCAGTAAAGTAGATACAGGTTTCAGGATGAATCTTCACATTAAAGTTAAATGCTTGCTTAAATAGTCTGCTTAATTAGACTCCAGATCACCCAAGGCACTTTAACATTGCTGAAAACCGTCAGTAGCTGTTGCTGTAATAGTGAAAATTGAAAAGGTGGCTAGAATATGTTTCTGTTCTATTTTATTTGCTTTTGCTTGTTTTTTGATGTTACCTTTTCTTGTGAGCTGATGAATGTGGAAGACTCTTGACGGAGGATCCGGATAATTGATCCGTGTTGTTGAAGAGGCACTCATGATTTCACATCTGGGAACATCAGGATATGTTAAGCTTTTGTGTGTTTGTTCGTTTGTTGGTTCTAAGTGGCTGCATTTTCAAGGATGTTTTCAAGGCTGCCCTTCTGTATTTGTGCTTTGGGCTGTTTCCAAAGTAAATCTTTATCTTAAAATATCTGCTCTTATAGATGGTACAAAATGTAGGTAGGTGGAAACTAGGAGCAGAATTTATAGGGTTTTTTTTTGTTTGTTTGTATTATAAGATTAATTTCAGTATCTTTGTTTTCTTGCTTTTTGTGGAAGGAAGTACAAACCAGGTTGTCAGAAATCAAATAAAACGTCATCCAGAAATTGTTCTTATAACTTTCAAAGTTTCTATTTTTCAGTTGCAGATGGACTTTTACATTTAGGTCTGTTATATAGCTCTGTTTTTTAAGAAAGACAGAAAAATCACAGGTATTAGTAGAAGCAATTTCAGAAGTCACAGTTCACATATAATATGAGATGTTCTTTTCCTTGCATTTTAATAGGAAATGTTACCACACCATGGTGGCATAAATGAATCTCAGTTGTTGACTGGAATGCATTTGAGTACACCATCTGAGGTATTGCTCAGTAATTTTGAGTATAATTTCAGTTTTTAAAATTACTTGGTAATTGATTACCCCAATTGGGTAATCTTTAATGAAAGATGAAACATTTTTCATTTACCTCTTATTAGTTGATCCTATATATATTATTTTGTCACTGAAGAGAATTGGAAAAATGCGAAAGCAACAACAAAAACATCTTTAAAAATTTTTGAAAAGGGTAGTCATTATAGTTTAAGTGCAAGCCTGCTTCCTGCAGACATTTCCTGTATCCCCTGAAGTAGGCTTTGCTTACTTATTCTGTAATTACTTACAGAATTACTAATTACTTATTCTGCTTACTTATTCTAAGTTATCATCTGTGGAGATGCTTTGACTGACTCCTTTGACTAAGCTGAGATTTACTGCCTTGTGAAAAAAACAAAAACAAAAACAAAACCTGAGGATACTGCTCCAAAGATGCTGTAGAACTGCATAACAGCGGCGTAGTGCAAAGAGTGAAAGAGTAAGAAAAAGCCTGCTGGTACCATTCAGGGAGAGACACCTAGTGTCCAGTTGCAAGTTAGCCTGGAAATAAAGTTAAGATTGAGGCTTTTTTTTAAAAAAAATCTTAGACTGAAAATAGCAACTGTAAGAGCAAAAAGACAAAATCATGGCTGTGTAATTTTTGGCTTTTAGGACACTTTTTTACCATAGGCAAAATATAGCCAATAGTGCAGGAATCTGTTTTTTCTTTTTAAGAGACATTTAATACTTCAAGTAATAGTTTCTGAGGATTAACTGGAGAGCTAAGATTTTCATGGGGCACCATATAAAGCAAAATAGCAAATCCATAAATGTGTTTAAAAAATGCCCCCTTTGTTTGATGTTGAGATCATTTCATGTAAAGGGCATGTTTGGTAGCAGTTGCTTAAACAGATTTGCCATACCTTGAATTGCTATACCTTAATTGCTACCACTAGCATTTCCCTTGCTGAGAAAAAAGAAAGAAAGAAAAAAAAAATCCTATGCCATCTGAAATATGAAGGAGAAAAGGAAAAAGTACTTCAGGATTCAGGGATTTGGTTTGGGTACTGACAAGGTAAGCCTTTCAGTGAGTGTGAAAGTTGCTGTGGTGCCGGAAGGTTGTGCTACCTGTAGTAATGCAATGCCAACAATGTGACATCTGTAAATGTTGTAATAGATGCTCATCTCAGTGAGTAATTTATTGCGAGGAATGTTCTTGGATGTTCTCAGATGGCAGGACTGTGCTGAGATACATCCTGTCTCTCCTTGAGCTGAGGCTTTCTCCTCAGTATGGACCCGTTTACTGCTGCTTCATCACCATCCCTTCTGTCTTTCATTTTCCTGAGGGAAGAGGTTGTTCTTTGAAGGCTTGGCAAAGTAAACAGAGAATTTAGTGTTATGTATGTGATGCACATGCTCTTCCACCCACCCTACAAATGTTTTAAGTTGTCATACTGCTCAAAATGTGACAGATGTGCTGGACTCTCTCTTCTGATCTCCCATTATGCCACTTACTTGTCTCAAGATCAAACAATATGTTAACATGTAGACTTTGTCTGTAGCTTTATCTTAATTCAGTCTCTTTTGGATTTTTGCTCTGTAAAAGAATTACAAGAACAGAAGCAGATGTGTAAAACATGAAAGTTTTAATGCTGATTATTCGTATTTGTTTTAGGAGCCCATGTTGTGTGTCTAAGGAAAAAACAGCAGTGAATGTAGAAACATTTCAGTTGGAGAAAGTTTTAAAATATCCTGTTAATTGCCTCACTGAGGGGGGAGTACCTACAGAGTGCTTGCTTAGTGTACAAGGACTCAAAATTCAGCTCCCTAGCTTCCTGGGTAGAGCTGGCAAATTACGGACAAGTCGGAGTGCCTGGCTAATTGTAAGATGTACAAACATCCCTATATCCTGGGTAGAGAGGGGATGGTGCAGATCTTGTGAATCACTTAAAGGCCATTCTGTGAATTAAATAGAGTTGGTACTTGTCCAGATAAAGCATATGTTACATGCTGCTGGTGCTTAATTTGCAAGTTAGTGTCAAGACTTGCTCTGTCTGATGCCACTTAGGAACACATCCAACAGATCTGAATCCAGGTACACTCATTGCTAATATAATTCCCCATATCATAACCCAAGCAATATGCAGACACAGTCTAAATAAGCTGTTTTGTAAGTGAGGTAGATTGCATCTTGAGATCTCCACAGAAAAGCAGAAACTTGCCTAGTTTCTAGGGGGTATGTTTTGCCTTAATGTTGCATGTTTTTTTATCTCAAAACTCAAACTGGATTAATATGTTATTAGAAGAATTATTAGGATTTAATATATGAGCTGGAAGAACAACATTTTCTGAGATTTTGATTACATCTGTAAAAAGGAAATATTGTACTTGGATCAAGAAACTGCTTGTAGGTACTGCAGTGCATATTGTACTTTCTATAAATGCCGAAATGATGCGCTAATCCAGTCTTCAGTAAGTTTATGCAATTAGAAATGACAATCTCGTTTTGCCTTTTAGTCCTATTTTGCTTTTAGTCTATTTCCAAAATGCATTATGCTACTGCATGTGGTCAGGTGAATAACTAACTGCTACCCTGTGCAATACGGCGGGGGATTTGTGGCAACACTGTGCATAACAGACTTCTTCCTGGGGAGATTAAAGCTAAAAAATATGAATGATATCGAAGGATTGGAGAAAACAAGCTTTATGTAACCGTTTGTAGGGACCTGGTAAAACTGTGAAAGCATTATAAATATCATATTGATTTTGAAAGAGCTATAACAAATTTTTATAGAAAATATTGTCCTTAAATAGAGACAGGCACTCTTGAAATAGCAGCAGTTAAGATTTTCATGCATAGTGAACTGTAGGTGGGAGACTGGAGGGTATAACGGAGCATCTCTTTGCATAAAAATTTGTTCTCTTTGACTTTCATGAAGCAGTAAATTGAAATACCAGATCTGCATTCCCAGGAATTAGGCATTCTGCAATCATATGAAAGAGCATGTTGGCAGCCCCTGTGCAGGCCGGCCCAGGAGCGCAGCACCGAGGGCTGCACTGGGCTGTGTGTGGTTGGGAGGAGATGCATTTCCCATCTCTGTAGTGCCACCAGGCCGATGGTGCGTATGGGAAGAGTGTGTGTTTGTGTGTGTGTGTGTGTTTGTGTGTGTGTGTGTGTGTGTACGTGTTCACACATGTGAGCTCCTCTGGGAGTGCTGCCCTGGTACCTGTTCCCAGCCCTTGCTGGGCAAGAGGCCATGGGCCAGGTGAAGCAGCAGGCTGGCTGCCAACAACTCCCTGCAGAACATCATCCTCTAGAGTGAATTAAGCTGTAGTAAGAGTAAATTAAATAGTACACATTAGTAAAGTTGGTAAAATACAGTTTAACTTCTTGTTTTGAAACACTGTTTTGCTTTTCAGGGCTGACCTTATTTTTGAAGAAGAAACTAAAAAATATCAAATGGTTTACGAATACAGTAAGCAAACATTTTATTGTAGAGGAGATGAAAAATTTAGAGTCAGCTCAATATTAACTTCCTGAATCTGGATTTTTATTTAATTGGAACCCAACTTTCTTATGTGGATTTCTGCAAAGGTCATGTTCTTGAAGGATATCTTTTGACTTTTGTTATCCTTAAGGATACTTGGTCCCATTCCTTCTCAAAATGGAGCTGTTATTCTTCTGTTATTTCAGTCATCACTTCATGTCTAATGTTATCATAGTTTAAGATTTCAAAGTAGCAGCTATAGGGGAATGGTCTTAGCAGTTCATAGGCATTATGGTTTGTTTTGTTTATCATATATTTATTTGCAACCAGAGAAATATTTTGACTTGATTTATTCTCCTTGGAGAATAGTTCCTATAGCCTCAACTGACTGTGTGTTAGGTTAGAAATATCATACTTTAATGGCATAGTTAGGGAATTTTCAGATTTCACATTCTACTGCTGGGCCCTTAGCAGAGTCTGTTTGAATTTCTGATCACTGTGCTATCAAAACACTACACCATTCAAAGCTAGAAACCCAGGTTAGTCAGGCTAAAGTAATCAGGTGCACAATCTCTCTCAAGAGGCACGGACTTGCCGACACCAGCACCGGGTTTCAAAGGGAATACTGCAAGGATTAGACCTTTTTCATTTAAAGTGAAATGCTTTGATGCCATCTGAGTTATTGCAAGCAACAAGTAGCTGGAGGAAGTAGAAGTTCATTACTTAATACCCCAGGGATGTCTTACTTGAGGTCAGGAGACAGGCCATGTGGAAATTCTTGTTCATTCACATGCAGCAGAATTTTTGTAAGGCCTTTTTTGGACACCGAAGAACTCCAGGGTGCTTGGTTTGAGTTACTTTGGTAATGCCCCCCAAAAGATTGGAGGAAATACTTGGAAGTCTTCCTAACAGACTAAAATCTCTTTCCAAATGAGTTGTCCTGCTCAGCAATGAAGCTAGGCCAAAACTTTGCTACTACATAGTACTGAGCACTGCCACTTCTCTTTCTCATGTTTTTCACTCAGGTGTCACTTAAAATTCCTCCTAGGGCATCAGCAACAGGACATCTCTCCGATCTCCTCTCCTTCTTCCCACTCTGCTGTAGCCACCCAACACTCCAGCTGGGTTCTTGTTGCCTGCAGGGATACTGCCAACCCCAGATGAGAGCTCACTGCTCAGCCCCTGTGAGGATTTAATGTTGTCCGTGTGGATAGCTTGGTTTTCACTGCAGATGTTTGCTAGGATGAGAGTTTTGGTTCTCTGGGGACTTTGCTCAGAAAATGGGAACTCAGGAAAAATCTCAGTCTTGATCAGCATCAGAGCTGCGCCTTGAGCTTTGCCAGCTCCCCTTCCGCGTGGCCGAGAGCCCAGGCCCCTGGGCTTGTGGCTCCCTGGGCTTCCAAGGCTGGGATATCAGGGCTGCTGTGGAGCCAGGAGTCGGGAAAGCCCCTTGGACATGTAGCCCTCCATGGTCTTGGTCTTGGTGTTTACAAATAAAATTAAACTGTAAATTAATCTGTCCCCGTGTATTTTTAAAAATGCATAAGTAGTGGAGCGTTACGTCTCCCGTTTTCCAAGTGTTGAGCAGTAAGTTGTATAATTAACGGAGGTGGTCTTTTTATTTATTTATTTTTTTAAGCAATAGGACTGAGAAGGGTATGGCTCTGTCTTTTTTATTGCCCCCACCCGGAATGTGTGCACTCTGATAAGATCCCTCTTAGCCTTCTCCAGGCTGAAGAGTCCCAGTTCCTTCAGCTTCTCCTCATATGGCAGATGCACCAAGCTCCTCGTAGCTCCATCTTATTGACCCTTTGCTGTACTTGCTAAAGTATGTTTATGTCTGGACATACTGAGAGGGCCAGAACTGGACCCAGCCCTCCAGATGTGGTGACACCAGAGCTGCGTAGTGGGCAAGGATCACCTCCCTCAACTTACTGGCAATGCCCTTCCTAATACAGACCATTTACATATAATAAAATATTTTAACTTCACAGTGAATTAAATTTAAATATTTAATTTCCATTCTATTATATTACTTTTCATTTGCTATTAATTTACATAGCTTATATTTTAATAAATTTAATATATTAAAGCACAACCATGTAACACTTTCTAATGTGTTCCAGTGTTACTGGGCATTTCACCATATCCAAATAAAGCAACCCTGCCTTAAATAAAAAAGAAATTTTATTTTCTTGCTGAATTTTCTTGAAATCGGAGATTCACATTTCATTCTTTATTTCAACACACAATTTGAAATACTGACTTTTCCTCATGATTAGCATTCTGTTTTCCAGGTGATATTATGTTAACATTATTTTTTCAACTGATGATGTGCTGATAAATGAAGTGCAGTTTCTGCTAGTATATTTGTACAGTATTCACTTCCTTTGATACAAGATACGGAGTATATAGAATATATGCAGGTTAAAACATCAAACTTTATTTGCAAGTTTTCAGTGTTTTTGTTATCGCAATTCCTTTTGTAGGAGATTGTGGATTTTCAAACATCCAGTTTGGGTATGTAGGGACTTTCTGATGAGACTGTGGCTCTTTGGGGAAAAAGATTTGGAAGATCGTGGGGTGCTTGAAACGTGTGGCAAGCTCTGCTCTGGTTCAAGGTGTGGTGAGCACGTGGGTCAAAGTCTTCCTGAGATCCAGAAGCTTGAGGTGAACGCTCATGATAGACAATGTCATGAGCTGCTTCCAAGTGACCAGTAAGTAGACATCTGCTCTTTTGATCTGCAAATCAAAGGTAGCCAGCTGTGAGGGCAACATGTGTGCTCTTACATGCTATAAGAGCTGGTGTGCTTTAAATATGCTAGCTGGTGCCTTGTCTGCCATCCTCCAGGTGCCATACCCAGGCTACAAGACCCATGTGCAGCAGTTTAGGTGAAGAATCTAACAATCTGAGCTAGGGACTAGTCAGGGATCAAATTCAGTTTCATTCTGGCTGCCTTTTTTATTGTTGTCGTTTCTTTTTTGTTCTGTTTTGAGTCATTTGGTTTGTTTTTTTAACCTCTTGTGACAGGAGGAGCTCACAGATCTTACAGATGCTTCACTGTGATCAGTTTACTGCCATGTTAAATGACACACATCAAAGAA
This sequence comes from Tinamus guttatus, assembly GCF_000705375.1. Next base: position 654,853 of record NW_010578139.1, read on the forward strand.
CGGGAATGGATACTGTTGGACAAAAATACATTCCACATCTGCTGCGTGTACTTGGTTACCTTCCAAATGTGAAGTGCAAACTGCTTTGGAATGGCTTGTTTTCAGTTTGGTTTATTCTATTTCCTTTCATCCTTGTTCTCAGCAGGATGGTTTACGTTGATTCTCACTTAAAAAAAAATCCAAACTAAGCAGTGTCAATGCTCAGCATGAGCTATTCCCATTTTACAGTAAGGGATGTGATCAAAACTGCTAGCATTTCGTGTCTGCAGTGGCTCCCGTTTATCTGTCATGCTTACTTGTCCCCTCAGCCTCCTTCCCTTAACAAAGTGATGCTGTAGGCTGGGTTGCCATTTAACAGTTTGAAGTAGATGTGACTGAAGGCTGTGATTTGAGCTTAACATCCCATTAACACAATTAGACACAGTAAGATTTGCTGACTATGTAAATTGTTTAGTTAAAATACTGTCATTGCCCTCTTTGTCTAGATTGGAGAGTTCACTATACTTCTGCCTTGTAGCTTGTCAGATTTGCCCTTGAAACGTGGGAGTGCAAGGCAGGATCTTTGTTTCTTTGAGTGCTGTTCAGGCACGTCATGCAACTGGTCCATGAATTTCCTGGAGTGGGGAGCAGCAGATACACTTACGTTGGGAGCAGATTTTTGCTCAGCAGTCGCATGGCACTTACAGGATAGGAGAGCTCTTTTCAGCTTTCTTTGACTCATACGAGTCACATGCAGTTTCCCTGTGGTGCACTTGCAGCTGGAGGATTAATTAATGTAGCTTCATGTCGCTCCGAGCAATATTGGTGGTACCGCTAACTCCGGTGCATTATTATGTTTAAGTGTATTTAGCAGGTAGCTTGGAATTGAGGTCTGATTCAGCAAATAGATGTGCTGAAATAGAAAGGAAGATCTATGAAGAAAAGGTTAAGAAAAAGGAACAAGTACAAGAAAAGGTTAAGAGACTGACAGCCTTTCTAAAATATTTGTTAGACTTCAACCATATGGGGAGTTTGACTGTGCTGATTCAAAAGGAAGAAAAGCAGCTTTTATGTCAAGAAACATAAATAGCACTGTGTCCTGTGTAGTCAAAAGAAAGCACCACCATGCCTAGTGTCAAGTCAGAAAATAGCATGCATAATTATAGATGTTCTTTCTAACATTAAAATATGCATTGATTTTTTATTACCTCTTAATACAGTAATTTTACTGCATGATTTTTTAAGGGATTTTGCCTTCAGTAATTTAATTTTTTAATGCACAGGTGAAGTAGTTTAATAATACTTACACATAATATATCATCAAATAGGTCAGTAATTATTTCATTTTCATTATTTTGTGCTGTCTATATATTTTATGTCATTTGTAATGAACTTTTTAGATATATAAATATGCCAACTTAAGTTTCAAAGTCTTTAGTTACTGGTAACTGTTCATTGGCCAACTTTGCCACCTAGTGGCTGCAATTAAATAGAACAGTTCATTTGATTTTGAGTGCAGTATTACAGGTGCTGCTATGTATTTTCTTTGCATTGAATTTTATATAATTTTTGTATTGTATTGAAATAGAAATTTTATTCACTGTTTTTATTTAAAAACTTAATAAATGAGCTACTGTGAGCATAGGGGAATTTAATATTAGAAAACTTTTTTTTTTTAAAAAATAGTCTTTTCATAATAGAATTTAAAGAAAAAGTCTGAGCCCTGTAAAAGTCCTACATAACGGAAAAGATATAGTTTTAGGCCTTTCCTTATGTGTGCTGCAGACCACATTTCCTTTAATTTCCTTGTAGTATATGTAAAATGGATCATTCTTCTTCAGCTCTAGTCCTTACAAAATGGAGAAAGGAGTAACCAGCACCAGCAGTACTTTTGCTTCTAGTATGCGTTACAGATTCTCTTGTAGGCTACGGAGCCATGTGTGGAGTAATAAATGAAGACAAGACTTTATAAGGATTGTTTTCTTCCTTCTAATCCTAATTTGGAAACAGATGTGGGATGTTAATACAAACCTCAGTTGTAGTGTCGTGCACTGTAGTAGTGCCTTTAGTTCTGTGAAACACAGTTAAAATAGAAACTCTGCAACAGCTGCTTCTGAAGCATCCCCATTTCTGGCGACACGTCTTGTGATGTGTCCTTGCTATAGACAACAGCAGTGCAAGTCTGTGGGTCACTGATGGCTCCTGCAACTTCTGGACAGGAGTCCAACTGCCATCTCCTCCCTGGCACAGAGAAGGCATCCTTGAATATTTGGAGCTGTCTTGTTTGATATTTTGTTACTAAATCCAAAGAGAGAGGTTGAGGGGAAAATAATTCTTTCAACAGGAAAGAAGCATGGTTATCCATAACATTGGCATTTAAGATTAAGAGTGATACTTAATGTTGAAAGATGTTGTGATGATAAGTCACAGGAGATTGTTTTTCAGTTACAGGTTGTATTTTTTTCCTCTCTTTTAGGTTTCACAGAATAGAACTGTTGGTTTTTGAGGAGCAGAGCTACACAAGCCTGATTTCCTTTTGATTTTCTTTTGCTTTATGTCCTTTTTTGTCTTTCATATATCCCAATGACAATAACCCCTTCAAGGCAGCTGCCAGCATAAACTATGGCTAATTCAAAGGTGTACGTGGGGTGATTGGGCAAGTAATTGCTGGAGCAGTAATTGCCCTGGCAGAGCATGTAATGGTTGTTCATATTGCAGAACTTTTCTTGATAGTTTGGTAATTTTCAGAGATTTGAGTGTATTTTATCCATCTTCCAATTTTCATCAAGCTTCTAGAAATGAAGCATCCTGGAGACTTCCTCTTCTGAGTTTGATTGGGTTGGCTGACAGCTGCAGAATCAATTGAGGTGGTAAAAGGGAGGAGGATCTGTTGGGTGAAAGGAAAGATTAGACAGTTACATAAAGCTTCCATGAAAAAGGTATCATACTTCTTGAACAAAACATGGCTTAGAAAACATACCTCCCATAAGGAGCTAATGTAACAAGGACATCTATTAATCTGTTGACATAGTGTTATTCATATTATCAGGTTCAGTACATCAAATTGGGTAACTTTTGGAATATGCTTGGTAAATCCAACAACTCTAACACGAGTATGTAAACGTAACATGTAGGCGAAAGGACAAAAGGGCAAAAGGTACCAACTGGCAAAAACAAGAACCAACTGAACCCAGCTCAAGCCGGATGTGGCTTCCTGCCTAGACACAAGAACAAGTCAAAGCCGACTTTTTCTGTGACTGGATATCTCAAGTTAGGCAAGCCTCCGCCAAGGCCTGGCTGGCTATCGGGGCACGTGTAAGACACATGTACCGCCTTGTTTGCTTATGGACATGAGGTTGTAATCCAATAAAATTGCCATTGGCCATGAGCTTTTAGCCCCTGTGCTTTGACACTGGACCCACAGTAACAGAAGACAATGAAGGAGAATTGCTGTAAAATTTTCTTTAATGAGAAAGAAGCAAGTCCTTGACTCGTGTTGGGGGCTACAGAGAGAGATGTAGGTAGTCTGTGAGAAGACCTGAACATTGAAGGAGAAATGAAGATGATTAGTTGCAGAAACTACTAAATATGCATTGTTAATTGGATAGCAAATCATAGAAAATGCCCTCCTGGGCCTGTGCAATGGCCCATCTAGTCCCAGAGTCTGTCTCCAACTGTGGTGAAAAGAGGTGCTAGTCAGGCAGGGCGTGAGACAGCCTGGCCACTTTCTGTGGTCTGCCTTCCTTGCCCTCTGACTGCACCCATGGCTGTTGTAAACGGGTATAACCTTGACATATGCTTGTGTATCAGTTTATGGATCTGTTGTCCCAGAGTTTGTCTGCTCTCCTGTTCCCCAGTGTTTGTGGTACTGCCTGTGGCAACACATCTTATAATTTCATGCATGATATTTTAGGAAGTAATTTGTTTTACCTGTTTTAAACTGATCTCCTAGAATGTTTAAAATATGACTGGTGACTTTGGATTCTATGTAGTACATGTGTATGAGGACGAGCAGATCTTTAACTAGGCTTGTAGCTGGACAACTTAATACAGACCAAGGTTGATGACCATTTGAGGCAAACTGTGTATCTTTGGAGAAATTTTAATATGTTTTAAATCATGAATTTGGAAATAAACATTGGTGTTACCTCTCTGGAATACAAACATAGGCATATATAGAGGACCTCCTTCTGGTTCAACTGTGATAAAAATAGCTGTCTGCCTATTAAAAATAATTTAAAAATGATTCAGTATTTTTGCCCAGATGCATGCAAAGACGATGCAAACTAATTAATAAATTAATAAATGCGTTCTAACGAGCAAAAATATTGTGGTGATAGAGCACTATATCAAAATATTTCATGTTAAAAGAGCTTTGCTGTGTTTCAGTTGTATTGAGCAGTAACTGTCTGAAAATTCAATGGCTTTATTAAAAAATGAATAAAATATGGAGCAGTACAGCTCCTAAGTACAGCCAGACAGCATGAAGCCCTCTTAATGAAAATGAAGATTCCTAAGCTCTAATATTCTTTTCCAGAAAAAAAAAGGCTGGAAGAGAAAATGACATTTATAACGTTAATAGAAAGTCAACAACATTCAATTCTGGTGGAAGACAGGAAAGTGGGAGCCATAGTTGGCAAAAGCTCAGTGCCAATGATTAAATCAGCAGAGTCTTATTTGAAAATGTTAACTGAATGCAGAAGCCTTGGGCTCGTGCTGGCATAGTTTTTGTATATTAAAATTAGTTAGATTTTTCTTGGACTATGCAGATTGTATACACATGATGCAATAGGTTATCCATTTGGCATACCATTAAAAAAGCAGCTGAATAACAAGAACTTCATTTTACTATTTCAAACAGTGGAGGAGTTACTGAAGTTCAGCAAAACTAGATTCTCAGAAAACCCATAGGAGGTCAGCAACCACAGCATCAGAGATGACAAAATGGGCATGGATCTTCCTGAGGACCCAGCAGCTTCAAGAGCCTGACTGCATTTCCTTTTCTGGGAAATCAGCGCAGCTGGGTGCCTCTCTATAGTGTGCACTAGGTGCCCATAGCATGGAGAACAGACAGAAGGAATTCAGAGGTGCACATGCTATCTCATTGGCATTATAGAGACATCGCAGGATTAGTTCACATGACTGGAGTCCTGCAACAGTTGGATATGGGCTCTGCAGATCTGGCTTTACAGGTTGGGAAGGAGGAGGAATTGCCCCAGATGCTGAAAAAACAGGAATGCATGGTGCTCTGCTTAGAGATGGATGATGAGCTAGCTGGGAATTTGTGAGTCAGGATTTGGGAGCAGACCCAATGTATGCAACAGTAAGATGGTTGTCTGTCACAAATCCCCTGCTTAGGAAGAAATTAAGCCTTCCTCAGAGAGTTGGAAAAAGCCTGTATCTGTGGTCTTGGTCCTCCTATCGGCCTTTGACCGTTCTGGCATTTGCACGGCACAAACAAGCCAGGAGATTTCTGGAACATGCTGCTGGGCCTCGTAGTACAAACAACAAGAAAGAATTTACCAGGCAGGAGAAGGTCAGGGTCTGTTGTGGCTACAATGATGATGAGATTCTGGAGTTCAGGATGACAAGAGGAGGATCATGACCCTGGATTTCAGGATAGCAAACTTTGGCTTTTTTCAGGCCTTCTTGGAAGAATCCTCTGAGAGGCTATCTTGCAGAGAAGATGGATTCAGGACAGTTGGTTGATATTCAAGGATCACCTCCTCTAAGCTCAAGAATAGTCCACCACAAAGTGCAAAAAATCAAAGGCAGCAGAAGTCCTGGCCGTAAGGGGAGTTTCCTGAAGACTGGGAGAAAGTAAATGTCTCTCCCAACTTCAAGAATGGCAAGAAAGAACTGGTCAGCCTCACTGCAATCCCTGGGAAGATGATGAGACAAAACATTCTGGATAGCATTTGCAAACATATGATGTAGTTAAAAGGTGATTGGGAGTAGTCAGCATAGATTTATGCAGGAAAAATCATCCTTCACTCACCTGAGAGCTTTCCGCAGTGGGATGACTGGCTCAGTGGATAAGTGGATGGTAAGGTGAACTGAAAAACTATAGAGGTTGTGGCCAGTGGCACAAAGCCCAACCCAACTGGGGCCAGTCATCAGAAGTGTACTTCAGGAGTTGATATTGAGGAGTAATACAGTTCAGCGTCAGTTACATAGATGATGGGAGAGTCCACTCACAGCAAGTATGCAGAACTCAGAGGAACGTTTGATGCACAAGATCACCGTGATGTCGCTCAGAGGGGCCTCAGAAGGATGAAGAAATAGGCAGACAGGATTCTCGTGATTAAATGCTTGGGGCATCTGTCATATTAGCATGGGGCAGCTGTCATATTAGCAAAGCCTAAGAGAGTGGGAGGCTGTTCAGCCTGGAGAAGGCTGAAGGGGTGTCCATGTGTATAAACACCTAGTCGGGGAAGTAAAGAAGAGCCAGACTTTTCAGTGGTATCCAGTTGCCGGACAAGAGTTAATGGGTGCACACTCAAAACCAGGAAATTCCATGTAAATGTAACAGAAACTTTTTCCCTGTGAGGGTTGCTGGACATTGGCACAGGTTGCCCAGAGAGGCTGTGGAGTGTCCCTCCTTGGACACATTCAGGACTGGACGTGGCCCTCAGTGGGACCAGACTAGACAGTCTCCAGAGCTCCCTTCCAACCCTAATGCTTCTGTAATCCTGTGGATAAACTGAAACTATAATTTCATGGAACTTTCGCATGAAGAATCCTAAAGCTAGTGTAGGCACACTAGGATGCACAGAGAATTTTCTGTCACTTTTTTTCTTTTTTTTCTTTTTTTTTTTTGTAATCCAGTAAAAGGTTTGGCAAGGCTTTTACTCTGTCACCTCTTTCAGTTGGCATGGATGTGATGCCATTTGAGGTAGCTGGGGCAGCTGCACCTTGAGTGTACTGGCACTGAGCTCTCCAAATCCATCTCATTAAATCCGGGCAGTCACTTGATCAGATTATGGAAGGTCTGGCTGGGAGCTTTGGGTGACTGAACTGGCAGCAGCTTTACCCAGATAGTGCTGGTTAGCTGAGGAAGCCAATCAAGTGACAATATTCTGACAACCCCTTTCCTTTTTCCACCTGTTAATTTACATGACCTGTGAAATGAAGCACTAATTATGATGCACTGATTACTTTTTAAAACATTCCCAAAGTTTCTCCTTACTGTTTGCACCTGTGGGTGTATTTACCACTGTTGTGACAGTTTCTTCTTGCTCCCCAAATGCCTGTACCAGCCTTTTCAATGATGTTTTATATTTCTGTGGTAAGCTCTTCTGTGCAAGCGCTGTCATGTTGCTGTGGCTGGAAAAACAAAATTCTTTGTTGAGAACATGAACCTTGATATTATATTAAATCTAATTGCTAACTAAAAGTTCATTTCCAAAATGTATATTAAGAAATACAAAATTAGAGAGATTGCTTTGATCATTGAGCTATTTTATGAATGTTAGAAGGTAGACAAAATTGCAGTCTCTCATTGGCTTGGTAGTCTGTCTGTTAACAAGATTTCCTAATTTTTAGTTGCTGTGGGGTTTGATGTCTGAGTTGAGGTAGCAGGGAGTTTTTATTATAGCGAGAACATCAAGTTTTTTTGTGGTTGCAGGGTTCCCAAGAGTCACATAGTCTCCTTTCTCTCCAAATTAGATTACTGCAGTTTGCCTAAGGACTAAACCCACCCAGAAAGTTCAAGAAGGCTGGTTATAAAATTTAATATCTGATTAATGATCATTGTTTCTTTAAATGCAATAATCCTTTCAGAAATCACAAATATGGAAATGAGAATGGGGAAGATTATCATTGAGAAAGGGAAATAAAATGCAGTGTTTGTGTTGAAGCAGATCTAACAAAAAACCTCACTATTCTGTGAATATGCTCCCTGTGATGTTTATGGTGACTCTGAACAAATGTAAAGAATATGGAATCTTTATCAGAAGGTCGGACATGGAAGTATTGGTGCTCTTCCAGCTCCCCTAGATTTGCAAATCATCCTGCCCCGCAAAAGACCCTTAAGAAAGAATCAGGTTGAAGGAAATTATCATTATTATCATTATATTATTTATCTGTTTATCTATATTTTTGTATCTACTAGTGTTAGAATAACTTTACTTAGTCCTGATCTGAAAAGAGGAGTTATCATCTACATTGTTGATTGGTCTCATATACTGGTTTTTGAGTGTGGAAAGGTTACAAGGGTGGTTCCTTGTGTGTCTTTGAGAAGTATCCAAGTTCTTTCGTCCTGCTAAATGTAAGTCAGACCTGTCTGACTGTGTGATAGGATTTAAGATAAAGCCAACTTTAAATTTAGGGATATAGATTAGGCAACTACAGTCACAACTTCCTGTTTTTAATTACGTTAGTGTGATTATAGTTTTCTGAGGTTTTAGCGCATCTGCAGCTCCCACCGAGAACAGTTATCACCCATGTCATGGACACTCTGGCTTGAAAAGATTGGTCAACGGGAGGAATTTTTAGGTGTTCTGAAAAAAAGTTAAGCTAGTGATATTGAATGGATAGCCATTCACATATATGCAATGAGATGCTCAAAGACATAGATACTTAGCACTCACTGATTTTTTAAAAAAGATGAAAACTGTACATGAAAAATATGTGCTTGAAAGTGAAAGGAGTTAGGTGCCTAAACTGGCACCTTAAGGTGCCTAAATTTTGCACCTTTTATTAGTAATACACTGGCCTCCTTTTTATTATTATTATTATAAGCATACTGTATATCCCGGCTTTTAGCAAAATGCTGGTGGTGAAAGAGTTAAGTTTGTGTCAGTATTTAAAAGGTGAATCATTAACTCATCTGATGGGAGATGTACAGAACCAGAGACATGTGAGGCTCTTAGACCACTGCCATAAAGCACTGAAGGATTTATTTTTCAGCTATAATATACCTATTAGGCCTTTTCAGTGCTAGAATATTCAGGCCATCCCGAAACAGTGATGTCTGCCTGAATGATGAACTGTGTCATAAACAGGTTAATTCAGCTGGCCTGATTCCAGATATATCTTCTTACAGCTTTAAGCACAGCAAGTCTCATGATTTTATATTTCAAAATCATTATCCATAGATCTCAATTATTTGAGTTTTTAATTAGATCCGTCAGTGTTTTAGGTAAAGTGTTAATTTCAAAGTCTGAATTAGCACATGGAGGTTTTGCTGTCCTCTCGAGTTCTTTTTGTCCCACTGTCAGCGGTGAAGCCTGTGCCCCCGATGTGCTTCAGGGAAGCAGGTAGCAAGGCCCCTCGTCAGTCCTGCCTTCAGTGCATGTGAAACACGTACTGCCAGACAAAGCCTCTGCCCATTCGGAGGGTGGTTCTGTAGTCCTGAGAACCCAGACTGAATTGAAGTCTAGACTCTGTAATTTTTTCAGGCTACTGGGAAGGGATAAATAACAAATCACCTCTGCCCGGTAGAGAACAGAGGTGGCATTGAATCGAGGATGCTCTCGCTAGTTCGTGCATCGTGAAGAAAGCTGTAATAGCAGCAGCAGCAGCAATAGCAATAACAACAGCAGCAGCGGCAGCAGCGGCAGCAAGAGACCTTCGGAAAGCCGCCTATTGCAGGGGTCTGAGATAGATTCAATTACATCTCTGTCTTTCCCAAGTTCAGAATGGTTGATACAAACCTTATGCCACATGCAGCACAAGATGTGTGTGAATATGGGATTTGCTTTGTAGTACCTGGATGCTGAGGAAATAAAGACGTGCCTCTGGGATTTTGGTGGTGGTGGAGTGGTTTTGTTTTGTTTGTTTTTTTACAAAAATCATCTGGAAGAGAAGAAACTGATTTACTCGGATTTACTCAGCGCAAATAAGTTTCATCCGTCTTCAGGATATTATAAAAGCACAGCTTGGGAGCTGGAGGGTGACTGCTTTCTCTACCTGTTTCCCTGTACCTGGGGCTGAAAAGTGAGGAGCAATGGACAGTGTCTCGGAGGAGACAGGAATGACTGAAGCTTGGTGAAACCCTGACTGTTGTCGGCTGTCCTCTTCATGCAGTGCTGTGGGCTGGTGCACCGACGGCGAGTACGGGTTTCCTATGTAAGTTTTTGGCTGTATTAGAATGATGGTACCTTGTATGTTCAACTGCTGGTATATTAGATAGTGTGGTATGGCTCATTTGAGTATTTTAATGTATATCCGAATAACCAATCAGGACACTGAGCATATGTACGTTGAGTTTTTACAGCACAGGGACATAAATATGTTTTTCACAGGTACAAGTTTTTTGACATCTGTGTTCTCCGGATCTGCCCATAGCAAGATTGTATCTTATTTCAAAATATCTTTCCGTGTTAAAAAAATGGAAGTCTGACCCTTCTGACTGCTCTTTTTTTAATGTGTGAGTATTTTTTTTTGATAATAACCTCTGTGTAAAGTGGAGTCATTAGAAAAGGACATCTATACTTACCCATATATGATAACTGAAAATCAAGTTTATAAATAATTATGGACTGGTGTACAAATCAGTTGAAAAACAGGGAGGAACATAAAAATCCTCTTGTGAGGTAGTTCTTTTGAAAAAGGGCAGCAGCACCGTGGCAAAAGTGTGGCCTGATGGTTTGTGCGGTTTGTTTGCTTCCCCTAATAGGTGTTTCCCTACTCTGATGTGATAAGACTGCTCTGTATTGCAAAATGGCTGTCTCTAATAAATTCCACAAGGAAGGCTAGTGCCAAGGCTTAAATATTTGTAATGAAAAAGATTGGCTATTAACTGAAATATGTCTGAACTATACTTTTGCTGACGTTATAATCTCCTAAGTAATTCATTTATGTTCTGACATTGCTTTTCTATTCTGCTGTTTGGTTGTCAGATAGATGTGATAAGGAACAGGAGGTTGAAGCAATCTGGCTAAGCTGCAAATTGAAATTGCTGAGTGTTTTCAACAGGCAGCTCGTTGCACAAGAAAAGAGCAAATATATCAGGGGAAATAATTTTGGTGTCAGGAGTGTCAGTGTGTTTTCTCTGTGTCATAAAAAGCTCTTTTACCAAACATTTAAATCATGGTCACAGAATGAGCAAGGTCATAATTAGGTGTCATCTAAATCAAAGTTAATATAGGGGATGTATAGAATAAAATTTATTAAAGACAAAACACATCTCTATTTCTTTATAGTGCAGAGATGTAAACAATTTTACTTGTAAGTGTGGTGACAGATGTTTTCCATAGATAATTTGACTTCAGATGCATTTTTTTCTTACTGGTGCAACAGTTGATACTGTTCTGTAAAAGCTGGCAGAAGAAGGGAGATTCTGGTTAGATCTTCCTTCCAAGTTAGAGCTTTAACAGTGCAGTATTTTGCATAAATTATGCAAAATCCAATGTGTACTTTATTTCAACCATCAATTCAATATAAAATATAAAATTGGACTCCTGTGATGCATATATTTATTTGATATATAATTACTCACACTGATGCAGAAACATAAACATGGGTGCATTTAAAGCACTTGTTTGTTGGTTGTCTCATGACAGTATCAGTTAGGACCATATGAAAACAATAACACTTTAAGATGCATCTCCCCACCCTTTCATTTTTCCTTACTGTTGTTACTCAAGTAGAAACAGCCATTGTGAATAAAAATATCTAGATAGAAAAGCAAAAATTTTCCTGTTTGCAAGGTATCTTTCAGCATCTGGATATGTCAGAGTATTAAGTTATGAATCACAGTCAAATCATGTTCAGTCCTGGACTACACATCCTGAACTTAGTGTAGTCCACTCTTTTTTGGATGTTTGTGGACAGTAGTGGGAGAAAGGTACTTAAAGTACTTTTAAAGTTTTGAACATTATTTTGTGACACGTGCACAGGGTATTGTGTAATTCTTTAGCACCAGTTCTTACTGTGTACAGAAAGGCTATCCTGTCTTCGTTAGAATAAGTGAAATTGAGTATATCCTTGATCTTTTTAGTCTGAAAACCATTACCTGCAAAATGACCATGTTCTCAAATGACTTAATTACAATGAAATTTTTCTCTGTTGTTTGAATCCTTGATTATCCAAGCCTTTTATTACAGAGTTTTTGATGCTCCCCATGGCATTGGACTAATTGGGGTTGTACTCTCTGATTCTTTTGGGATGAAAGCACTGAAATTAAAGTGAGATAGGATATGACCTTTTTTATTGCATGTCTTACTCACTGGGGAAAAACATCAGACTTTTATTCTGGATTATTAAGTTTTAGTTCTTAAGTGGTCTGTGTATCCAGGTAGTGAATGATGCAATTAAAACAAAATAATTTGGGGGAATTAAGATCTATGCAGTCTATGCATTTAATAACATGACCAAAGAGAACTATCATTTTGCAACCAATCCATGTCTTTATGGTTCAGATCCTAAAGCCTGTGCAGACTAGGGGCAGGTTCAATCTCTTTGACTTCAGGGTCAGGTACAGACAGATCAGTCAGTTATGTGGACTCATATTCTGTCTTTGGAGTAGCAGCATTGTGGAAGGAGGAGAAAACGGAGAAGGAGATGCTCATATTATTGCGCAGCTCCTTTCTATGTCTTCTGTGTGATTGTAATGCCCAAAAAGGTTAGTCCTGCGCCTGTGTGCAGGCTAAAACTCCACATTCCGCTCAGCTTTTCCTGCTTTGAGTGAAGTCCAGACAATATGGCCATTAACAAGATTAAGTTCAGCTCAGGCGTTCTCCCAGGCTTTCCCGTTCACCGAGTCTTCCTTCTGCGTAGCTCTGCTTCTAATCCACATCAACTAAGTTTCTGGTCTCTGTCTTCCCATTCTGACAGTTTTTCTCTGCAGGGTGGGTGATCATGGGCGCGTGGGGGGCTCTGAAATCCCTTAAATATTCTGCAGCACAATCTGCAGCTCCTCGAGGTAGGGTGTTTCATATGCACATCATGATGGCACGCTCTTGCCTAATTCCAGAAGAGCCATATACTGAACATTTTAATGGCAAAAGCTGAAGATAATTCTGAGCAGCATCTTCACCTTATTCCTAGTCATGTTTGTGAGATGGGGTCATGCCATCTGTCAAATGGCAACTATGCTTTCCTCCGTTGTAACTGGTACTAAGAAACAGCTCTACAGAACTTGCCAACCCGACAATCTGCTTCTGGAGGGTGAAGTCTACGACATTGGTACTCTGTATTTTGTCCTCAATTTTTTTCAGAATTCCCTTTACCAGCATGTCACAGAACATATAAGCATCAGGAAAACTGAAATTTGGCTAGTACATTTTAGCTTGCAAACCTTCTGACCATGTTTTGGCATGGAGCTGTGAAGGTTTTCTGAATATGGATTCAAAGATGTTTCTAAAGCCTGCACATCTCTGAATATAACTATCATGTACATAGCTATCTGAATATAGCAAAATATAGCAGTCAGCCACTTGTTTTCCTTTGCTTCACTGAATGTACATTCTCCACTTACTGTTTAATTTTCTGTGCTGCAAGCCTGGGAAAAATGGCTTATATGGAACATTTTCTGTGCTGCAACATATCTGTAAGCCTGGGAAAAATGGCTTATATGGAAACATAGTAATGGTGGGTATGAACTTTTTATCTGTGTCAGGTGAAAGTAATAACTGGTACAGGAGGAGGGTGAATACAGCCTTTCAAAAGGCCTAAAGGTTGTGAACATGGAATTGACTGAATGCATAGTTGGAAGCCATGTACAAGCACACAAGACTTGCAAATCTAAGCACATGACCACAGAAGGTTAATATAGAAAATGCTTAGGCTCATTGCTGACTTCTCAGGGTGCCAGCATGTGGACATAGTTTAGGTTTATTGCTAGTCCCAGAACTGGGCAGCAAAGAGTAGGTAGGTACAGCACAGGAAGGCCTCTAATAAACCAGATAGACGAATCACAGGCTAAAAACCATTGCATATTTAGTGACAGTTTCCAATCTTCAAGTTCCTAGGATACTGTATTTAGTACTTATTTTGTTTCATAGTGTGATAAACTCATCCTGTTGACTGCTTGAAATTTAGCTCTTTTTTAGAATTATCAAATGACATTTTTGGTTAGCCAAGAGGACCATTTAGTGTAGGTTTCAGTCAACATTTTAAAGATTTTTCTCAAATAGCTAGTTTGATAAAGCATGGGGAATATGTCTGGAAGGCAAATATTCATTTCTCTGGGAATATTTCTTTACAAAGGTCTTTTGCAATTTTATATTATTAAAAACCTTTAAAAATGCATTCCAAAACAAACTGAAGTTTATTTAAGGACTAGAAGGGAAATTTATGGTATGATTTGCACTGAGTATTTTAGTTTAACGTAATTAAGCAGCTTGGTATGATTTTGTTTCAAGATGCCTCTTTTCTAATGGTGGGGACTGTAATTGGAGAGCTTTGGGCCTGCAGCAGCGAGCCGAAGCCAGACAGCTGGCTTTTTGTGCTTGTGTCTGGAGGGTATCTCAGACCTCCTCAGGGAATGGTCTCTTTTTGGTGCTGTTAGGTTTGGATGAGGGTTTTGTCTGTCTCTTTTGATACTGTAATCTTTTCCATCGCTTAATCATATTTCTTGCCAGACTGTTCTTTATCATAACATGTGGTGTCCTTCCCCTTCCTTTGCCCACTGCCTCTGTATCTCTTCTTTGCTTGCCCCTTTGTAGCTCCCCTCCCCAATTTCACTGCTTTCTTCTTTTTTCTCCAGCCCTCCCTTTCTCTGGCTTGACAAGCTGAAATCTTCCTTTGTGTTTGCACCCTTCTTTCCCTTCAGTTGACCCTGGCCCCAGCCATGCCCTTTTCCTTTTCCAGGACTGCATCTACCAGGACTATTTGTGCCCCTTAACCTACCATGCCATCAATCCTAGCATTATATGTATCCATCTTCCTTTGTCCATTGCCCTTTTTGACATATTTAGTGCAACTTAGAACTGTTTCCAAACAGAAGTTGCATGAAAAGGCATCTGTGAATGAACTGGGTTACCTGTTTTGAGGATTTTCCTTCTTGATTCTCTTTGTATTGTAGGCAGAAAACTGAGATGTTATGAAGAAGGAAAGAAAGAATAGGGAAGTTACAGTGTTCTGATACTGAGACTAAAGTGACATGATATGGCACAAGCACTGTGTAAAGGCAGTTGTAGCAGCTGGCTACACTTAGCTGTCCTCATCTTAAGGGAATTGGCCTGCAGTGTGAAGTGACTGGATTGCCCTTGGTTTTGGGGTGCTTATCACTGTCATAAAACTGTTAGGAAGCACTTCATAACTCTGGATTGGGGGGAAACTATGTTATAAGTTTATCTATATAAGCATCGGAAGTCCTCATGCATTTTTTTCTGTACCCTACTTTTCAAATATTTTACTTGAATAAGAAAACTCAGTGAACGAATAAACTGGAATAAACTGCTGTAGCGATATTAAAGGCAGAGGAACCTAAACCATGAATCTCTCTCTCAGTCAGTGTGAACTAGTGAAAACATGACTAAACTGTATACTGCCTGGAATGAGGAAAGTAGTTCCCATTTACCTTCCATTATCCTCCTACACCTGTATGACTGTTTTATACACATATATATATAACCTATATAACTGAACTATATAACCGTTTTAGTTATATTGTAGATAATAGTTGGAGTTAATCCATTCTGTTGTCGCTTCAGTCCTCTCAAGTGAAACATGACTTATTTGTGCTCTTTTTTTTTTCTTTTTTGATTGTTTGTGTCTTTGGGTTTGGTAGACATCATTTCTTATTTCTAATTCTTGTGGCTGCCTCTAGATGCTTGCCTTCCATTTTAATAGCTTAATCTGCAAAGCCTCTCTTTGGGAAACAAAATGTAACATTTTCATGTCCTTTTTCTTTGAATTCTTTCTTTCTGTTTTCCTTAGATTTTGAATTTAATTAATTAGTAAACTTTTAAAAAACTTTCTTAGGTTTGAGAGTAAAATTGATTATTTCTTTCTCATTGTGCATTTTTAAGTAAAGTTGTATAAGAATATAGCTGGTGGACAGAATATTGTGACAATGCTTTCTTTCACTTTGTAATTAGTTTAGGCATGCTTGACTAGCAGATTTAAAATGTTTAAAATTTCAAATCAGCAGCAATATCATAGGTAAATAGTCTGAAATAAAGATTTTGTGCTTATTATTTCAGTGTTAGAGCTTTCTGAAGCTTTATTTTCAATAAGTTTCTCTTAAAAAGGCCACATGTTTTCTGAAACTTGTGTTAAATTCATGTAAATAAGTTTCAAATTTGAAGTAAGACATATACTTATGGTGGTGCCTGTTAGAAATAGCAAGCAGGAATCAGGAGATCTATTAGTGATTCATCCTCTGTCTATGAACAAAGCATGTTAAAAAGGGTTGTGATGAAAACCGCTTTGATGGAAGTAAACCATACTAGCGTTGTTTTATACAAATCCTGAATAAATCAGTATTGAAAAAAAACTAATTTAAGAGACTGCTACTGTTAAAATAAAAACTCAGTCTTCTTACCTGTGCAGTTTTTCTTTTCAACTCATAGTCTTCTAACCTCTCTCCCCCCTTTTAACAGCATGAATTTTGCTCCCGTCATGTAGTAAAACAGAAATTGCTCTCATAAACGAAACGCGTAACAGCTCACTCTTCTCATATGGGCATATTCCAACTAACTTCTCTCCTTTCCTTTGTTTGCACTTTGTCATGCTCCTTTGTATTCTTTCCTAATCTATTTTTCTCCCCTTCAGCATTTTCTTTTTCCTTCTGTTCTTTTTGGCTACTCTCTTCTATTTTTTTCATTATCTTGCCCCAACACTTCCTGACTTTAGTTGTGAAGAATAATTTATTATCTGTGCCAATTTTAATGCATTTTTGGATGAGTTTGCATTCCATAACAGTTTTCTGAAACTGTGAAGTCATGATAAATTAACTGGCTGTCATATAATCCTAAGGGAGTCTCCTGACTTCTCTGATGAAGGATACCGTGTTTAATATCTTTCCTACTAACTTTATACCAAACCAGAGTAGCAAAGTGGGAAAATTATTATCAAGGAAAAAAATCAGCCTTGAATTGAAAAGATGGATTTGATGAAGTGCTAAACATAGCAAGAAATTGTTCTGTTGAACAGAGACTGCTCTGGAAAAGTCTTGAAATAGCTGTGACACAATTGAAACTCCACTTCCTGGAGGAATGTGCAAGGAAAAGGAAATTGGTAGTTAGTGAATGAATGAAGAAACCGAGATAGTTCTACTAAATGTCAGTAGGCTGGAACAGGACAACCAAGATTATTAAAAGGAGATTAGTTCTTTGCTGGATCCTAAAATAGCAGGATGAACCCATTTTATTTAGGGGATTGATTCATGCCTGTTTTGCACAGAAGAGAAAGAATCTTCCTACCCCTGGGGAGCCTTAAAAAACTCTGATAGTCAAGTCAAGAGAAAATAGGGATGAGAATTGAAAAGATGTTTTGGTTTGCCTTGTTTTCAAAATGTAATTCACACTCCAGTATATAGGTTCATTCCTGCAGCTCTTTTATGTTCTTAGAATTGCATTACTTCGAGATTATTTGTAGATGACGGCATTGTCAGGACTGTCAAGAATGTGGATGTTAATAATTGTGGTAATTTTGACATTTTCTCTTCTGTTCAGTTAAATCAACCATGCATTGCCTTACAAGTTGTTTATGGCTCTGTGGCACCAGGCAACAACATCTTCATCCCAAACATGCTGCATTAATAAAGTTTGGGCTTTTCTTTATTTAAAACTAATTAGTTATCAGAGAGGAGTAGCTTTTACACCCTCTTCCTCTAGATGGAACCACACTGCTGAAATACTGTTTTGTATAAGAACTGAAGAAAATGCTGAAGCTTGTATGTGTTATGTTCAAATGCATGCGTGTGGTAGAAGCCTACAAGGTTGCATAAGAGGTGTGATGGGAAAGAAGGAATGCTCTTGATTTTGTGCTGCTTCAGGAAATAAATGTTGTGTTGTGAAGTGTATGCAAAAACTTTGGTAAATTACAGTGTACTGAATATTATTATCGTTATAGGAATATTGTCCTTCTATTCTTCAGCTGTCAAAATAGAGCCAGATACTTCATCCCATCCTTGCTCTCTGTACTACTTCCTAGTTCACGCTTAATAACCAGGGCTAGCAATAACAGTTCTCAACCTCGCTTTTATACTTTTTTTTTATGGGATCATGGACAGAGCTTGTCGTACTGTAGCAGGCATTGATACCTGCTTTCATAGTAGAAGCATCTTACTTCATTTACTTTTGCTCGACTTCCTTTTTATTTTTTACAGACACTATTGCTCTTTGCTAATGCTTTTCCTGTGTCTTGTGACTATGATTTTTTTTTTCCCCCCCCAATAACTTGCATATACAAGTTCTTTGAGGTTTCTATGTACCTAACTTTGAAATAATGATATCAGCCTTGGTCCTCAGCAGCTAAGGAAGGGAAGGTTTAGCTGTATAGTTCTTTTAAGACTGTATTATTTGATTGATGTTGTCCTGTCTTGTGGGCCACGGGAAATGCAGTAATTTATTACCGCCCATTTCATGGAATCTCTGTTACTACATAATGACAAAATGATAATGATGTAGTAAGTGATAATGTTATTTCATGACAATTGCACTGACTTTATTTGGACTTTTCAAGCACCTGGTAAAACAATATACCTGAGGCATGCCAGTATCCATATGTCCATATATTGGATGAACTTGTCTACAAAAGTCCGAATGCTGGCCTAGAAGTAAGCTTAACCTGGACTGTGGAGTAATGAAACAGTTCAAATGGAAAGAATTAGAGAATAAAGAGAAATTTAGGAAGGATGCCAAACAGAAGAATTCAGCAGACCTTGAAGAGGAATATGATGTCTAGAAAAACTAAATGGAGAGGGGTCAAGCATATGGAAGCTTTCTAGTGCAAGAACTGATTATTATGGCCTCATGCAACACAGAGGTTTATATTATTGTATCTACATAAAACGGACGCTCATTTCATTAAATACATGTGTCTGTGTAATATATACATATGTGTAATATATCGTATACTATGTATATAGTATACTAAAGTAGTACAGACTGCTATATTTTTACAAATTTTAATTACACTGTGTGAGGTCCTGGTAGTTTCCAGTTAATGTCTTATAGCTTTATTTGAAGAGTGTTGTTGGGAATCATCTTTCAAGCTCATTGTCACCCCAAAGTCATTAAGTATTGTCATGTTTGGTCTCCTGAGCCTTCCTTTTCTTCACTTTTGTCCTCATAAGCATTTTTAATTGTGTTGCCTAGCTTGGAAGTTGTAAGTAAGTTTTGTTTTCTTTTTAATCTTAACCCGGCTTGTGTTACAGTTAGAGACTGATTGGGTGATGAAGCGTATCTGTCTCACCCAAGAATGTACTAAGTAAGTCCAATGTTCAGTGCATACACTGGGAGAGTTTGAGAAATACCTTGTTTGTCCAGTGCATTCTCCAGGCTAGATGCAGGTGAAGTGCGAGTCTCTACGTATCCAAGTCTCCGGTGGGTGAGGAGACACCCTCTTGTGCACCAGAGGACCAACAGGTCTCCGGTGAGTTTGTCCCAGGCATTAAAACTGCTGAATGCTCTCTCTTGCTCTATTTTATGTTCAGTTTTCAAATTGCTTTGAATTATGGTTAAGGAGCTGCTGTGTAACTAAGCACTCTGAAATGTTCCTTTAAGATCATACAGAAAATGTTGAAGGACTGGAGACTGATCTGAATCTCAGACATGAAATGTAATTACGTTTTATTTAAAAGAGGAAAGTTAAAAGGAGAAACAACAGAGAAGATGAAAAGTCTTTCCAGAAATAGAGGTATAGGCTGTAGGCTCTGGTATAGGCTGAGATCCCAGGGGTGTTTTTTGTTCTGTGAGCTCTCTTAAATCACTCGTGGTGAAGCTTTGGCTGGATTCGGGTACCAGGTAAATAGTGTAGATGTTTGTATTAGGAAGGTCATATATTTTCTGGAAGAAATGCGTTTAGATAGAGAACATGTCTGATTGATGATACAGAAACGCCATTTTATGATTATTACAGTGAAAAAAAGAAAAAAGTCCAAGAACTTAGAAATAGTTCAACCAACTGTAAATAAAAGTTTTGTAAAACTGCCAAGGTCAGCGAGACCCGAAGCGATTTGCTGATTAAATGATGGTCACATGTTAATGTGCCTGTGGATTGCCTTTAACTTTTACACTCCCGTATTTCAAAACTGAAACATGCTAAAGGAGGACCAATTAGGCCAAAAATAAAGCTTTCTCTTTGCAATCTGTGTTTTGTCTGTGAAGTTTGCATTTGCCTTGCAACTCTGTTCTTTGTGCCTGAGGAGCTCCCTGAGTGTGAGAACTGGGAATGGCTTTGGAAGTCACCTCTGTCACTTTGACATTCAATTTAAATGTGAATTCTAGATGCAGAAGGTGGCTTTTTTTTTTCTTTTGGTAATTGATTACTTTTTGGATCCTGGATTCAACTTAGCAAATTGTAACAATACTTAATATATGATTTACTATAGGCAATTTATTACTTTACCCTTACTCAAATAAATAACCTTTTTTAGTTAATTTTTCAGTGTACTTTCCAGATTGAATGTATATATATTTAATGGTTTCGTCGTAACTCCACAGTTCAGTTGGCCTCGTCAGCAGGACTGGTCAGTGAAAGAAAAAATTAGGACCTAGGGAAAATTGACTTGTACGAAACCTTTTCTTTCTGGAATTAGAGCTGCTTATCTGGGATGAGTAAGTACAAAGTGCCAATTAGTCACAAGTCAGGAAGATGAAATCTTCTGCCCAAAACCAGCTAAGAAGAAGAATTTAGGCCTATTTGGGAGAATGAAGAATTGCTTTCCAAAGATAGGTTGGGGAAGCAAGTTGTTGAACCTAGAGTATTGTCCTTGACCCATTTCAGGCCATTCAGGCAGGAGGGTGGTGATGATCCAGTCAGCAGGGACACTGGTACTCACTCAAAGGGGGACGTGGTGATCTTTGGGCTTTCCTTGTGCAAGATAAACTTCAGACACAAGTTGTTCTAAAATTTGAGTTATATTACAGTCCGAGTGTAATATATAATGATCTTGCTCTGATAGAGGTGTTTAATTACCACTATTTTTCTTCATATACTTATTTTTCCTGTTCCCAAAATTTGAGCATTATTCTACTATGTGATATTCCCAATTACTTTCATCCATCAAACCAACAGATGCACTCCTTGAGCTATCTCTACTAGTGAAATATTTAATTTGGTGTATAAAAATGACATAATTTATGGTCTTTTTTCAATACAATGCTTTTAATTAAATTGGAGTGTGTTTGGCAGTCCGGGGTATAATAAATGCATGTAATATATAAATATTATGTGGACACACTGAACTTTCTGACTAAGTGCATTTAATTAGTCCTTTTGAAAAAAAAAAAAGGCATTTCTATATATTTGTCTCAAAACTTCTCTTACACACCTTAACTGCAAAGATAACATAAACCAGAGTTAGGTATTTTCTGTTCATCTTTTGAACTAGCAGGTCATACTGTCTGTCTTGAATGCAGATGATAAGTCACAGGGAGCAGAGATCCAGCTACATCATATAATTTACTCTATGTCAGATATAAATATGTACAATAGCCCAAAAAGATTGTATCTACCAGTATCTCTGTTAACATACAGACCACGGGATAGCAAATATTCAGAGCATTTTTAAGTTCTTGCTTCACAGTATGCTTCTTGTCCCCAAGGAACTAGCTAACATAGTAGAGCAGACTCTGATTTTTGTTATTTTTTCACTGATGACTAAATTGATTACAATACAAAATTGTGTGAGGTTAGAATTCCTGTCTCTCTGCGACACTTGCACAGTTTTAGTAGTGATTTCGGGTATTCCTGCTCTAAACATCATCATCCATATTTTGCTGATTGGTCTTGAGATGCTTTAAAATGTTGTCTAATAGCAGAGGAAAAAAAACATCAATGGTAGGAAGGTTCTCATTCGTAGCAGGGTTGTCTACTGTATCTGGTAGCAGAAATCGGTGAAATTCAGCATTCTGTGTTTTTAAAACTTGGAAATGGGTTAACTGACGATTTTATTGTCTCACTTATTGCTATAACCTAGGTTATTTGCCTTTTTGATCAATACGAGACAGCCATAGGACAGTAATACTGTTCTGTGGGTGCATTTAATTAGTGTTAGAAATAATTCTGAATTTAAAATATGTTTCTGCTTCTTGCTTATGCTTATACAATGTTTGACTTGCTTTGTTATATAGAATATTGCAAATGAGTCATCTCAGTTTGCATTTTTTGTTCTAAAGTAACTTTTGGAGTAGTCAGAGTAGTCACAAGACAAGTAATAGAAAAATAGAGCAATATTGAAGTCATCATGCCAGTAAATAATAATAAAGGATATTGCTCAACTATTTAAATGAATGAATACAGTGAAAAGCATTTATTTAGTTGAATGAGAGATGTATATAATTGGATTTATATAGTAGGGTACTCAGTGTACTTTTCACACTTCTGTATGTAAGAATTAAAACTTTCACCCTTGTAGAATCAAACAATGCACTATATGTTAAGACATATATCAGTTATTACTTGGAGTGCATTTCTTTCTGTCACAGAAGCCCCTGGCTTACCAGTGATTATTGATTGATGCTTTCTTCTTTTTCTTTGTATTCTCAAACTTAATTCAGTGATGCTCGCCAAATATTAAATCTATCTTTCTAAGTATTCCTCAGTACTTCCATCATTAATTATATGCAGTGAGCTAAAATACCATTAAAACATTACATTTGAGTTCTCTTTGGACAGAAGCGTGTCACTACTTTTCTACTTTTTATGAATATCCAATGTTGACTTTACAGTATCCTACAAAGGGTCGTGTAGAAACTTGTAAAAATTGGATTATTTTTCATTCTTTAAGAGAACTTCTCTTTTAATTTTTTTGTGTTACTGCGTTATTTGCTCTTTATGCTGCTGACTAAGAAAGATAGATAACAAAAGAAATTTGTGGTCCTACTTACCTTAAAAGTAAACTACTAGGATAGATAAACAGATCCAGATATCATTAGTGGCTAAAGAATTTCTTCCTGTTCTGGGAAGCATCATCCTTGCATTTGAACTGCAGTTTCTCAGGTAGTCTGTTTTGAAAATGTGAATGATGATTATACCCCTAAAACAACTGATGAAGAATATTGTTTAAATTGAACTTGGAGTTGTCTGAATTCTGGGTGGTTTCTCAGTGATGCATTTAGGGGGATTCTCATTATTGTAAAGCCATCTTGTTTTCTTCCCTTCCTTTTGGTGTAGACAAATATGATGGTAGCCTTCCCAGCTTGCGTCCTAACTCCTCCTTTCATCCCATAGACGTGAAGTCTGCAGTTAGGTAACTTGAAAGTTTTCTATGACCGGTGTCTTAATTCCAGGACAGTATTTTTTTAGAATTAAGCTAGTAGAAATTTGGTTTTCATGTCTTAAACTTTGAGAAGTTGCTCCTTGGATAAGTCTAGAGCTACGAGTGCAATTTGGACTGTGGCAGGGATGTCTGCTTTGGCTGAAGCACACGACTCTCACTGACTTCGTCAGAAGTGTTTGCATTTCGGCGGCCTGGATGGGACTGGGAGAGCTCTGTGGCTGCAGCTGCCATGATGGATGCATGGAGCTGGGATTGGGTGAGCAGAGGTGAGGACAAGCATAAAGATGCAATTGCGAGGCATCCAAAATGAGGGAGGAAGTGAGGACCAGGATGCAGAGCTGCAGGGGACTGGTGGCCGAGAGGCAACTCTGAGTGCAGAGCAGGTAAAGCAGCCAGACCCTGGGAGGCTGCCTGAGGCCTGTGTGGGCAACGATAGTCCAGCCATCCTGTAGGAACAGGGAACTGAGGAAAGAGCATGGACTGAGGAAGAAAAATGGTATGAACAGAAAGAAGGACTGCAAGCCTAAGGGATGTAAAGAGGTCATCCTTTCAGATAGGACAGGGTTATGAGCTTTTGTAATGTTGGAGAAAGATTCTCTTCCCAAGTAGAGATGGAAACCAGGTGAAAGAGAAATAGAAACCTGCTTCTGAGATGCCAGACTTTTCTGGTACTAGTGAGAAAAAGAGCACATGCCTTCTTTGGAGGACTGGCTTATGTGAAGAACAGTAGCAGTTTTGCAGCTCATGTCACAGAATCCTGGATTAGGCATACATATGTGAGCCTTTTTTGATGGCCTTCCCTGAGTGTTGCAATATTCCATTATGTTCATCTAATTGCTTTGCAAACTTTAATGTGCACATTTACAGCATTACTTACTCATCATTGTTTCTGTTTTATAACTAAAGGGCTGACATATTAACTGTCTGCATTTTTTAGGAAGACTCTGCCCTCATACTGAAATACATACTGCCCTCATACATTCTGAAATGCAGAATTTTATAACCTTAGTATGTGTTTTAAATAAAGCTCTGAATTGCCTGCTGTTGTGAGCACGTTACGAACAGGCTTGCTGTGATCAAGTTCATTCCATGCATAACTGTTCTCTTCTGGTGGTGGTAGGTTTTCTTGATTAAAACCTAGAAGTTGAAAAACCAAAGACGCTGCAGTGATGTTGAGAAATCAATTATCTTAAACCTGCCATATCCTACAATTGTTTGCAAACACTGTAACATAGTCCCGGAAGAACAAAAACCGTGTTCTGTTTTTCCATATGATCTAGTTAGAACTCAAGATGGGTCATGTTCAGAAATAAATTTGTTTTCTCGGGGTAATGCATCTCACTTGCTGAAGTAGGAGCTTGTTAAGTCAATGTAGGATGGGCTCACTGGAGGAGAGATGATGTATAAGGCAGGTAAAACTGGATTTGGTGCTTGCTTGGGTCTTGGTAAGGTCAAAAATTTCACTTAAATCAAAGGTTCCAGTGACCCTCCGCATAGCCTGTGTCTCAGTGTTTGGAAGTCCTGGACATAAAGCAACACTGTGATTTGCAAAACTTCTGAGTATGCAATACAGTTATCTCCACAAGAAGTATCCTCTCAGTACAGAAATACTATGAGATGCTGAATTCTCAGAAGAACAAGACTAGAAGCATCTCAGATTAGAACCCTTACTATTTTAATTCAAGATATCAAGTGAGAATAATAGAAAATATCTTCTGTCAGAAGTATGTTGTGAAATTATGATGCTCGCCAAATATTATTATTAAAGATTGGAGAATTATTGATGATGCAGGGACTTCACAAGAGATGCAAGCTCACAAAAGTGCTAATATATGATGAACATGAGTGGAATAATACATCATTTATGGTTATTGTTTATTATTGTCCATCGGATGAGGACCTTCAGTTTTCTGCAATGAGATTAATGTTGTCTGGAAAAATCCTGTAATTAAATATTACAATAAAATTCATACATGCAACCAGACTGATATCTGGGTTTTATCTGAGCACTTGAATTTTTAACCTTTAGAATCTGTTAATTTGATTTTCTCTGCAGTAGGACTCTGTAAAGCATTTTACTGCCAGTAAATTAGCAACTTAATATAAAAATGGGCATTTCTAAATACTTGTGTATTCAAGAATAAATATAGTCCATTTTACTGTGTGTGTCTGGCAGGCAATAAGCTGAAATTCTGTGAACAAATTTAATATTACAGCAACTCAGAAGTATGAGAAAACTCAAGTATCAGCCGTTTTCCAGTGTATTTGTGTGAGATATAGTTTATGTTTAGTAGCAATGTGCATAGGGTCAGATTTGATCAGTTCTTTAGTCTGTATTACCCCAGGGATTGCAGTGTAGGAGCCCCTGAATTAGGTATTTGTATAGCAAATCCTCTAATTATACATTCTCTAACTTTCAAACTAGAATAATGTTAGTGCTAAATTTATGAGGCATGTTTTGCTTTGTCTAGACATGGCATATTTGAAACAGAACTGTTTCTAATAACTCTGATATTCTAATAATCCCTCATATTTTAAGTGCTTTGTGGAAGGGTGCCCACACTGCTAAAAGGTTGTTTACCTGATTATATTATAGCCTTTACTTCAGCAATGTAAATTAGAATTTAACCTATACATATGTATTAAAGGCCATCATCCCCAAATTTATTTCTTCACCTTTCGAAGCAAAATCATTTAAAAATTAAGTGCAATTGTAGAGAGAAGGTTATTTCTTAGGACACTGCTGCCCATGTACTGAGCAACCCAAATGAGGATGATATATAGTGTTTGTCGTATCGAGTAGTTGCTGGTTAGATTTTTTTGTACAATGCTGTTTTGGAAAAAGCAGATTACCTTCTTTCTGTGGTAGTGGTGACCCATCTCATGTAAATTAAGATAATTTACATGACTGAACCCTAGTGCAGAATGTTTCATTGGAGATACATGCAGGATATATTAAAACTGGAGCTGGTGGAAATTCAGCTGAGATTAGAAATTCATGCTTTTGTGAGTGTGCAAGTGGGCATCTGTAGCGAGTACTGTTCTGTCTATGCAGACACAACCTTTAGCATTCTGATAAATTCTCACGTTTTTAGTTTTTTTAAACTACTTAATATGTCTGCTTTTTACTTCCTGTCTAGTGGAAAACAAATTAGCTTCTCTCTTTTTTTTTTTAAGTTACATTTTATAGAGTGACATTGAAAAAATCCCTTTGCATATACTTCTTGTCATTTTCCTTCCAGAAATAGATATAAATATATATATGACTTTATTACATATATGCATTTTATGATTCTATGGTCAGAATCAAATAAATGGAATTATAAATATATAAATAATATAATAATATATAAAATACATGAGAATTCTGTTGCCATATCTGCCTGTGTTACATATGTATGCATGCATACTATAAATACAGTATGTAAAAGATGTTACTATAAAAAGGACTTGTCAGGAGCAGCTTCATGCTGCTAATAAAATGACATATGAGGTAAAACAATTAATTTATCGGACACAAGTAATTTAAAATATATTTTATCTGTGCAACTGTTCCAGAAATATTTAGAGATAGTGCAGGCAGCTATAGCACACAGGTATTCATAGAATGCACAGTCTTTTTTCTCTAATGAGGAGCACGTAGTAGAATATGAATATTTCAGTAGAATTGAATGCATAAAAATACTGTAGTCTTCATTTGTATTGAAATAGAATCCCATGCACTTAAGTATGTGCCTCTAGTAGGACAAAAGTATGGCTTGAAAAGCGTTTTTTTCATCATTACGGGTCAGTGATGAAAGTAAAGCAGCTCCAATCAATGTGCAGTGCTGAAGTGTTCCAGATTGGCTTCCAGTTTATTCTCACCAGACAATTTGAGTAGCTGCCTTTGTTCTACAAATTTCTGCCTCTATTTTCTGCCTTGAAGACTATTGCTTGTGCATTGCCATCTGTGGCTAATGAATTTTGGTTGGCATTTTTTCTTCTCTCTCTCTCTTTTTTTTTTTTTTTTTGAATTAGGGGGGATTTCATTTGATCATCTGAATTATTTTGCTGTCTGAAATAATTCTTCTGTTTTGCATTTCAGTGCCTTTTAAAAAATTTGCTATGTCCTTTTCAGCACGATATTTATCTTTTCAATGGAAAAGATGTAGTCTTTTCAATGAGAAGGATATCGTTACCTAGAACTGATCAAGAAGTACGCCCTCTGATTTATTTCAATCAGCTCTCCTATATCAGATATTTGAATCATCCTTCTCTTGACAAGGCAACAGCTTGTCCAAGCAGGGCAATACCATCCTAGGGGAACTATACAAATCTGTTTGTCCTTGTGCATCTGGTAACCCTGTGCATCACGGCAGACTGGGGGGTGATTCTGCAGTCAGCATAAATAGCAAAGGGAATAATAGGTACCTTTGAGACGTGTTTTTTTTAAAAAAATGTGAATCCAAGAAGAATGAGCCTCACTGGTGAAAATGAATGCCAAAGGTTTAAGACTGAGTAAAATTACATCATTTTCCACCTAAAAAAAATGGAAGATTTTGGAGAGATTTTCTCTATCCCAGAAAAACTGCATAATGTAGCAAAATAGATACAGGTCTGCATATGCCTGTATATGCATCTTTAAATTATTTTGCCTGTGCTTATGTACTTAATATTATGTGCTTAATACTATATTATGTTCTTACTAGCAAGCAGGACGTACATGAGCTTGAATCCTAAAAGTGTTTTTTTGTAGTTTTTATTGAAATTTGAGGTGTAGCAAAATAGATACAAGTCTTCATATGCCTGTTTTTTTTGTAGTTTTTATTGAAATTTGAAATACATTTTTGAGAAGTGTTCCACTATTTTAAAGGATGACTGAGAAATTACTAGTGCTCAGAAATGACTAATTTAGGAACACAAATACTTTTCCAGCTTTAGATATCCCTGAAGGAAGCAAGCTTTACCTAATACCATATACTCTGGAATGTGCATCATCCTGTGATTTTATACAGCCTGTCATGACTGTATCTAATAGTTGCTTTCTCTATAATGTTTTTTTCAGAACTGAATTACCATTTCCTTAACACTGGCAGAACTTAGGTCAAGTGGATTATATTTGAGTATCTCAAACCTACTGTTAATTTGTAATTCTTACTGCCACAGATAGGTGTTTCTACCCATTCAGCTTCTAGAAGAGTTAAGCAACTGCTAATTTCCTGGATAAAAAATGAGGTCTACAGTTTTTTTCTTGTTAAAAATGTTAATGAATCAGTAATAGATTTGGTGGCTGAAAATGCATTATCCCAAACACTAATGTTATCTTTGTGGATGTAGGTGAACTTACTGAAAATAGATGGATCTATTAAAAAGTGTGTACATACAATGAAGACTTCATTCTAGCATATGGAAACCTAACTGCACCCAAATTGGTCTAGCTACCTTCAATCTAGACTGAAATTCTGTAGGGTGCTATAATTGTTTAGAAATTAGATTATTATTTCTTGTGTGCTCTGGAAAATACACATTACTTTTCTGCCTATCCTACCAAGAGTGTACACTTTCTAGAGTTTCTTTTTAAAAAAGCAAAGGTATCCTGGCACCTTGAAAAGATCTTAATCATAACTTAATGTCCCCAAACAATTCACTAACCATGCCTAAATTTAATTTTGGGGATCTTGAAGTCCCTCCATTTATACTAATACCATAAATGCTGTAGTGTGAAGCGACAGATGATGCTTCAAACATAATCTAGGTCTGTATAAAGAGTAGATAATAATATTAAGATATTATTTAGCAAGTCCTAGGACAAGCTGCATCTGTGTAACACATTCAAGGTGTTTGTCAGTGGGACTCAAATGAAAATTTTTTATTCCAACTTTGACTATTTTTATTTGTGTCATTGCCTTACATATTCTGTTCCAGTAGTCTTTTAGATTTTATTTTCTTCTTTTCAAGTTTTCCATACCACAGCATTATATTCACTATAATTTTATAACAATATCTTTTTTACTTAATGCCCTGAACTGGTATTTAAATGACTGAAAATATATTTAAATATGGTTCAGCAAGGCCACTCTTGCACACAGTTAATGAGATGCTTTTGAAACTTGAATTATACCATTATATATAGTTATATGAGATCAGCTGTACTGATCCAGGCAGGAAGAGTCTGTGTTTTTTAGCTTGGGAAAGGATGATGGGTTTTATACTTTCCGTGCTTCAAAGCCATGTAATTATTTTTGCACTGTATCCCTATTTGAATAGTAATGATCAGGTACTCAGAAGATTTGAGTTATATAATAGGTCTGTGATACAGTTTGCTTTCTGATCGATCGCTGAAGCCCTGGCTACATCTTCTACCTGGAAGCAGAGCGAAGCATCCTACTCTGCAACCACATGGGTATTGGAAAGAGGAGCTTTTCCCCTTCTTTTCAAAGGCAGCGCCTTTTTGGGCTTGTTTTACTGCAACATTGCTCTTGAAGGAAGCGGACTGTTCCAAATGCGCCGGCGTCGGGCGCTGAAACATAAACACTTTGCGAATGGTCGCGGCCAGCTTGCCGAGTGAGAAGGCAGAGGTCTTCCTGTATAATCCGATTTCAATCAACTCACTCTAATCACTACTGATAGTTGCAAAATTTAGCCTGGATCTGCTGGGGTAAGCTAGATTGACAGGAGGCAAAAGCGAAGGGACAGAAGGGCAGTGAAGCAAAGGGGAGGGCGCTGGGGCCGCGCTGCCCGGCCCGCGTTTGCTGGCCCTGTGGCTACTGCCCAGAAGATCCCCGGGTCGTGAAATATTCAGGCAGAGCCGGGCTTACGTGACGCTGCCGCCAGCCAGCCGGCTCGTCGTCGTCCGCCGAGGGCAAGTCGCTGCGAGCGTTGTGCTTAATCGTGGGTAAGCCGTGGCCTCGGAGCTGTTATTAAAGCCTGGGGAGCAATCGGGCGCTGTGTCCTCGCTGGGGAAGGGTCACGGCGTCTCTCCTCAGGAGGACTTCTGAATTCCAGAATTTCAACTTTTCCGGGAGAAAAGCCAACTTGGGGTTTCATGGATGTGCGGGCATACAGTGAGCTGCTGCTGACCACCTACCTTCTGCACGGGTTGGTCTCTGTTTGACTGGATTGCACGGCAGGAAGGAAAATGACTTTTTGCATCGTTACCTGACCACATGCTCAGCGTGCCGGTGGTGCCCGCGCTCAGGGACTGCCGCTGTTTGGGTAACCAAGCCGCCAGGACTGCCCTCCATCTCACCTCCCATGCTGGTGGGGCTGTGCTTGCTCGTCCCAGCCTTGCATGTTGCCATGCTAAAAACACCCAAGGCTAAAAATGTGTCCTGGGTAAGTACGAAGCACTGGGTAAAGTTTCTAAAATATTTATATGTATAAATACACATCGATAGACATAGATATAGACATGCATATATATAAAAGTTGAAATTTAAGTATTGGGAGGTGCAAGATAGATTTAAGAAGTGAGGAGTGTGAATGAATGTAGTAACTGTTGAAATAATCCCTTAGAATTAAGAATACTAGCAAAAGACAGTTATGGGAATAGATATATTTTGAAAAAGCTATGTTTGGAAATTTTGAAATGGTGCTCTTTTAATTACTTGTTTGGTTAGGATCCACACTATCATCTGTTCTAATAAAGGGTGAGTGCTGCTTACTTTTCAATCAATTGCAAGACGGGCTTGGCTTTCAGGATGCAAGGTCTGGACCTAAGAGTTAGGTTCAGAGGTGGTTTTGATCAATGACTTTAATTATTTATGCTTTCATTTATATTTTGTACAGCTCAATGGTTCATGACTGCAGGTATTCTTGTATGTAATATGATCTGTGTCTCCAAACAATATGAAAAAACCCTAGGAGTTGGTTCCAAATAAGTAGTAGTAAATTGAAGCAATGTGTTGTCTATTGTAGTAAATTTGTAGCCTATATTGCAGTAAGCTTTCATGTGCTGTGGGATTAAGGACTCTATGTTCAGTTATTTTTTGTTATTTTTCTTCATTTTTACTAAGGTAATACATTGCTGTTTCCTCCTTATGCTTTATTTCTGTGTCAGATATCAGGAGTCTCTCTTGGGGACTAAAGTAACCCTGAAATATAATTCCAGAGTAAGTAACAATGACCTTTCCTAACCCTAATCACATATGATTATATAATACTGTTGGCACAGAGCCTGCTCTACA
Source organism: Tinamus guttatus (assembly GCF_000705375.1). Next base: position 686,338 of record NW_010578139.1, read on the forward strand.
GAATAAACAGAATATCAAGCTCTGGTTCCTCGCAGAAACCTGCACATGTCGACAACTGTTCAGTAGATGGCTTTAGGGCTTCTTCAGAAAGCTCACTGCGTTTCTAATCTTGGACCAACTGTGTTGCCCATAGCCATATTACCTTGTCTACAGTGTTGGGATTATTCAGGAATAGCTGTCAAATGCAGTGTATCTCCTTTTCTGTGACCTCTCTGCGGTTAATGTCTATGATAATGGGTTCAGTGTCAGGTACTTATGTATTAATGTGCCTCCATAAATCAGGCTAAATTGTAGATAATCCTGGTTGATGGCTATTTCACAATTCAGATAGTGAGGCATAAAAGTGCAAACACACACAGTGTGTTTTCCTTGTAACTTCATTTTATAATTTAGGTTTGCAGTTGTGATTGTGTCCTGGTATTAAAGATATTTAAAATATATATTTCTGATGATTGGATTAGAGGTGTCCAAAATTTTACATGACAGAATAAAATAAGAAGTTCCCACTCCATACTTCCATTGCCAATTTTTGTACAAAAGAAAATACAAAAGAAATTACGCAATCAAGAAAATAATACATTTTCAGTACTCATTTCAATTAAATGATATGAAGTTTATGATCACGTCTGTAATAAAAGTTGTAAACATTGATAACCTTTGTTTCTGAAATTCTAGCCAAACACATGAAATTAAACTATGAACTGACCTAGAAAAATGTGAAAAACACCCCCCTGTATAATTGCGATTGTGTGTACAAAGAAATATATGCAGCATCCAAGCCACTTTAGCTTTTGGGATGACTTCCAGTTTATGTAACATTTTTTTCCCTTCAGAAAAAAAAATAAATAAGATTGGAGAGGTTATTTACAAGATTTTCTATCTTAAATTAATGCTAGAATACTCTTAATTCAAAATTATGGTTATGACTTGATATTTGTTGGAGGCACAGAAAGCTAAGGGAAGCAATTCATAATTCTGTGAGAAGAGAAAGTTGTTTTATGTAACTCAGTTCACCTCCTTCTGTATGCAGATTCCCTGGGGGCTTTTTTTTGTTTGTTGTTTTTATCACGTCATCCATTTTTGGCAATGCAGAATAAAAAATATTCATTGCTAAGAGACAGTATCTTATTTCCTTAGTAAATATTAGAATAATTTTGTGACCAGTATTTTATATAAGGATAGATTTACAAAAGTATTACACTAAAGATGATGAAAACAGGTGGTCGGATTTTTTCAGAACATAGTAATTTATTTTTAATTTTTTGTGTACTCTTTCATGCTATTCTGTAGTGAGGTACAGAGGCATTTTACAGAATTAGATGCTTGGTCAAAGCATCACTTGGTTCAAATCCCAACAAATGAAGAATGTCTTCAACTCCCTGAAAAGTTAGGATTTTACTCCCTGAAAGTTTTACCTGTTTGGTTATTTGATCTTTACTTTCTTACGTATCTGTTCAGTGGAAATGTGACATCCCAAGACTGAGTCACGAGTATAAAAGAACTTTGGCTACAATCCAGCAAAGCACTTAAACATCTGCTGAAATTACAGCGTTATTTCCCTCCTGCTTCAAACTTAAGCCTGTGATCGAGTGCTGTGCTGATTCAGAGTGTTTACTAAATTTACGTTATTCTGTAATTAAAGTTGGCATTTGGTTCTTGTGTCTTTAGACTACAAATCCTGAAGGACAGAAACCATGCTGTCCTTGTGTGTTATTGTGTAAATGATTACTACGTCTGCAATTCAGGTTTCTTCTCTCGAGCTTCAAACTGTCTACCTGAGTACCCTTCCCTGTGAAAAAAACCTGCCTGCCACAGTGCTTAAGAGCTAGACAGTTTCTGGGACTTTTGCCAAAATTCTCCAATGTCTGCAGAGCCCTGACTGATGGGAGGACCATCACCCTGGGAATCACAAGCTTTCAAGAGCTCAGGAATTGACAATTTCTTAGTGGCTTGTTTCTTCCCCAGCAGCTCTTCAGATACAGTTGGATAGAGCTGCCAGGTTTTGCTATCAGCACTCAGGTTTCCGGAGCTCCGGATTGCAACGCTGCCTTCGTGTGTACAGTCATGGCGAAGCGGCAGTGGCTGCTGCATGTGCCTTGTGGCTTTTTATTAAGTGCATTGAATAGCCTTGGAAGAACTGTGATGAATTAGTTTTAAATCATTTACAGAATATTTTCACTTATCTCTCTCAAGGCTACCAGTGCTGCCACATGTGAATGTTTTTGAAGGTCGCTATGAAGAACTGTGAGGCTGACCTAGACAGGATGACTGTAAAATATGTTTGTCATCTAATGTGTTGATTTTTTTTAATATTAGATTTGCAAAATGCAAATTAAGTAATTTTGTTGAGTTGAATCCTGTTGACTTCAATTTCATATTTGTTATCCAAAATAAGTAATATTATTACTTTTATATATCTAAGCAATCCTGTCTCTGAGCTCTGTGACAAGTGTAGGTAGGCCTACGCCCATGGAGAAGCTGGAAGTTTACGATCTTGGAACAAAATAAAATGTTGCTTTGGTACATGGTGGATTTTTTTAACTATGTTTCTCTGAGCAGATGACTGGAGAGAAGGGAGCATAAAGAAACTTTTAAATTCTAAGTATCATACTCTTCAAAGTGTTATTCCTTTACTAATAACGAAGCTTCACGATGCTTCCTGTAAAATACGTTGTCATTCTGTTATAGTGGCATATGATGAGGAGCAAACACCTTTATGGATTCTATGACAGACATTCAATTGTGGGCATTTGTTTTTTAAAGATAGTGTGATTTTGCAGAGTACCAGAAAACAGCTCTTTTTTTTTTTTTTTTCATTTCCCCTACACAAACGTCCTCTGGCCTTTGGAGCCCTGCTGGAGGGCTGCAAACCTTGACTCAGTGCCAAGCCAACCTACCGAGCAGAAAGGTCATTGAGTGAGAGAAACCCAAAAATAAATTCTAGCTGTTTTGCTGAAAGCTGTGGAGCCTCCTGCAATGCTCTGTTGTCAGTAGTTGTAGATCATGGTACTCATTACAAAAAAAAAAAAAGAAAAAAAGAAAAAAAAAATCTCTGCCTCTTTGTTAGAATAACTCTTCTTCCATGGGTAGGGGTGGGTAGGCAATTTATTGGGTTGCTCTTGCCCTAAGTATAATTCTGGGGAGTTCAAAAACAGTTTGTTTCTGCTTTTATTAATAATTAAATTCAGTTGTTGCTGTCGATATTGTAACTTTTCTTGACTGCAAAGTATCTGTTATCCGTGTCCTCTTATTTATTATTGCTCCTTGTTGCACACTTGTGCAACACTTATACATATCGATCAATTTCAAAGGAGCAGAATTTACAGAGGAGGAAAACTGACTTTTATGTAAGTCACTAAATGATTCCTGATGCGTTCTGTGAGCTAATAAAAGCAAGTGGTATTTCTGTTTCTCTTTATTATGTAAGAATTTACATGCCAGCGAACACAGTATTGAAATGGTACAGGAAGAGAGGGGTCATGGGCACATGAAATGTACCTGTGTTTCAAGAGAGGATGGGATACCTGTGGAAAATGTAAAGAATAAAAATTCAGTTATATTGATTGGAAAACTTATGAAATATAGAGCACTTTGAAAAAAAAAAAGATCAAGTGATTGAAAAAAGAAGGTAGAGATAAAATGGTAAACAGAAAAAAAGAGATATAAAGACAAAGGCACATAAAGGCTTAATGTAGATCTTTGAATGTAGAGAGAAGGGTGATAGTGTAGAACTATCTTAAAAGTTCTATTTTTGTAACTGCATTTTTGGTCAACTTCAGATTAGGAAGTTTTTAAATGAGAGGAAGTGGAGAAAAATTGGAAAATTATATGAGCATCAGAGTAAGTTGAAATGGGGGGGATAGTAATAATACAAATGAAATTTGTCATGTTCCTGATAAAGAGGGCAAAAAAAAAAAAGGCCTCATTTTTTTTTCTTGAGGTTCCTGAGATACCTTGAAATGCGGAGGATAGTAATAATACAAGTGAAATTTTTCGTGTTCCTAATAAAGAGAGCAAAAAATAAAGGCCTCATTTTTTTTTTCTTGAGGTTCCTGAGATACATGGAGGAGAAAAACTCAGAGAGGAGTACTCACTCCCTACAAGTGTGCTGTTATTCTGGTCATGCTTAGTATTGATCTTCTGAAGAGACTGTTTATAGTTAGAAAAAAAGGGTGACGTCAAGCTATATTGAATATGGCAATGTCACCTGGCTGTGAAACAATCGTAAGTCATTGTTTGTTTCAAGGGGCTATTTCAGGATGTTATTGAGAGAAGCTAGGCAAGGATCTGATGGAAGGTCTAATATGGAACTGCTGGCTGCAGCTACTTATCTGTGGATTTAAAGATCTATACATCCCATATCAGTGGTAGTCTGGTGGCATGGGAGTCAATTGATTACTGAGCTCTGGCTTGCCAAGTATTTCTTCCTTTGAAAAATCAGGATTATGGACATCTAAATGTTGACATAACTGAAGCTGAAGGAAACTGAAAGTTTCCTTCCAGTAAATCTAACAGAGTTTTCTTTTGGAATTGTCTTGGCATGACCTAATGTGCACTAATGTGATACTTCATTATGTGAAATAACCAGGGACTAAAATGACGCTGTCATTTGCTTAGTTTTTGGTTTTTATCCTGTCCTTAGTATTCACTGGAGACAACTCCTATCATTCCCGGGTGATGCATAGAGCAGGCTTCCTCTACAAAGGTCTGATTAGATGTTTGGCTGCATCTGCTGGCAGGGCAGATGTTTTATATTAATAGAGCCAGGTCTGGTTCTCTCCATCCTTTAAATGCAAACCTGTGGGGAAGTTCCTGGAGCTCCTGGCTTGTCTCCTTTTGTTGCACAGAACTCAGAGGTGCATTACAGAAAGTTCAGGAGATTTGAAGTGCTATGAAACAAGAGGCAGAAAGCTTAATTACATATTACTCTCTTCTCTAATTTATTTTTTTAGCTATTTGTCACTGTAATTCCCACTGATTTTAGTTAGAGCTATATGCACAATCTGATTAGCAGAAAGGTCATCGTGACCTGGAGAACTTCAGTTAGTCCACTCTAAGCTAGAGGACTTGGTTCGCTTGAAATTTCCAAAGGCTTTGCCTTGGATCAGTGGAACCAGGACTGTCACCACTGCCACAGAGCCCTTCGGTTGTGGCAAGAAGCAACTGCACTGACAGTAGTTACTGCGTGTGCACGGCTGTGATTTGCACTCTGCTAATAGTGGGACTGTGGTCTGGATCTGAGTTATACTTTCCTGTAGATAAAACTGTGTAGCCAAGGCAGATTTCTGTATCTCTAAAAGTAAACAGTCACATTTTTCAAATAAATTGTAGAAATGGCGTATTTTAAAATATGAAGCTACTGTTACTGTTAGCATTTCATCTCTGTGTGTACTGTGCTGAGATCTTACCTACGAGGCAGCACTCTCAAAGAGGCTGGAGCACAAACTAGGGTGAAGGTAGAAAATCGTGATTCACTGACTTCACCCAGTAATGAGCAGTTAACTTTCCTGGAGCCCTTTTTCTTAATACCATGTAATAACATATATATAACATTCGTCGTAGACATCTAATTGCTAATCAAATCTCTGAAGACTTTTATAACCATGCAAAAATAGAGGGGAAAGAGGAGTGTGCTTTTAAGATGAAGTAATTGCTTTGTTTTCAGTATAAAGAGGTACTGAAAAGGCACAAAAGGTTAGCAGCAGAACCCCGTCACAATCAATTTGAATTGCCTTGAACTGCCTTGACTAAGAAAAATTTTAAAAGACCTTCAGTTTATTCTAGGATAGAGAAGAGCATGGGAATAAAATGTACACCTGACTTTGAAGGTAATGCTATCTGAGATGCAGTAGAAGGGAAGATACAACAATATCCATGGTTAAAAGTAAATTATGCCTGTTTTTGCCAGGGGTATTTGTAATGACCTTTGACATTAAAATCTGGATGCCAGCAGTGTGTTCTGGTGCATTAGTAATTTCTATTATCATGTTCCTTTTCCTTCTCTTAGTCCTTTGTCACTGGTAAAATAAGAGAATCTTGCAATCTAAATTTGAAATATTATTTTCATCTATTTGAATGGTAGAGGATAAAGCTGAGTGAAGTCTGTCTGTTACTCAAATTCATGACCAATTGCCAGATACATCTTGCATTTCTGGAGGCATAAATAGGGCCAGAGTGTTTAAAGTCTAAATGATTTATTTTTTCTACTCATGCATGACAAATTTAAACATGTTACTGCATAAGCATTTATGAGTTATTCACTCAAATCATCAGTGCATTAATGGAAAAATTATTCCTAAAAATATAATAGCAAAGGGAAAGGGAAGCAGAGAGAAGAAAAAGGGTACTGGACGTTTAGGCCTAAGAACAGACTGTAACACTAGGAATTCTATAAATATTACAGAAGATTGGAATTAGCTCTTCCATGTTTGGTTAATGTTATAGGTGATAAATGCTATGCTGTTGTGAATACACTAGCTATCCATGGTAAGGTTATAAGACTGTGTTGATTCATCTTGCTTATTTCTAAATTATGAGGTCTTCTTCATGGTTGCTGAATTTCCGTGGGAATTCTGTGTTTGTGTATGGGTTGTGTAATGTCCTACAGTTATTGTACATGCTCAGATTGTATTGTTCTTTAAGTAAGGTGTGATACTGTACAAAAAACACACATGCACTAAGAGATGCGCATGCAGAATACAAAGAAATGTTTTCATGTTTCAGTCAAAAAGTTTTGGATGCAAAAGATCAGAATTTCATGGAAACTTAGTAATGTATTCTCAGTCTTTTTCTGTATTTGTTTATTTCTTGCTATTTATACTGATTTGCAAAAAGATTTTTAACTATTAACTATATTGTGCTGAACTCTATACTGAAAACATTGAAAAATGTTTGAAAAAACATAGAAAAACCCACCTGGATGCCACCCTGTGTGACGTGCTCTAGGTGTCCTTGCTTGAGCCGGGGGGTTTGGACTAGATGATCTCTAGAGGTCCCTTCCAACCTTATGCATTCTGTGATTCTGTGACAAATCTGTTTTTGTTAGGTAACCTGTTCTTGAAGAAAATTAAGAATACTAGTTGGGAGTTATTTTAAGTATTTAGACCAATCTGAATGTAACATTGCGCAGAAAGCTAAACCAAGAAAAATATGTATTTATACTTTTTTATTGTAAAATAAAACAAAAAGATGAAAATTAGCATGATAATAACAGTTACCATAGCTCATTTTAGTGATAGTCAGGAATATACTTAAGTAGATAAGATGAGGTGTTTACTTGTTGCCTTTTGAGGGCCTGTCAATAACACCTTCTCTAGTAGAATGAAAATGTATAGTGTCATCACTTGTAACACAGAACTGAACTCCAGTCCACATAAATCCGTGTGAAGATATTCAAAAGATATATAACCTAGACAAAATATGTGTAAACACGCGTGAAAAGATACATATATTTATACATACATATATATATATATATATATAAAATAGTGTTTGCTGCATTCCCATTGGCAAAGCAGATCTATGTCTTTTCTATTATACGTGATTTATAAATGGTTTCTATTAGAAATGAAATCATCTTGGAAATGAGTGATTATAGAGAATTAATGCAATGGACTCAGGTATTCCCAGGAGGGATCCTAAGGTGTATATCATTAGGGCTTTTAGCAGATAATGGGATGTTTCTCTCTAAAACATGATTCACTTTTTTTCAAAAAAAAATGAAATTAAAATGCTTTAATATTGTCATTATATTAGAGATTGTAAATAACTTTCCCTGAACAAAAATCAGTAGTACATTTCAAATATTTCAAAAATAGTAAAGAAGTAAATGGAGCTGGAAAAGCTCTAGTTTTGAAGAATTCAAAAGTGTAAACCTTTGCTTAAAGGTCTGCATACCTCAATGTGCAGTGTCCTGAGGAACTGGCTTTATGTCTGACTTCCACTTTCTGTTGTTATTTCCATCACTGTTTGTTGGCTCCACTAAATGAGTGTCTGGCTACTGTATGTTTTGTTGCATATTGAATTGACATATATCCAGGACAGACGTGCTGCCTCATTTCAGCAAGTCCTTGGTCACATTTCAAGGCAATTCCTATTCCCTTTGGCCTCTGTCACATTATAGAACCTAGTTCTTGAATGCAAAATATTTATAACCAACTGTGAGAATTCTGAAGTATATTTAATTTGATAAACTTCAAAAAGTACTTTGGTAGCTATTGTAATAATACCTTGTTATCTTCAGAATTGTTAGAAAGTCATACTGTGAAAGTGCTTTAAATGGAGTGTCTCCATTTGTGAATGTTCAGCATTTCAAGTCCGTATCAGATTCTTAAGGTCTAATTTATTATATTGCAGGGCTTATCTGTTTTTTGTTTGTTTTATTTTGTTTGTTCCTGGTTTGCCACTGGAAGACTTGCTTCCAGTTTGAAACCTACCCCATGGCAAAGACTGTATTGCACTACGTTTTAAGGATATAATCCCCCTTGAGCTTTCTAGTCAGTTTGAGGTTTTACTGTCACATTTCTCTATATATCCATCCTGTTGCTGGGTAAAAATTTTGTATACATTGTAGGAGAAAATTACTCAATAAGAGTGAAATATGTAAGTGTGTAAAGAATGAAATACATACAGTCCTGTCTAGTGCACTGAGTATTCTCATTTCTCATTTCTTTTTATTTTATATTTTTATTTTTGTACTCTTTAAAGAATATTAAGTATTACATCTTGAAATAATACTAGAACACATTTTGAGAGAGATGTATTTTTAAAGTGTGTGATCTCTCTTAAACTGAGAAGTGACGATGCTGTTAAAGTGGAATCCATCTGTATTGGGTACCTTGAGCATGCTAATATGCAAGATAATGCATTACATTTTCTTTTAATTACTGCATTTCTCTATCCAATTTTCTCTCTTTAAACTACAAGTAGCAAAATTTTCTCTCTTAGTCCTTCTTTAAGTAAAGAACATTTAGTGGTCCTCGAAGTTAAACTTCCTCCCTGAGGGTACAGGGATGTCAAAAGATATTTATGGAGGGAAATTAAATTCCAAAAGCATAAATGGAATTGGGAAATTGTGTAATGTTAAACTGTTGATAGCTACCTCTCTCTATTTCTCATTAAAAGGTGTGGATGAGATATGACATCTCCTGACAAACTGCTTCCCCTTCATAAACCATCATCTCAATCTTGTCCTAAAGCTGTTCTTGCTTATCTGTGAAAATGGGATGTCACTAGAGTTCCTCAGCATGATGCAAATTATGGCCCTTTTGAATTGTCAAAAATTAGAGCAGCAGTGAATACACTCTGCTTTGATTCAAACAGATGAATATGCAGCAGGAGCACCAGAGGACAGCCCCATACTTAAGAATTCCAGGCTTGTTGTGACTATAACCTTGATTTGCCTCAGTAATTTGTCACATACCATGACACGTTTCTGTCAAATGAGAGAACTAATTTATTTGGTGAGGGTTTGTTTCCAAATGATCAATTTGGGAAAGAGCGTAGTTTCTTCTAACTTTTACTAGTTCCTATTATGAGCAAATCCGGATTACGTTTTATGATTTACTCATCAAAACAGGAACACATAAGTGTTTGGTGTGTCTATAATGAAATACAGTACTTCGAAGGATTAAGTACATGGAGATATTTTGAGGTGTCAGTAACAACTGATAGAGGATAAGAGCTGATGAGGCAAAACATAACTAAAACCAAAAGATTTTAATTTTCTTACAATGATGGATTTTTAGGAGCAGATTTTTCTAGAGGAATAAAGCAATCACCTTAAACCCCTAAAAACTCATAAATTATATTCTCCCAGTAAGAGTAAATAGAACAACTAACGTCAAATAATTTTCAGCTTTTAAAAGGTATTAACGAAATATTTCTATATTTCTAATATGTCTATAATTAGTTTCATTAAGGTAATTTTCTTTTTAATGCCTTTCAGGCTTTTTTCATTTTTACACTAGAATATTTCTTGGTAATGCAGAGACTTATGTTAAGAGCTTTTCCCACTGTAAGCAGTAATGAACAGCCAGCTCTTTGAGTGCTGACAATTGGGCTCTTGCAAGGTCACTGTCAAAAACTCATAAGCTTAATTAAGTCCTCTTGCAAGCTTTGCAATGAAGAGCAAGTTGAAAAGTGTCCGATTGCCAGAAATTGCGGAGTGTTCCCAGCGCTATCGCCAGCCACCCTGCAGGAGGGAGGACAGACTGGGACAGGGCTGCGCCCTTTGGTTCCTGGCAAAATGACACAGAGATAAAGCAAAGTCTCCTAAGTGACTTTCCTCCTTTCTTCTGAACAAACTGTACAGTCAAGGATCCTTTCAAACGTCATCAGCTCTGTCATGCGTTGAAGTTGCCCGATAAGGGTAAGATATTATCACGAGATGTTTATTAAAATTAGGTTTATTGTTTTAACATTTGTTGGTGTGCTGTATAGCAGTCCTAGGAAGATGATTGATATGATTATACGGGATTTCTGATAAGTAAAAATAAAATCAGCTATGCCACTCTTTTTCTACACTATCATCCAGGTAGATATTTGCATCTTTTCAACTGAATTTGGTATTGAAGAGGATGAGATTTAGTACATGGACTATTGACCATGTTTTTCCTCAGGAAGATTTTCAGGTGATCATCTATTTAGGTTCTCGGACCACTACTCTTTAGACCAAACCCCGCAAATGTCCTGAACTTCAAGGACGAACGGGAAGCATGTGTTAGAGCGGCAGTGGTGGTGAGGCAGGGAGAGCCCCCGCGCTGCAGCCGTTGTGCCCTGGGCCTGGGATGCAACTGCGAGGGCAGATCCTGTCACCTCGGAGGAGGCCTGAGGCACCAAGCATGGCCACCACCGGGCCGCACACGTGTGTCAGAGCTGGTGTCCCGGGGAGCAGAGCAAGGCATCGGCAGTGAAGCTGCTGCTGCTGCTTTTTAGTCTGGTTGAGGCCAACCGAGTGGTTGCTGCCTTTTCTGTGGGTTGCCTCTCGTCCTCCTTGCCCCGCTATAAGCCACCTCTTTTCCCCCATCATCCTCTCTCACTTGCGAGCCACTGTTGCTGTCGCAGACAGGCCCAGCCGCCCAACTTGCTGCCCCGCAGCTGCCCTTATCCCTTTCCCGGATCAGCAACTCCCCTGCTTGATTTTTCCACCCTGGTCCCAGTTTTGCCACGTTCGTACCCAGTTTGGGTGTTTCTGAGGGTGCTGCCTGTTTAATCTTGAGTCCTGCTGCCAAGAGGCTACTTAGGCACCAAGTTACCCAGTGCTCAGGCAGAAAGGCTCCTGTCATGGGGTGCAGGAAAGCTGCTCCTAGCTGGGAACCTCTACATGATCAGCTAGAAAAATGTCTTACTGTGAGCAAGAAAAAATGTGCTGAGTGATCAGATCCAGGTGAGGTGGGTTTTCATTCACACTGTTTTGAGGAGAGCTCCAAGCACTCATAAAGAAATGGCTCCCTCTTTTTTTTGAGCTTTAACCAGAGTTAATTCTCAGGATAATATTATTTTCTTCTTTTAAAGAAGGTCTGAAAGCCAGAGCGGAATGTTAAAGCCGTCTCTTGAACAGTAGATCAAAAGCTGAGCAGCGCATGCGCGACTCTGAGTGGTCGAGTGGAGAGAGGGAGAGGAAAGAGGTGTATTTTAAATCACAGCCATTATCTGTACATTTTCCTCATTGTCCCTCAATTTGAAGATGATCATTATAAGAGAGTTTTGTACGTGGACTCTTTTGAATAAGAAAGTAGCTGGTCTGCAATCAATGTGCATATTGCCCCATTTGAAAACAAATGAATAAAATCACTAATGCCTAAATCTAAAAACATATTTATGAATTGATTTACATTAGTTCCTGATAATAAGAACTGAGGACTTTTCTTTTACAGCTAATGCTTCCAGTTACCTCCTTGTAACTTTTTCCCTAGGCTTACTGTTGCTAAGGGAAATACTTGCAATCCTTTGAGAAATGTGGCATGTTCCCACACTAATGGAAAATACTGCCTTCTCATAGTATGGAGTTTTCAAGGAAGTCCTCCTGTTGGTAGTTACGTCAGGAGTCATGAATGCTTTGGCTCTGGGAACTGGTGTTCTCCTAGTGACGATGTAAACTCTTCCTTGTAAATATTGCATATTTAAGGAAAAGGAATGAAAAACCTCTTCAGCAACAACCCAGACATTCCAGATAAGTTAATTATAATGCTCTGTGATGTCTTTGAACCTCGACTCTTCTACAAGTACCAGTAGCTGCTTTGTTGTTGATTGATTGTACTGTGCTAATGACTTACCATGGTTTTAGCAGTGTGTTATAATAGTTAAATTGTCAGGTATTTAGCTGTCACACAGCCTTGGTCTCACATTTCTAAAAGAAGGCATGTGAAACAGAGCTATCTTTTGATGTTTTATGGCCAAATTTCAATAAAATGTGAAAAAGGAGAGAGCTTCTTCTACAGAGAAGATGAATATTAAAAAAAAATTAAAATAATGTAGTGCTTTTGTAAAAGACGCTTCTTCTACAGAGGAGAAGACGAATATTAAAAAAAAAAATAAAATAATGTAGTGCTTTTGTAAAAGAAATATTTCTGAAGAATGTTGTATTTTGTTGCCTTTCTATCATTAAGGAGACATCTGTTAACATTGTAATTTGAGTTGAAATTTTCAAAACATTTGCCAAATTGCATAAAGAAAAAGTTGTTAAAGACCTTTAGATAATTTCTCATTTCCATACATCAAAACCTGCCTTGGTGTTTCTCTCTGAAAAAATCACACCTGGAATGTACACATAGTTAACTACTCAGTTAGCTGTATGCATTCCTATATGATTTCCTATATGCATTCCTATAGGATTTTGTTTGCATGAGTTTGTCTGATTCATGGGAGGATGGAGAAGCTGTTTTCTGCTTAACACAGAAGAGAAGCTTTTTAATTAACGAACCTGTGGAAGAACTGAAGGGGTAGAGAGGCCAGAGAACTCAGGCCTCACCTGAGGTCATACAGGCCTGACCTGTATGCCACAGGGTGACATACAGAAATGCTGAAATCCTTGTTTTTTTTTTTTTTTTTTTTTTTTTTTTTTTTAAATCCTATCCTGGTTTAACTGTGATTTGAGGTAGTAAGGGTTTGGCAAATCAAAAAGAGCCATGAAGACAATTAAGCCACTGCAGCATCTCTCACATAAGGAGAGGCTGAGAGAGCTGTGGTTGTTTAGCCTGGAGGAGACTTTAAGGAATCTTATCAATGCATATATAAATACATAAATATATGCATATATATATATATATATGTAGACCAGGTTGGGGGAGTAAGGCAGATGGAGTCAGACTCCTCTCAGGGTGTCTGGTGACAGGGAGAGAGGCAGTGGGCACAAGCTGGAATACAGCAAATTTCTCCTAAACATGAGAGAAAGCTTTTTTACTGTGAGGGTGCTCAAGTACTGCACAGGTTGCCCAGAGAGGCTGTGGCGTCTCCATCCTTGGAGACACTTAAAAGCCAGTTGGATGTGGTCTTTCCAGAACTGGTCAGTTCTCTAGCTAAACTGGTGCAACTCTCTGTACCTACTGCCGAATTCTGCTTTCTGCTTCTGAGGTTTTTATTTTATTCATTTCCATGAATAAGCGTAATTGTTCTACAACTATAACCCAACAAATACTTTTCACAAAACAGAGCAAAGGTATATTCTTAGTGGAAATTTTTCAAGGTGTGTAAGATGGGGGAGTAAGCCATTCCTTGGGTTACCTCCAGGTAAACTCTGCGCTGTCAGCCCATCTTCCAGCTATGGGGTTTCCAGGGGGTAATGTCAGTCCATGGTGGGTTCCCTAATGTGGGTGCTCCTGGCAAGATGCTAGGAAAGAGCGTCCATCCGTGCAGTTTGCAGCCTCCAGATTGAGAAGCCCTTTGACTTTGAATATACTTGAATGAGGAAGAGTGAAAGATGGGTTTTCTTGCTCATCTCTGTTGAACCAGAGGAGAGATGTGAGAAAGAACTTGACTGAAAACTGTGTAAGTTTCACTGTTTTTATTACTATTATTTATTTTGTCATAAAGATAGCCTATTAACAAGAGCTGTATTTTAAGCCCGCGCTGCTTCCTAGCAACAGACCATTTAAAGTACTGTGCGCTTAAAATGTATTAAATAATTTTAGCTTTCCTCCTTTAACCTCTGTGGATTATGCTAATGCCTCAAGGCTCTTTTTCCTGTGCCATGCTATAGATCTTCCGGTACAAACCAGTAAACCAGAGTCAAAGCCATATTGGGCTTAATCCCAAGTACTGTTTAAACTCTTTTTAGCATGAGGGTGATGACATAGTTTCTGCTACCTTTCTACTAAGCAACTAGTTAAGTAAATATTTAGAAACTCAAGAGACTGCTATCCAAAAACTGTCCTGATTTATTCCTTCAATATTAAAAAGAAATAGCCGAATCATTTTTAACAGCTGTAAATAAAAATGAATAAACAATAAAATTGGTATGGGAGCTGGGTAACCTCTAAGTCTAATAATTTTGTAACATTTTTACTTATATCAATGGCGTATAGAGGAATATATGTTGCTGATTAGCTTTCTTTTATGACTATTACTTTTAGATTTCTTTTTGAACTAACGTTGATTTATCTCCTCATCCTAAATATTTAAGACTGAATGTCTGTCACTTTGTGGAAGATTTTGACTTTCACATATTTGTTACAGTATGTTTCGTAGATCTTCTTCAATGAGTATTTTTGATTTCCACTTGTAACCAAAGTGAATATCACACTGAAGGCAAGTAAGAAACCTGTCTGGCCTGAGCAGCTTACTGTCTAAATAAAGCCTGTACAGTTTAAAGAGGACACTTTGCCTGAAGTATTTAAGTGGTCTAGACCTGCAAGAAGGCAAAGGTCAAACAAGCCATTTTCTTCCTTATCCTCTGACTTTCCAAGTGTTGATTAAATCTCTCAGAAAAGGAAGCTGCCTTTCCATCATGACACTGTAGTCACTTCGACTAACGCAAAAAAAATTACTTCTGCTTGCAAATTGCGTGCTTTTTGAGTGGATAGAATTGGCTACACAAATAACAGCAAATAACCAAACTCTAATAAATTGAAGCTGATAATGGCCATTCATTCTAGAGTTTCAAAGATATTTTAAAATTTAATTGTAAAATAGACTATTTGAAATATTTTAAAAGTATATTATTCTAAAATTCTAGCAGTATTTAGAACTGAAATAAACAGAAATGATTTACACTTTAATCAAGGTTTTTTAAAAATATTTTTAAAAACATTTTAAAAATTCTTATTTCTGATTAAAAGGAATAGCTATTAATTTAATCTTCTGGATTATGTTGTTACATCTAATTCAGAACTGATATTCAGATATGGTTCTCTTGAAATTTAGGATTGTAAATCTCTTCGTGCCTCATTTTCTATCCCAGATAAAACTGTGTTTATGGGAGAGCATCTTCACATCAAGAAGCCCACTGGCTGATTATCTTAATCCATATTGGCTTGTGATTTTATTTTCTTTCTTTTTTCTTTTTCTTTCTTTCTTTCTCCTTTTTTCTTTTCTCTCTCTCTCTCTCTCTCTTTTTTTTTTTTAAGCTAAGTGTTTTTCCAATATTCTTGGAAGTTATAACCTCTTTCCTTTTCCCTGTTAGACTTCATTACATTTTCTTTGGCTCTTAAAATGTGAAGCAAAGGTCTTTGGGCCAATTTTGTTGTCATTTATGCATGGGTAAAGCAAACCACAGCTGTCAAGTTTTGTGCATGCTGTGTGTGATGTTTATGCAAATCACTGAATAACTTATTTTGCATGCTTAACATTATTTTGCATATAACCAAGCACTTCCATTTAAAAAGCAAAGGACTTTCTGCAGTTGAAAAATGTCTTTTCACCAAGCTTGGTGAAATCTTTGATTTATGTACAAGGCATGCATAAATGGTAAATGTACCATCCTATGATCATGTCTCAGTTCTTGTCTAGTAGGAATAAAAAGGATATTTCTGTCGTCTTTCTTTGCTTCAGGTGTTTTCCAGCCTTTCTGTTTGGTACACTAATTAATGCTAACAACTGTGGTGCAACATGGAAGCTGAGTCAGAAATCTAACAATTTCTTTCACAGTAACTCTATGATTCTAGTCAGGCAGAAGCGAGATATGTTTTATTGTTCCTGAGATATGGGCAAAAATAATTTAAGTGTTCATGACCCAGTGAATTATCTAGGCCCAGATAAGTGTAAGTTTTTGACAAGTGATCATGCCTATTTACTTATGCAGTCTTAATCCTGATGTTTCCTGAGTCAGAAAGCAGTTTTTAAAAACATAATTTTTTTTAAACCCTTTTCATTTCATTCCTACATTTCAGTAAGAGTAAATGGAAATTCTGTTACATTTTGTCTTTGTGTCTAGTTTTTTTACATGGCTAAATCCTATTTCAGGGGCTTGCTCCTGCTTGTGTGCTCTGTAACTGTCCGTCAGAAAAAGTCTGGCAGGGAACCAAGAGCTATGAATCCTGGCATCTCAGGTTAGGAACTGAGCTCTTTTTTGTGTCAGAAATAAAGCACTTCTTTCCCTTCAGAGAAGTGAACTTAGGAGCCGTGAAGGAAAGAGCTTTCAGGACCAAAATTCTCTGTTTGGTCTCTGTCTTCTTTCCAGATTCTTTTCTGGTTCTGGTGCTTTCAGTTGTTCATGAGCATGCAACGCCTCATCATAGGCGTTAGCCACCCATCGGACCAGGACTGCATTCCCAGAAGGGCCTCAAGTACCAGGAACTTCAGAAGATTGTCCAGCAGTGCTAACAACCACATGCGATGTGCTGATACTCCTCTTGTGTGGTATTACTCCCAACACACAGCTGTAGGTAACTGTGGCCACATGTAATCTGGTCTGCGGAGATGGAAGATTACATCAGTCAGTTCTTCAGTGTTGTCCTTGAATACTGCTTTATTTTTCTTCCTTTCTTTCTTTACAAGGTCAGGATAATTAAATCTAAAGATGTTGCATAATAAATATTAGAACCATACTAAGCTTTAAGCATTCTGTAGCATGCCTTAGGTAGTACTAGAATAATGTTGGTCGTCATAAAACATGTAGTTTTGGAGGTTGCTTAAGATGCTTTTTATTGAGCTTCTGATTTTCTCTTTTACTTGCAATCTAACATGAGAAAAGGTGAAATCACCAAATGCATTTCACGATAGACATACTGGAATGAAGTGTCTGTTTTAATATGGCATTAGGCTGTAAAACCTGTCTGGAAAAATAGCTTTGGAAAGTCTGAAGTAAATTTTTTTCAGATTCTAAATTTTCAGAGAGGGATATTTCACTGCAGTTTTGTACATGCTTCAAAAATCTGAACTATGCTTCCAGAAGCGTGTGCAGGACACGGGAGACTGGGTTAGCCCACACACTGCGCAGAAACTCTCCAGGGCTTCTTACTGGAAGGATGTCAGGAGATGCCGAATCAGCTCATTAATCTACTATTCACTGCTTTTTAGAAAATTGCACCATTAAGTGCGTTGATGTTACTGGCAGCTCTTGATGTTTTTATCCTTCCATACTTTGCATTGTCCTAGTTTCAAGATGAATTTCTAGTGAGATTATAGTAAAAACATGTCCTTCTAATTCTCTTAGTAAATCTAAATAGATCAGTCCAAATCCTACATAGAAGGAAAAATAAAGTAGTTGAACTAAAATCCAAAGATGAAACACCATCTTGAGTTTTCTGGAAAGTAGCCTGCCCTATTTCACCAAAACAACTTTCTTTTAAAGGCCGTTTCGTGCTCTGCTGTGAATTTTTTGTTTTCTTTTTGTTTGTTTTGTTTTCTAGTTCTGCTGCACACAACCTTCGCTCATGCTGACCCCAGATTTTTAAAGATTTCGTTGATCTTCAGAAATGTTTTTGACTGGCTGCAGTGTCTCCTGGTTCCGCGTTGGCAGTTGGCAGTCAGGGAAGGCCCCCTGGGCCCTCCTGGCCCTCTGCCTGACAGCCCGTGTGGTGATGGGCACAGCAAAAGCCTCGCAGCGTTTCGGTGTCAGGGTTGCTCCTTGCGTTCGTTGTTGCTTTGTGGTTCTTGATTTCCAAGATTGTATTGTGCTTAACATGGCAGAACTTCCTTATGTGGTGCAATAGAATGCGGTTACTGAGACAAATTAAATTTGTTTTGGTTTGTGGTATATATGAAATAATCGAATACTCACCAGAATTTGTTATGTTGCACATACGCATAAGTATTTGTTCAAAAATCTGTTTGGCTTGAAGAAAATAACAGTTAAGTCCTTTGTTGGCTTGTAGTCTTCTTAATAAAATTTTCTTTCAGCAAGTGTGAGGGAATACAAAAGATCTAAGCAGATATATAAGATATATTCCTTACGGTGCTATAATGCATTTTTCAAGGCTTCCTATGTTACTGCTTTATTAATAATAAAAAAAAAACAGGAAAATTCTGATAAATGACAGAACTAAAAATGATTTTTTTCAAGGACGCCACCTGTGAATATTTAGATTTCACGTAAGACAAGAGACAACAGGTCTGAATGAAATTACAAAATAAGCGATAACAAGGTCAGTGGTCTTTGAATAGTGGTAAGGTTCTGTGAGGAGATACCAGCAAAAATGAAAAGAGAAATAGCTGACATTGATGTCAGAAAAAACAAGAATGCCATGAAAAATATCGGCATGTGTGTCTGTAAAATACTGTGTTCGTGGCTTCTGTGTCAGACATGTGAGTGGCTGCTTTTACCACTGTTGTGAGATACCTCCTTTGTAGCGGTATGAAGAAGGAGCGGGCTCAGATGGGCACACAGGCACCTTCTTCTGCGTAGGTGGCTGGACATGAACGTGGGACTGATAAAGCTGAGCTAAGCCATCAAGAACACAAAACCCTGAAACTCATGCAGACACCAACCCTCCTTAATTCCTCCCTGGCATAAATGGGAAATCAGAGACTGAATTTCAGTATGGGATTTATATTACTTTTGCCTTCAGACCACACAATTACAAGCTGCCCTTTATTCTGCAAGGATTATAGTGTCAGCAGAGCAGGGAGTCGAGCTTGGACATATTTATAAAACTAGTTCCAGTTTAGCTGAGAAGTTCTATTTGTTTGCAGGATCTGCTTTTATTTATATCATAAAGCTTAATTTCCTATGCTAAACCCTCAGCCTCATAGCCGGGGTTACAGATAATGAGCCTGGCGGGGAGGTGCAGAACAGCATTAAGCCTCAGCCCGGGGACAAGGACATGACCTACCCTAAACTTCTTCCGGCTCCGCTCCAGCTGCCGGCGGGAGGCTCAATCCGTCTCTTCCTCCTCCGGTCCCCTGCCCTCACTGGGCCTTTTTTGAGAAGCCAGAAGTCAAATACTGCATTACTGCTCTATTCTAACTGCTCCAGTGTCTCATTTTTAATGCAGTCCTAAGACACTGAACAAATGGGCTGGTTCTCTTCATCTTATGTTCTCATTTGCCCTCTCTTTATGATACTGCCTAAATGCTCTGCTTGCATGTGGTGATTTGTAATGTACTTCATAGGCATGCAAGGAATTAGTGAAGCTGCTGCCCTTGCAAAGACTTAGTTACCTCCAAATGAGTAACATTAGTGTTTTTTTGTCACTTCTTTAAAAAAAAAGAAAAAAGGAAAGAAAAAAGTTTTTTTGTCATTTCTTTAAAAAAAAAAAAGGAAAAAAAAGGATATCATTTTCAACATCAATCAAGTAGAAATGGCTTGGAAATTATAATATAACACTAGAAAAAACAATTGAGTGGCATCGAAATGTTATTTCTAGAATTATCCGGCTAACTGCGGGGTGTTTCAAGGAATAACCTTCTGGCATGCCAGCATACAGTGTTTGGATTAGATGGGGCTTGCGCAGCGGGCCGGATCCTGCCATGTGTTAATTAGGATTGCGTGCGCATAAGTGAGGACAGCAACAGTACCAGCCACTGCCATTTTATTTTTAAATGTCCGTGCTTTGTGACATTACTTTTCCCTTGGTAGCAGAAGCGGTCTCTCACAGTTAAAAAAAAGTGATGGTATGGATAGTCAGAAAATGTTGACAAAATTATGGTGTTTAGACACACCGACATTATTGTTTTCAGTAGTTTAATATAAGTTTAGAAGCCTTCTTCCAAAAGAGCTCTGTCCAATATTAATTTTGCCTAAGAAACCCTGTGATTTTTATCCCGTAAACATCCTGACCTGGAGTTTTGAAGGTTTTTGAACACATTCTGAGGCTATAATGGCATGCTGTTGCATAGATTACCCAGAAAACCAGAAGAGGACACAGAGTCAAAATAGATATGCAGTCTGCAAACTTGTTGATCTGATCTTTTAGCTATCCCTGGCAGTGTGGGGGATAGAAGGAGGAAACCTCATAGGGAGACTTTGAATTTCAGACCTCAAACCTGTGAGCAAAAGGCATGAGAAATTGAGATAGACAAGTGTTACCCCATAATCATAATATGGAGCTCTGCAAACCCCATTTACTGTTTAACAGTATCAGAATGAAATATTCAGAGCCACATCCTTGAGTTCTGAGTTGATGTGAATGTCAAGCAAAATAATGTTGCACACTGCGTTGTGCTTCAGAAGGCTGGAAGAAATTTGAATTGATTGAATAGTATTAATACTGTTATTTTCGATAATGTTCTTTTGATCTGTGAGTCTCTGCTATTTTTAAAGAAATCAGATCACAAGTTCACATGCTAAGAGGTACTGTAATTGTAATAGGTTTCTTAGGCTTCTAACGTTATGAAGAGATCTTTTAGAACTATCGCTAAAAGGATTAATGTGGCTGATTTAATGGTGTTCAGTGGAAGCTACCAAATAGCTTATTTAAAAAAGTATGTAGGGCATTGAAGAGGTACTCAGGTTTAAATTATTTTATGAGGAAATAAAACAATATGTGAGCTGTACTTTTGTCATTTCATTTCTACCTTAAAAAATTGCACCTGTGTGCTGTTACTGAAGAATATGGAAGGGAGTCCTGGGGAGTGAATGCAGTTCTGATGCTGAGCGGTGGAGGAGTAGATCATTTGGAGGACAGGGACATTTCCTCATTTGCCTTCTAATGGGTAGCTATGAATTGCCCATTTCATAAACTTAATTCCAATATGTAACTGTCCAGTTTATATATTGATTGCAACCAGGTTTAAAAAAACAGGAGATATTGCTTGAGGTATTACTGTGACATTGCTTGCAAGATCAAGCCTATTTTGTGTTGATATTACGATCTGAAATTATTAGTTTCAAGATGATGCTTGTAATGATGTTATTTAGTGCATAAAGAAGCTCTGACAAGGCTTGACGCCAGATATGAGTGCCAATTTCAGCTGTAGATTTGAAAATATGTTAGATAGACTTCTTGGTCCAAGGAGCAAGTCTTATAGAATAACTGAA
Organism: Tinamus guttatus; assembly: GCF_000705375.1. Next base: position 707,693 of record NW_010578139.1, read on the forward strand.
GTTAAATCTATTTGCTCATTTGGGCAGTTGGAGGTGGAGAAACATTGGTGATTGGTGGTGCTTATTCTGTTGATCCTTTTGTCTTCTACCCGTATTGCATCCCAATGGTTTAATGCTGTTCATTGCAATTTCTGTAGCAAAGAATAAATAAAAGAAGGATGGCTATAAAGAAAATGGGAAGACCTCTGAAGCCTATGAATTAAAACACAAGATTAGGCAATCCATGTAGAAGTGAACATTCCCCCAAAAGGACCCCCCTTTGTAATTTTCGCTAGCCCCTCATGCTTCCCGAGATCATCAAGGAAGGTGCTGGCAGCTGTCTGCTTGTGCTAAGAGGGGATGGCATTTATGTCCTCCGCTAAATCCTTGATCGACGCAAACTGCCTAAATCTCCTTACGAAGAAGCAATCCCGGGGCCGCGCGCCGGGCCGGCTGGGCAGGAGGCAGCGCGCTCCGGCGGGACGATCCCAGTGGGCAGAGCAGCCCCCGGCCCGCGCTGCCTGCGCTCGCGGATGGGTTGGCCAAGCTGGAGGCTGCAGGGCTCCCATGGCCAGTCCCACACAGCACTCGTGCTGCCTGTGCTCTGCCATCGCCAGGAGAGTTTGCCTGGTGGGCTTTAGCATTGTGCAAGGAAGTGTGTTCTTGGCCAAAACGGTTATTTAAAATCTGAATAAACTTGCATTTGTTCTGACAGTAGTGAAAGGAGTGAGTTATAAAAATAAAAGATGTAGCAGAAACCTGATTTATCTAATTTCTTTGAATTCTCTATTGAAATTTCCATTGAGGGATCAATAATCTGAACATGCTGATTTGTTTCTGAATGGACTTGCAGCATCCTGCTATCTTTACCTGAGCCAACAGAGTGCAAACACGAGGTGGGGAAAAAAAGCATTTCCCTTGAAGAAATGATTAAAGCTAGTAGTTTTGCAGCTGTAACATGACGTGTTTCAGTGCTGAGCTGGACTTGTGAGTTGCAAACTGCTGCCTGTGGTTCTTGTCTTTGTCTGTGTGTGTCTTCCCTACTTAATATGATGTGCAAGCTTGACTGTAAATCCCACCTACGTACCAAAGGAAAGAACACAGTCCAGGAGATCCCCATGGAAGAGGGAAATGTCACAAAATGTCCTGTAAAGCAATTTTAACCCAAATATATTGGAGAAACCTCACAGCAACCTCCAAGCAACCTGTTTTTCACAAGTACCTGAATTATTTATACCGACTCTTCAGTAAATTAGTTCTTTTTTTTGGCCAAGGTTTGTCTATTAGATCTACTGTTGAAATAGTTTCCCAAGGAACTGATCTGCTTTTATTAGCTCTATAGGATTTCACAAGGAAGAATGATTATGAAAGCATATTTTTAAAAGGGGATCTGACAGATCTCAGGTAAGATTGCAAGTATGTAAAACGAAAGGTTTGTTGCCAGCTCTTTATGGTTCTCTATCTTCTTTGATTAATTTCTGGTTTCCAGGGTATTTTGAGAAAGCAGAGTTTGGAGCAGGGGGTTGTTTGCAGGTTTTTTTTTTTTCTTTTTTTTTTCTCAGAGTACTAAAATAGGAGAAGAACAGAGTAAGAAGAAGTAAATTGAAGAATATTGGAAGGAAAATTACACTGATTAGAAAACGAAATTCAAAATATGGTGAGAGTAGCAAGTAATATAGAGGGAAGATAAAGTGATCTATGTATTATAGAAATACAAAATGAGAGAAGGCAGAGGGAAGTAGAGAGGAGAGAGAGAGAAAAGAGCAAACACTTGAAGATGAGCGCTGAAGTGAGCAGGAGTAAGAGCTGCTGTTGAAAAAGGTACAAAAATAGTTGTCATTTGAAACAGAAGCAATCTGAATTTAATCATTAAAAATAATTTGATTTATTCCTTTAAGGAGTTATAGGTGAGATCTTAGATTATAGGTTCAAATAATCAGATACAACTGAGTAGCAGCTCAGCATCTTTAGCGGAGGGCTCCTTAACTGTTGCTAAACACCAGAAACTCTGTAAACTTTTGTTTTTCTACGTCACCAATAACACTTGGAGAATTAACTCCTCAGCTCTTTTGGTTTCGCTTATCCCTTTGCATCAGACTCCGAAGGGTTTCTGCAGGGAAATGCTCTTTCCGAGTGCACTTGTGTTTTACATCTCTCCCTTTTCTGCCTTAATCCCTTCTTTTATTTCTGTTAGTAGCCTAATTGCTTTTATGATTGACATCATTGGCTTTATTCTACAATTTATTCACGTCTGTATGTCGTGAATTGAACCCCAAACATTTGTTAAGTACCAGAAATAGCAAATTGTAGGGGTTTTCCTCCTTCCTTTTTTTTTTTTTATTTCTCTAGAAGCTTCTTTCCATCAGCCTCCTTTCTAAATGCTGCCCAGCAATCCTGTGGCACTCGCCGGATCTGGGACACAGGACCATTCCCTTAATTCCCGGTGCTGATTGCTTTCCCAGCTGGCGCGCGCGGATTGAGCGCGTGTGGTTTGTGGCGCTCCGCCGGGCGGAGCGGGGACGGGCCCGGCCTCTGCAGAGGCCTCTCCGAGGGCTGCCCCGTGGGCCCGGCCTCTGGGACCAGGGCAAGGGAAGCCACACTGATCACAGTGGGTCAGTATCAGTGAAAAATTAGTCCTACAGAGGTTTATAGAAATAATCCCAGTTGCAGGGAGATAAATGTGTTTTTTTTTTCTCTTATTTTATTTTTTTTCTTTTTTCCTCTTTTGATGAGTGGCATCAGCAATCTCGGATGTGTGTGTAAGATGCCTGGGAGCATGGAGGGTGCTTTTTGCATAGCCCAGACCTTACAGTGCCTACAGAGGCATTTAAAGGTCAGCAGCGTATGCAATGCAGCTGTATTTTGTGAGCCTGTTTTATTCACGTTTTACCAAAGCTTTAGTGGAACAATTAACTGATTTGCATTAAAATGACCTGGGAAGAAGTTTTGGAGTTGAAGAAAGCCAATATTAGCACAGCTCAAATTTGACCGAAGTGTTTCCAAGAGCTGCATAACCTGTGTGAGAGGCTCCGGCTACAGAGCTGTGACTCCTGGCCCAGTTCAGAGCCACCGAGTGAGCTGCCAGGCGGCAAGTAGGAGGGAGTCTCCCGAAAGAGTCCAGAGCATTTTCCTGCTCATAGAGTACTCTGCATTGCTCTAGCATCCACTGGGCTTGGTGCTCTATGGTGCCTGCTTGGAATAAAGATCTGGATGAGCAGCTGAGAGCAAAAAAAAATGAAAACGTTTGAGTTGGCTTAGAAATTTTTGTGGAGTGCGTGCCTGTGTGCACTTTAATTAGTACTCACGTAGCCTGAAGTGGGGCCTGGCTTTGCGTGTCGTCGTTCCTGGAGCAGCCTCAGGTTCGGAGGCGGTTTCTGGGCCGGGAAATGGGAGCGTGTTGGAGCGTGCGCCCTGGCTGAGAGACACGGTCACTGATGAAGGGCCTCACGGTCCCGGCCGCCTCTGGGCGACCCTTGCAAGCGCTTGGGCAGCGCCTGTGCGGCCAGGCAGGGCAGGCCGCGCTCCGGGCAGGCGCCTGGGATCCAGCCGGCCTCTCTTGAAGGGTAAGAGCATTTTATGCTCCAAGCCACTTGGCTTCGGTTCTGGAGAATGGTCCAGGCAGGTGTGATTTATCAGTCTTCAGTAAGAGCAGCTAGGAGTACTGTGCTGTTCTCACAGCCACCGATTTATCTTCTGGGCCCTTGCGTTAATTGCGAAGAACAGAACCAGCAGTCAGATTAGCCTGGAGAAAATGTCCTGATCTCCCTCCAAGCCTCGGAAATATCTCCATGTTTATTGGAAAAAATGTTTATTTGACCTTGCATAAAAGATGGGCATTCACATGGGCAAGATTACATTTTAGCAATCATTTGAGGAAAATCCTGTTTTTTGTTAACTGTGGGTTGTGCATTGTGCTTGATAGTTCACAGAGCCATGGCATTTTTACAATATATCTTTTATAACGTACAGCTATTGTGAAGTGGAATCTGCAGTATTGAACTTTCTTTAAAATAAGGCGACTCTTGGTTAAATCCTTCTTCATATTATTCTGCCATTCTACTTCTGAAAAAATAGTACTTTCACAAATATGTTTTATGACACACATAATATTTCACAAATATGTTGAAAGTGAAACTTTTCAAACAAAATACTGAAATTAGTTGCATAGCAAAGCTCTATAGAAAACACAACATTGAGTTATAGGTAAAATCAGATTTAAAAGCAAGGCATGTTACATCCTCAGCTCTTGGAGAATATCAAGGAAATAATCATGGGAAGTCAAAATGGACTAAATTATGTTAGGAAAGACAATAAAGTAACACTATCAGCTAAAGTGTGTATTTGCAGAGATAATGTAACCTTTTGGGCAGTTCCTGCTCTCCTAGGCTGTCCTTCCATTGCTTTCTTACTTCTTGGTAGAAACCACTGTTTTATATTCGTGGGAAAACTTTCTCATAACCTGGCACTTGACAACAGTTGCATCCATATTAATGTATGCAGATGAATGGAAATGTGCACCAGTTTCTTGACTGTCTGCTTTTTCCCCTGAATACAGTTATCTACAGTCATTGCTTGCACTCATTTGGGTTTGAGGTCTCTGGAAAAATAGTGTCCTCTGCTTTAAGCAAAGCAAGGGATTGCTATTTATTTTAGCAAACAAAAAGGTTAAGTTCTTGGTCACAAAAATAGACCCACAGTTAAAAAAAGAAAAACATATAAACAATGAAAAGGAAACTTTAAGTATATTTAATATCAGCCTCCTTTCCTGGAAGACATTCAAGATTTTGCTGAGACATCTCTCAGCCCTGAAGCCTGAGGTGTAGCTTAATGCTTCTATGAATCCTGAGTGACTTTTCTAATCAGCTTTTAAGCTAACTTTGGAAGCTGAGGAACTCAGTATGGATCATCTTCTCTCTCCCTACTGCCCGTTAATTTAGTACTTGATGTAAGACATACCGTACCACTGCTGAAGATCTATCTAGCTGTTTCCAATAGTAGCCAAGAGCAGTAACAGAGAAGAATATAAGCACAAGGCAAGTGCATAGTGCTACTTTTCCACAAGGCAGTTTATCTTCCATGCAGTGTGACACCAGAACTGCCTGCAATGGTGAAACGGGTTTTACTGTTTAGTTAGTGTGTGTTAACTGGCTCTCAATGGATTTGTACTCCAAGAATGTGTCTGTTCGCTTTCGGAGCCCAATTTTATCATCTGCTGCTTATGTTATTTACTGGATAAGGATACAGTTTCCAAACTTAGGTTGAAAATCGTTGTAATGGCTCAAATTCTTTCCTGTGCTGTTCTTCAGACCTAATCCTTGGGATACAAAATGCAACTGCAGAGTCATTTCTACCTAAAAGGGTATATATCTGCCGTTGATTTCAGTGGTATATGTTAATTAGCTCCTTCCTTCTATTTAAGCAGCTTTCCTGTGCTTGCCTGACTGTAAGTCACAGTACTGTGTAAACCATACGTCAAGAAGCAGTCACTAATCTATCTATCTGGTGCATTTCTGGCTCACAATTTCTGGTTCACTTTCAGTTGATGCAGACACTGTGACGTCCTGACTGCATCCCCCTGATGCCACCTCTGACTGCTTTCTCCCATTTTTTGTCAGTTGGAGGACTTGACTATCCTGAGAAAGGGAGAGGGAGTGATTTGACCAGCTGTGAGGCACTTTGGAACTTACACTTGTATCCACAGTGAGTTGTGCATTAGGAGTGTAGACTGCAGGAATGGATCCTGATGATCTGGGTGGATTTGACCATGTTGCAAGTGCATGAATGATGTTCTGCATTTATCCCAAACATTTGCCTCAATAGTGTACTCATATCTGCTGTCCACTATTCTGATGTCAGCCAGTGGAAATGAAAGCAGGAGGCTCTCTCTGGTTTACCCAATTTTGATGTCACAGGCAATAAAAGGATAAAATGCACCTGTTTCAAGTGATGAGGAAATTCAGCAGACATTCAGAGTTAGCAGCCCCTTCTTTGCTCTGCCTGCTTTCGCTCCCATCTGTAAAATGGGAAAGATTTAGCCCTGCTATTTTTGGAAGGGGGCTTAGAGTGTAGTATATTGTAGTTTAACCCTGCTACAAATATGTTTTTTCTTTTTCATTAATTTCCTGCTTTTAAGAAAAAAAATCATTTTAGTGTTTTTTATTACTAAAAGGCATGAGTTATTATTTTTCCTATGGCACATTCTGTTTCCATGAGCCTATTTATGTATCTTAATTGGCAAGTAATTGCTTTCACTATCCAGATAAGTGGTATTAAACTGTGATTGGCAAAGTCCAGTGCTGATTAGATTGATATGTGCAGACTTGACTGTTACCATAGCAGTGCTTGATAAGAATCAGTGAAAATTCTGAATTGCCAGTCTCCTGCTATCAGTATAGAAAGATAATCTCAGATATTCACAGGCTGTAGTATTCTGTGAATTGCATTCGGTGAATTCTATTCAATGAATTGCATTGGTACATGCAAGATGGAAAATAATTTAAAAATATCTTTTTTTTTGTAACCATTTTACTTACAAATAAATTATTTAAAAACTGTTTTACTGACCTATTTTTGATAAATAATCTGTAGGTTGTAATCTGACCACCCTTTGATTCACAGTAAATGAGTGCACATTATTGTAGTACGTTGGCCTTAGTAGTAGGTCTGGCTAACTGAAATATTCATTTCAGCAATTTCTTTATCTATAGTGGGAATAATGATTTTTTCACAAGCATTCATCATAATCCTGTTAATATTTCATTTATGCAGTTAAAAGTAGGTAGATAGAGATCATTCTGTGATATTTTCCTTGCTGATAGAAAACATATCTTTTAGCAATGTAACAATAATTTATAATTGCTCTTAATTAGGGGAAAAATATGCTAAAAAGATAATAATTATAACAGTTCGTTTTACTTCTTCATTATGTTTAGCCTAATAGGCCACAGTGTAAGGAGTTTTCACTAGTTTGTATTAATACCTTCTGAACTTGCCTGTGGAGTTGCACATAAGCAGCCATTTGTTCATGTATGGATCGTTTCTCAGTGTGGGCTCCTACTATTTTTACGTTACTATTAGCTCATTATGCCATCTTCTAAGGTCACAAATTCATCTAGAATTTACAAAGTAAGGCGAATATTGCAGGAGAAGGATACTGACCATCTCCCTTTCACTACTGCAACTGTGGCAATGGGCTTCTGTGTTTTTATCTCCTGTGCAGACATGGACATGAATTTGAAGAGCACAAAAGTAAAAAATACACTGGAATACAGCAAGAATATCTGTTGTACAAGATGGCATTTTTTCAGAAATGTTCAGAATAGGAGGAATTCCTATTAACCTCACATGTTCAACTGAACAGAACTGCATATCATTTCAACTTTTTTGAAAATCCTGGAGTCTGTTAAACAGAAATGAATTTATGCACGCAAAAATTGCGTCTGTTTGCACTTGTATGCTAGAAATGGGCCCCAGATGTTACAGTTATGTAAGGGCCTAATCTAAAGCCAACCAAAGAGAGCCTTGTGGGCTTCAGATCATGCCAATAAGAACATTTTTTCAGGAGAATTAACATTGAAGGAGATTGCAGTAAGCTAACATTGTCTGTAGCTATTGTAAGTATAAAATGAAAATGTATGGATGGAGGGCATGCTTTATTCAATGTGGTTGGAGTTAATTTTGTATTTTGGAGGGCAAAAATGTGAGAGGATTTATATTTAATTGAGAAAAGGTTTTATTTAAATGTTAATGTGCTGCATATAGGCAAGCCTGTTATTGCCGGTGAAGCCGGATTGTACGTATCTTAGAGCCATCATTTTTTCGATTGGTTTAAGTGTGTGTGAGGGGGTGGTTATTTATGAATGGTAAATACATGTTTCGAAGTAGCTCTCCTTTCTGCTTTTCAAACGATACAACATTACCCTGAAAAGCTAATTATTACAAGATAGAAATTGGAGTTCGAATGTGTTCGACAAACTGTATGAGGGTTTAATCAGCCCATGCCAAATCGGTTTTACCAGCAAAACTAAAACTACTAAGCCTGTTAAGAAATAACGCTCCAGTCTGAAGTCTCGCGCTTTTTTTCACTGTCAGGATTAAAAGTGGGTATCAATACACAAGAATTTGTAGCAGGACACTCACAAAGGGAGCAAGGTCCTGGGTGGCTCACCTGGGGATGCTGTGGGGGTTGAGGTCTCCTACGATGGCCTGGCTGCTGGAGGCTTCACACGTGGGTTCGTGGAAAGCCCCTCGCACACCTTTATACATCTCCTGGTGTCTTCGAGGGTCTTAAGGTTTCATCTAGTGCTGACAGTTGGCTTCTCTGCACATGTGAAACACCAGCCAACACCTAACTTTTAAATGCTGCTGTGCAATGGTCCTACTTGCAGTAAGGCACTGTAATGTGAAACGGGGAGTGTATTTGTACTGTTTAGTGGAATTCACTGTTTTCCATTAACTCAGTTTTGGCAAAGCAGCGGATACTTGAAGCTGGGAAGATCAAGTGTGTAAGCACAGGGTTTGGCAGATATTTTCCTTGAGTTTAGAGATTAATGTAAAGGTGCAATTCTTGATAAGCCAGTCACTCTTATATTGTGTAGACAGTTTGTTTGTCTTTCTTTTGGGTTTTTTTTTTTGTTTTTTTGTTTTAGTTGCAAGGGATTGGATGAACCTTTTTTGGCACAAACCTTTCCCTGCCAATAATTATCTACTGGAGTCAGTTTGTTAAGAAAAACGAGGAAACCATTTCTGTGTATTATAGCCACTAACCCTACTGGATGGAATACTCACCTCTTTCAGAGCTATCCTGCAACACTTTGGAGTTACAGAATTTCTCTCCTTAAATTATCCCCCTTATTCTGTATTCTGTAATGAATATCTCAGTTTTTCATTCGAACCCTCTCCCTCTTACAGCAAATATCTGCCTATTGGTAAGTCACAGAGAGAAAATCAAAGAGTGGACTTTATTAACTAACTACCTCTCTTAGCTGTTTTGATAGTTAAGACCTCTCTTGGAGGTAGGAGACCTTGTTCAAATCCCTAGTCCAAAACTGGTGGAATGTGCGTTTGGAAACTCATTTGCTGTCCTTTAATGGTCTTGAGCTATTAGGTTTTTCTCTAATGACAACTGTATGAACTAGCCCACTCTACCAGCTGTGACTTGACCACTGGATTCACTATCAGATTGGCCCACTCTCTCAGCACCTTGCTGGTGATGTTGGCAATGTGTGAGACCCTCTTCAGCCAGTGTGCAAAAACAGAAAGTAAATTGGTCCTTCAGATGAGCTCTCTGAGGCAGGAGTGTCTAGCAGATTTTAATAAGATGGGCCCTTTATGCCCACTAGGTACTTCCATGTGTTGGTGGCACTGTCAGTGCCTCTAGTTGGTGGCACTGTATCCTTCAGCAAGATAACATGGTCCAAAATGAGGCAGAACTACAATAAATTGTCTTAATTAGTTTGCCATATGCTAAGAGTGCCTACACAGCCACATATGGATCAGCTGATGAACAATAACTTGATGATGAGAAAAATTACTCATATCTAAGCTTTTATTACTTCTGAGGTATTGATTATTATGATCTCTATTAACTCACTTATGATCTGACTTGTCAACAGGAACTTTCTAGACAGGCATGTGTTTCTAACTTTGCATAGGCTGGGACAGAGTCCAGACACCTTGATGTGTTAACTAAAAAATACAAAGGAAACCACATATTCACAAATAGGTCCCTATAAGGAAGTTAATGAGAATGAGCTCAGTTATATTTTCTCATGTGCTTGAAAGCATTTATAATCCAGACATGTAATGAATTGTCATACGGTTGTATTTAAAATTTATTGAAATTTCTGTTGAAAGGACTATATAAATGCAGAATATTCATATTTATTTTTAAAGCTATTTCTCCATTACGGCCATACAGGATTAAAGAATGATCGAGAATAGTAATCATAGGGTGAGCTGTGTTGCCGCTCTCTTAATAAATACTTTGTATTTTTCCATGATGGACTAAAGCTCAGCCACTTTTATTGCAAGGCCTCTTAATTAACTGGTCAGGGTACACACAGCAGATACACAGCTTTTTACAGAACTGCTGGTGTCCTTCGGTGGCTGTTCACCCTCCTGGGTGGCAGAGGTGAGAAGTCACCTGGTATTTACTGCACGCTGGTTGTGCGACTGTCGATTCAGGGGAAGCTCTCGTTTGCTTCGAAAAAAGGAAGCAGCTTCTCCCATGGCTGGGACATTTGGGGAGCTTTGGAAACATGATGATCAGTACCAGGGAACTTCTCTGTTACTATTTCTGCAGTTTAAGTAATCTCATTTACTGTGTTTTCTAGAAAACAAAGTTCTTTTTAACTTCAATATTGTGATGCCAAAATTTGCCATGATGACAGTCTGGTCTTGAAAGCTTTCAGAAGAGTTTCGGTGCTTTATAAAATCTGCTGAAGGACAGAAAATGAGGTTCTTGAATCAAAACTATCCTGCATTAATTGTGATAGCCCAGCTGGGGCAGAGCTTTGGTATTCTGCACAGCGGTCCTGATTTTCCCGGAGGGATTTGTGTCCCACAGCATGTGCTCAACTCTCTAAGGCTGGTGGTCTTGCCAGAAAGCTAGCTTGGTAATTGCAGTGTAAGACTTCTTAATACTATATATTGCTTCAGAATTGCTATGCTTCTCTCAGCCTCCCGACATGGTGTTAGCTGAACTTTATTTCAACAAGTAGTTGTTTCAACATTCAAGAAGTCAAGCTAAATTATATGAAAGATTATCAGTGTTTCATGTATTTTTCTTTACTGAAGCTATTTCATGTAAAACTGACTATGCAAATAGCCTGTTTCATTAGAAATAATATTTTGCAAGAACTATTCTATGACAAAGAATATTATCATGAACATGCAGAGTTTCTACTTACTTAATTCTAATTTGTCATTAGATAAGAGCCTGGCGTGAATATTGGCATCAGAAACTGGTAAAACGTTACCAATGCTGCATTTCCAGACTCCACTTCTGAAGCCTCGCAAAGAATCATTTACAAGCCAAGTCCACCTCTAGTGTTAGTGAGTTAGAATTGTTAACAGTATGGTATGGAGCTATTACAAGTAACAGATGACTTTTAAGGGATTTATTGAGGAAAAACAGAGGATAATAACTTTATATTGACATTGTTACACCTCAGAAGTGGTTGTATATTTGTTAAAACCAATTAATATAAATGGAAGCCAGTCTGAAGCCTGTACCAAAACAAAATGAAAGTCTGTTTTGATTCTTCTTGTCAGACTTGTAGCAGGGCCCTCCCTGCTCTCTCTGACTACTCTGGACTTTGTAAAGTCCTTGCAAAACAAGTCATGTTAAGGGTTTGGCCTTTGGAAGTGTGAAATGCATTCAGCTCTCATGGACTAAATCCCAAGCTGCAAATTTTTGACTTTGCAGGACCTCTGTAGGATGCATAGTAAAAAAAATCGTCTTTAGGCATAAGCAAGGCAGACTGTTGACCAGCTCACTGAGAAGATAGAGGCAAAAAAAAAAAAAAAGTTGTGGTGGCTGAGGGGAGAATGTAAAGAGGATGGAGCCAAAGTCTTCTCAGTGACGGGACAAGGGGTAGTGGGTACAAACTGAAAAACAGGAAGCCCCATCTCCAGATGAGGAAGAATTTATTTCCTGTGAGGGTGACAGAGCCCTGGAACAGGCTGCCCAGAGAGCTGTGGAGGCTTCTTCTCTGGAGATCTTCAAAACCCGTCTAGACGCCACCCTGTGCCCCATGCTCTAGATGTCCTTGCTGGAGCAGTGGGGTTGGGCTAGATGATCTCTAGAGGTATCTTCCAACCTCAACCATTCTGTGATTTGGTTGCCACTCTGAGCTGTCGGTGCCGCGCGCGTTTTGCCCCGGCAGGAGCAGAGGGCTCCTTCCCCGCCGTTCTCATGCTGCTCACATCCATCTGCTCCCTCCCTGGCGCTGGAGCCGCCAGCCCCATGCTCCTTGTTCTGCTGCCCTCCTTCGGAAGCCTCCGAACAAGTACCGAAATTGATTCTTCACTCTTCTTATACTTAACTCATCCTCTGAATTTAAGCCATTTGACTTCATAATCTTGCAAACCCTTAAACTCATTAGTGGCATTAGTGGTACAAACATGAGAGGTCCTGACTGGCCTGGCCAATGCGTGGTGTCCGAGCATGTGGATACACCCAAGGGTTGTTCTAAATGGCAGGTTTTTAAAGTAACCATTGCTGAGGTTTTCTTGAATGTGTCTTCTACCTTAAATAGGCTTAAGCATAACTTTTTATTTTCCATGTAGAAGTGAGAGCTGCAGCCTGAACTAAGATTTCTGTCTTGAAATGGCAATGCCTAATATTCGTGCACAGGAGAGAAGAAAAAAAATCTCCATCTGCAAGCATAAAGAAATCCAACTGACTGTTTTTGCTGTTCAGATGCTTCTCCGTGGTTTGTTTCTGGCTGGATAGCCAGTTGCTACATGTTAACGGGAGGCCATGCGTGCTCCAAGGCATGCATCTGAGATTAATAAAATGTTACATTACTCCAGCAAGTGCTCAGGCTCTCTCCTAAAGCAGCCGACGTCACGGGGAGAGCAGAGAGCCCTCCCACTCCTACTCGTTAATTGATGGTGACGGGGTTCTCCGCTGAGCCGCAACCCGCCATAGGGGCTAAATCTGACCAACAGCGGGGAGCAACCTTGGAATAACAGCGTTACTCCATATGGGCAAAAGCTGGGCACTTTAAACCAGGCCCCAGGAGGAGAGGGAGCTCCAATGAGGGCCAAGGAGGACTGATTTTCTGGAGGTTTTGCTGGCGCTCAGCTTTGCTCCTGAGGCTCCGCTCCTGCAAGAAGTGTCCCTGCTGGAAGGACAAGCCCACTTGGAAGAGCCTGACATGCTTGACAGGCGCCTGATGTCTCCTCAAACTAAGCACATTATTCCTGGGGTAAGCATATGTTGAAGGAGTGCAGGCCAGATGCTCAGGAGCCTGTTAATTTCGAAATGAAAGGTACAGGCTGGCTAGCAAATTAACTTAATTACAGCTAAAATGTTTCACTTCACTCTCATCTGGCCAAGTGCAAACGATGTTAAAAATGTGTCAGTCTTTTAGTGGAGATTCTAATGCTGCTTTCGAGATCGCTTTGTTAAAGCAGATGTGAAATTGCTGTCATTTTGAAAAACTGCAAATATTAGAGCTGAAGGGAAGTGAAAGCATTTACAGGTGGCTCTGTTGTTGAGAGCACTTCTGTGCATAACCCTATTAAATGTAGTTAAAATGATCCAGCTTGCTGTTTGTTCTGTGTTTTGGGGCTTGTGCTAAATGGTTGTTTTCTCTTTGATGCGAGAGCAATGGGACTCTCTGCTGGCAATAGTCTGAAATACACATTCGCTTTTACAACACAAGTGTTGCGCTCCGTGTTGTTTGTGGTTTGGGTTAGATTGTACCGATAAAATGAGTCTTGGTTTGGCAGCATTTAACACGTTCATATCTCTTGATAAATGTTCATATAGTAGTAGAATATCCAAACTAAAGCTCTCCCTTCACGTAAAAGATAAATATATGAGAAATATTTAGTAGTTGAATTTTCCTTTTTGCACTGTGGAAAGCAGAAGATGGAGGTAAAAAAAAAAATTACAGTAATGTAGACATAAATTTAGCCAGATGTTTGGCTCAAACTTACTGCTTTCTGTACTTTATGAGAGATTTGAATATAGTTAGCAGTGAAGGCATGATGGTAGCTTTCCAGGCTCCAGAGTCAGTGTGAGAAAGCCCAGGGAGAGCGGCTTGTGTTCTGGCTGCTCCAAGTCCCTTTATTCTAGAAGGAAACCAAATTAGAGCCCTTCCTTTCTCTGGCTTTTTGAGGGAACTCCACATGGGAAGCTGAGTAGTTTTTTGCCAACTTTCACTCTGTAATGATACTCTAACAATTAAGATTTTATGGTGCTTCTGTAATGAGTAAAATTAGTTAAATAGACTCCAGGACAAAAAGCTGAATTTTCAAGAGTGAGCACTCCTGCTCTATACTTAGAGATTCCACAGCAGATCCAATTTGCAGGTTAATATTTAGGACTTGAAAAAGCTTTAATACATATCTTGTCAGCCATTTTTTTCAAAAGTTCTCATATATAGATGAGTTGGGGAAAAGCTGGAGGAAAAAAAAATGTAATAATAATAACAAAATTCGAATGGGAAATATTGTTTTCCTAAAGACAAGCTATTTGATGTTAGAATTCAGCATAAATAGCTCCCACATTTCCATGAAACATTTTCATTATTCTGTCTACTGTTTTTCAGATAGTATCATCAAAAAAAAAAAAGGCAAATGTGGTTCCTGCGTTAAAAGAATAAAAGAATCCCTTATACTCCATCAGGAAGAAGCCCAAGCTGTACTTGATGCTGTTGTGGAAGTCCTGGTGGGAGGAGGAAACACTTGCCATTTTCATGGCACAGTGGACACGAGGGGCTTGTGCTGTGGACAGTCAGGCCTTGTGAGCGGAAAGTAGCAACGCAGCAGGATAGATGAGGGGGAACAGGGATGGAAAGGAGTAAAGTTTGCCTCAGAGGATTCATATATATATGTGCTGTGGATTTCTGCGTTGTGGCAGGCTCTGGATGAGGGGAAAAGATAGGGAAAAGAAAAAAATGCTATTTTTGTTGTGCAGCTTAATCTCTGAGGAACATTTGATTGTCTCTTTTTTAAATGATTACCATTTTTTTCCCATTTCCAAAGTTTCAAGATGTGATATGAAGACAATTGGAAGCTTTGCCTTCATGAGTTTGGGCTATAGGCAGTTTTTGTCCAGATGGATTTTTGGTGAAGCTGTCCTTGGGAATTAGCTTGTCTTTCACAGTAAATGTTCTCCAAAATAATTTGATTGAAAATGGAATTCTTTAGATGGCTTAGGGAGAAGTAATGGGAAGGGGAAGAGTTAGAAAGAGAGAGAGCTTGAAAACTCTCTCTTCCGTTATTTCTTGACAAATACCTAAGTAAATGCACTATTGATGATAATCTCTTAAAGGCAGGTATTGCATCATGGATACAAGTTGCATAATTGAACAGAAATAGAAATAAATGTTTAATTAATACAGGTTTTTCCTAATTGGCTTTACATTCATTTATATGTATTTCGTTCACCTACCTTCAGAATGTCCCATGTAAGTTGACCCCCTGAAGTATTCTAATCAATTAAAATGCTATACTTAAATGAAATAAAATACTACTTATGGCTTAACCGCTGACATGGTTTCACCACCAGCACAGTCCTTGTGACATAAATTCTTCAATATGAAAACTTCCATAGCTGCCAGAAACTGCAAGCACATCAGGCGCAGCAAATTCTTACAGTCTCCTGAGGCTGTCATTTTGTCCTTCTCTCACCCACTATACATGGAAGTGACATCTTGCTTTTTGCCAGGTTTTTTACCCAGACTTTCCTTAATTTATTTGCTCAGCCTCAGATGGAATACATAATTGTTGCTCCTATTTTCGATTCAATTTGCAAACTGCGGTGAGGAAGCTTTGGAATCAGAAGGATTGGAAGGGCCAATTCTGTTCTTGGTGTGGAGAGGGTAGAAGTGCAGCACAAGGGTAGAAAGGGAGGGCAGGAAAGTGCTGCTGACCTTCCACTGCATTGTGATACAGTTTGCAAGCTATTTTACAGTGACTTTTTACTGACAGATTACAGAAAACATTCTAATTGTGAGAATATTTGTTCTAAAACTTGCACTTTTTAAAAATTATTATTATGGTTAGTGATCCCCAAAATCTTTTGCTGTGCCTTTAGGATGTCTTTGCAGGTTTTTAGGCATGTGCTTAGTGTGAAAAGCAGTGTTTTATATTATACTTGCAACCTCTTTGTTAATAATAGCGGACACTGTTCTGTGAGAAGGACATGCTGAATGACAGATTAAATGTTTACATTGCTGCTTGTGCGATTGTTTTATATTTAAACAAGCTGCTAAGTATTAAAGTGTATGGACAGTCTTTGTATAACAGTTCTGATTTTTAGGTTGGTTTGCTAAGACAAGATTTATGCAATCCCACTTTCCATCTGTTAGTTGTGCTTCTCTGTAACTTTAATCCAATGGCCAACTTAAATCAGTCTTACAGAGGTCTCCTGAGCGGGTGCTTGGACCAGAGCTGCTCGGGGGCTGGATGGGGCTGCCGAAGCCATTTGCTGGGATGGGGAGTCAGGCTCTTGGCCGCGGGGCCGTCCCTGGGGCCGTGTCCAGCAGCTGCTCGACGCACATTTAACTCCCAAGGAGCTGAACCCAAAGCTGCCTGCGGCTCAGGCGGCAGCACGCGGAAAGGGAAGGGAAGTTTGGAGAGGGGAGGCGAGC
>NW_010578139.1:733485-775109 GCF_000705375.1 Tinamus guttatus
GGATCCGCGCTCGTGTCCGCGAGCGGTACTTAAGGAGCAGCGGAGCGCGGGGGATGCAGCCGCGCGGGCCCTAGCGCGCAGCCATGTACCTGTTCGGCAGCGAGGACTGCGAGGCGGTGAGTGCGGCGCGATCCTCCGGTCCCGGGTGCCTCCCGGGGCTCGGGGCGGCTTTGGGTTTGTGTGAGCGCGGTGCTTGGGGCAGCCGAACTGCAGCCCTGCCGGCTTGCCTCCTGCCGAGGCAAGAGCAAGCTCTGCGAGTTGCTCAAGTAGCTGCCGTCTTCTAGACAGAATTGAAGTTATTTTTCTTGCACTTCTTACATTGGGATGTTGAAAATTCACAGATTCTGACTATTGGGGGTTTGGGATAAGCAAAATCATGCTTCCAAATAGCAGTTCATTTCGTAGATTGTCATTTAGGCTGCAGGCAGCTATGGCTACTTAAAGGACTGGAATAAATGTATGTTTACGCTGTCTCTGCCAAATCATTTCTTTTGAACAGAAATTCAAAACATGTCACTTTAATGTAATCGAAAGGACTAACTTAAAAAAAAAAAATCTCCCAAGCGCATTAAGATCTGACGGTCTTTACTTCAGTATATGTGTGAAACTGCATGTTGAATAAGCTGATGATGCAAGAAAAAACATGAAGAAAACCCAAAATAACTGCACATGGTCGCGTGGCATTGGCATCTGACATGAAAGTTTGCAGTTTTGCAGCCCGAGGGTCAAGTGCTCCTTTGTAACTGAAATGGATGGATTCTGCCACCCACACAAAACTCATGACCGTGTCAGGACCTATGGAGCTTTGGGGAAAAATAATATGACCAAACTGTTTTCACAACCTATTATATAGGTCATCATTATTAAATTTTACATGGTAAAGAGTGGCTCATTCTTTGCATAAAACTTGCAATTGCGAATGTTTTGTTTTGATTATTAGAGTCATTCTTTTGAAGTCTGAAAGTGCCTTTTATGGCGTTCTGGGTTCTACAGTACATTTCAAGGAAGTAATTTAGTTATTTTGATGTTTGTTTTTTTTTTCTTGTTTCTTAATTCCAAACAGCTATGTTTCTGAGATTCAGGAAGCGCAGAAAAAAACAGTTGAGGAAAATAATTCGAACACAGCTGTTTGCACATTGAACTCATTAGAGTGCGTAAATTGCACAAATTTCACAAGTCAGATGAAGCAGCTGAAAAGCACTTTCAGGAGACAGTTTGAACGTGCAAATGAGACTGCTCTGTGCAACCTGGTGTAGTATTGCCCCTGTTTTCAGTTTTATGTATTGGGCTTTCGAGTTTTATGTATTGGGCTTTCCTGCCTATTTGCTGTGACTAACTTTATTAACTTCTCCAGAGCAGTGAGCAACATGGCTTTGTGGTAATTATATTGTAGATTGATATGGTTTTGTACACATAGCTTTGGGCTTGAGATATTAAAGTGCCTTGAAAGTAACTGAGGTGATTCAAGAACGGTGTTGGGGTTTGGGACTCCAGTGTATCACTTCTCTGCTGCTATTTCAATTTGTAAAAATATTTAAGTATTTTTTTCTGTCATAAAGAATAGCATGATGTTTAAGACACCAGTCCCAGGCTTTCAGGCAGGTTGGGCATCTGATTCTAGTCCCTCTTCTGCTAACAAGTTAAGCAAAGCAGGAGAGAAGAGGAGAAAAAGAGAGTAAGCAGTCTATCATAAAGTGTGGGATTTTGTCCTTTAATATTTCTAGAGGTCCATAAAACCAAAATGCAGTGCTCTGCTCAAACAAAATGTTTTGATAAATCCAAGCTGAAACATAATTTGTGGGTTTTTTTTTTCTTTTCTTTGGGGAAATTATGGGTATTGGTGTTATTTTGGCAGCCAAACTTGACAAGATGTTCGCTTTAGCCTCTGATAAGATATTAATGGCCTATTCTGCTTAAAATCACCAGAAAATAAACTAGTTGACCCATAGAAAGCTTGAAGGACATTTGTATTGTTCAGTAAAACCTAGAATCAGTGTGCCCAAAACTGTAGTTCATGCAGCCATATGCTCTGCACTGTGGAAAAGGCATTTGTTTTATCATCCCACACAAACAATTACTTATGAGTCACGGAAGGACAAAGCGAGTGAAGAGAGTGACAGTGAAGAATCCGAGTTTCCTTTTAAGTTTGCTGTTAGTTTTGAGTATTTCTAAATGAATTTGAGGCATTCTAGTTATGCATATAAAATGTGGTTCTATCCTAGAAAGGAAATTACTGATAAAATGAAACACTGAAAGATTAAAACATCTCTTAGAGGAATTAAATAACGCCCTCTTCAAAACCCTACCCTTGAAAAAAATAACACTCTGTGCTCATTTTGTGTGTTTTGTGTATACGCGTAGGTGTCCACACATGTGAGCATGTACAGATCTGCATAAATATGAGCATCTGAAGTAATATCCAAACTCAGTCCAATTTAGCGATGAAACTCCAGAGACTGGTGCAGCCAGGTTCTGCCCTTGGTGTCCTCTTTACCTTTCTTTTCTTCCTCTGCGTAAGTACTTGGATTGTTACTTTCCTGTCCATGCAGAATAAGCCTCGATATCTGACAGGACTGATAATATAGTCCTGATAATATAGTTCTGCTATTATTTCTATAAAACTCAGGTTTCTAGTTAAATAAAATTAATACTGCTTGAGGCTTGGCTATCAAAAGACAGGGGATTATGAATACTCAGTATTCAGAAAAATTAATATGTCCCTTCGTGGCGTAGTGACAAATGATATATTTTTGAAATCACCATTAAAACCACATAGCTATGGTCCTCTTTTATTTGAGTGAATTTTTGCATAAAATTTCAAACTTGGGATATTGAATGTCTTTGACATAGCATTTCAATATATTGGGCAGTCTCTTAGTAGCCTGCCTTTGAAGAACTGGTAGAGTAAGTACAGGAAGATGTAAGAAGTTACAGGCCAGGCAGTCTCATTAAATAACTTTCTTTCTATAGCTTTTGTTTTTGTTTTGGTCTGTTTGCAAAATAAACCACCAATAACAGAGTAGTTCACCAAAAATAAAACAGAAAGTTGGACCTCACTATCATGACTGCCAGGTAAATTGTGCCTTAACTTCCCAAAGCAAAAACATTTAGAAGTTGCACCAAGTGATCTTTCTAACCAGTGCATGAGGAATGAGAGAAGTGTAAGAGCTTTACGGATACATCTTTGCAAGGTTTGTGCTGGCAGATGCCCTGGGCGCAGAAGGACATTTCCCGTGACCACAGACTCTGCCGCCTCCCTTTAGTCCCTTGTGGGACCTGACAGCCCTGGGCATCTGCAACCAAGTGGCCACCACAGACTCTCCAAGGGCACCTTGGCCATAGGTGTGTGCCACAACTTACAGAAGCAACCTGGGCTTCGTCAGTCACACATCAGTCCCTTGGTATCTCGTACCTATGTTCTCCAGGCCAGCTCTCCCAGGAGAAATTCTGGTCAGACACCATGATGATAAGTGTGGCTGCATTTGAGAAGAGCCTGACTGCTGGAGAGGGATCTTCCAAGGTGTCTTCCATGGTATCTTGTACCAGAGTGTAAGCTCTGATGCAGGGAGTTGTTTTCTTCCTAACTCTTTATTTAAAGTAATTTTTTTTTCCACTTTTTGGTTAGATACACAGTTCTTACGGTCAGTTAGCACTTCATTTACATATAATCTTAAGTAAATTTAGTGCCAATCTAGAGGGAAATGACACAGGTAAGTTTTTGTGCTATTTCAGGGGAACAAACAAACAAACAACACAGTGATCTAGGAAATGATTTATCATCCAAAACCATCAGTTCATGCTAATTATTCTCCACATCTTCCACAATGGAGATAAAAAGCCGGTGATTGAATTTGAGCATAAAATATTGTACAGTGCTGTATCAGTGAATAACCTTAATCCTTTGAATCCAATGTAGACAGAAAGGTTTGAGTTGTATGTGTTAAATTCCCATTAAGAAATTAAATGCCTAACAAGTTTCTTGTTTCATCTCAGAAATAACTTTGAGTGAGGGGAATGGCTGTACTAGGCTAGCGCTGCAATAGGAGCTGTCTTAGGCGAGCGATACCACCACATTGACTATGTTTCTGCAATCACCTTGCTTTCTTTTTCTGGACCAATTGTTAAATTATTTCTTTTACTGCACAATGAAAGTTCTGTGGCTGCAGAATAGCCTATAGATGAGTAACGTACATTAGAGAAGTGGGAAATGAGAAGTATCTCAAGTAGAAGATTCACAAACCTGTGAATCTGTACAAAAGGGGAGATGCTTGGCTGTAGCTCATGACCTGGAAGAAGTGGGAAAGTCAAGACATATTTTCCTTAAGTATTTGCCTACTCAGTGTGCTGTGAGTTTTGGGAATTCAGTTCGTCAGTGCATTGGGAACCTCCTTCATTCAGATTTGTGGGTTTCCCTCTCTTGGGTGCTGAATTTGTATGTAGCAATGCAATTGGTATTGCAGGGCCTGCAGTTCAGCTTTTCCTCTTGGTCTAATTGTGTGTCTAAAAAGGCTTAAGAAAACCTAACATCTAAAGCTGCTGAGAAATTGATATTTTTTTGTGTAAGTAAATGCTGTTTACAGAGATTTTTAAAGTACTGCAAAAGCGCAACACTTTTATGATTGATTGTGACTAGAGAAATACAGTGGTGATGTTTTGTTATGCAGTGTATATTATTTTATTGTAAGTCTAATAACGACAAAAAAAAAAAAAGGAAAAAAATCAGCCCTCTGATACTTTCCCAGTCTCTGTAAGAGTAACAGTGCTGCCTTTGTGTTTGCTGTTCTCTATTTTTAGTCACTTGTCAGAGGTGATGGAACACACAGGTAATGGGATTGTGCTTTCTGGAAATGAAACCTGCATGTTCGGTATTTAGCTTCTTTTATCATGTTTTTTTTTTTTTCCCCTATTACTTCTAGTTACATATGTAATATAAAATATTTCCAAAGTATATTTTCTCCTTTATTACATTCTACTTTCAAGCTTTTGCTGCCAAGTAATTGTTTTTAACTTGCTTAAAACACTCAAAACGTTATTCACAAACTCCTACTTTTCCTAAATTTACAGTTGTTTCTTGAAAAACATCCTTGGAAATGGAAAGCCACTGAATTGGTTGTGTTTCCCAGAGAAAATATATACCCATATGATGTTTGCTTTGTAAATCCAGTGTTTGTCACTTGCCTTCTCCAGGCAACAGTTTATAAGTTGTCCATTTAAATTAAATCTTCAACTCCCTGGAGTTTGCCTATGTCCTTTTGTAGGATGGAGCACTTCTCATAGATTAAGTAAGTGATGTTGATAGGTGCCGCTTACGCTTATAGCACCCGAAGGGAAGCATTTTATTCTAAAAGTATGAAAATCTGTCTGGTAAGTGTCTAAAGGAGTGGAAGATCTTGAAGCATTCAAAAAACATTCATGTTTGAGAATAATTGCTTTTTAAGGGTCGTTAGTGAATCAATCAAACCTCAATTCTAGTCGCAGCAAGCATACTGTTTACAGGGTGAGTTTGCTCTGAGAACAGAAAACCCACCTATCTGAGAAATTTGCTACTGTAAGTTCCAGGAATAAGTGGGGATAAGACATTGATGTATTTTTAATGTTTATTTTGAGTTATCAGTACTTTATTTGATAAATTGACAGAAGAGAGAAAAGATAATGAAGGTGTTGTCTAAAATTGGAAGGAACGCGCTCCTTCCTGTTAAACTGTTAGCACTAGCATTCTTTTTTATCATACTGCAGGTTAACAAAGGAACATGCCTGAAAATGGTAAATCGGGATTGCTTCTTTGGAGAGCATTTTCACTTGAATTGCAAATATCTTATCAAGCGCAATTCTGCAGATTACCTATGGCAGAAATCTGTAAAAAAATAAATAAATCTGAACTTTTCATTGTTCCCCTTAGTGTTCATCCTAATGCAACAACTTTTAATACTGTGTTCTAATACTGCATGTTGTGTGATGTATGCAGTGACATTGCAAAGGTATTTTGAAGAGCAGAGCAAGAATGATCTGGTAGCTTAGAAGCAGACCGGAAAGGTAGAGAAAATTATATGTAGCCTCCAGACTTTGCTCCAGAATCATGGATCCGTCCTTGGACGTGTCACTTGATGTTCTTATTATGTGCCTTGAACATGTTAGGTGGCACCTAGTTTTGTTTTGGTGATGATAGAGCTTTAACTTCTTTATGTTGGTAAATTGCTTTAAAAATACCTGCTTTACATGTAATAAATGCTGCTATTTGATTAATTCTCAATTATAAACATTGTGCACATGTGCTAGAAAGGGAGTTATTCATGCCTAAAGCAGGGGTATAGTAAGAAGAGCTCTCTGTGAAAGAAGGACATTTTCATGCAGTGTCGGATGTGGATTTATGTGTCACCTGTGGCAACCGTTTGCCCATGGAGTCTCTCCGGCAGCCAAAGTGTAGAAGCAATGCCTTTTTTCCTTCCTAAATTGGAAAAATGAGGGTCATTCTGAATGGCATCGTTCCCCACGACCAGCTCAGAGATGTCTCAGACAGCTTTTGGCATTGCAGATGAGTTTGGGGGCTCCCTCGAGGGAAGCCTGGGAGAGCCGCTGGCTGGGGCTGGTGGCAGAGCGGCTCCAGAGCACTTCCACTCCGAGAGAAAAACTTTGGGGAGGAAAATCCCTGTGAGCACGAGCACAGCGAGGCCCAGCTCCCTCTGCCCTCCCTCAGGCATCCTCGGGGCTTTCAGTTAGTGACTTGAGCATTCACAGCGACTGCACTTCTTTCTTGCAGAGTAAAGCAGGCATTTTGACTAACCTCCTGACCAGTTCTGGGCATCCCAAGCAGACTTTCATTGTGATAACTATCTTAAACCACTGCTCTTCCATCTCCACTGAGACTGAGTCTCCTCCAGACTGAGCGGGAAGCCTCTCCGGATACGGCAGGATATTCACTTGGATGCGTTTTGGGTCGTGCCACCCCTGGCTGTGTTTTGCATCTTCGTGTGAGGCAGCACCAGGCAGAAGGGCAGCAGGTCCCACACCTGGCAGCTGGTGGTGTCCAACTCTTCTGGTGTCACTGAGTCCCGACTAAACTTTTGGATCACTAGGTGCTGGGTTCGGTTTCTTCTGCTTCAGGAGATAAATATGATAATACTGCCCAGTTCCCTACAGGGCTGAGGTTATCAGGATAAGCTGGTAAAATGCTGTGGCGGGATGTCTTTTGCTTTAAGCAGAAGCTAATGTTACACTGAGCTCTCTAATTTCCTTCATGATTTAATGGCAGAAATCGGTATTAAGGAAATACACAGATTTATTGTCTTATATATAACTGTTTTCTTTATTTAGCAAATTTTAAGACAGAATCAAATAATTTTATTGATTAAATTATATCACTGCAGCTAAACTCATAAAGATTATACAGCTTTTATTTATTACACAAAACCACATAGTGCCTTTTATTATGGTTCTGTGTGCAAGTGAAGACAACGGACCAGAGAAGTCAAACCAGGTGTACCAAATCTTTCCATTAAGGCCATTCAGGTTAATCAAAACCAAGTGAATGAGTTTGCAAGGAATGAGTCTTCCAAAACAGATGTTTTGGCAAGTGCAATTGTGACAGAAGAGGAGTATTAAAAGCATTTATCTGGCTTCAGTTGTGAAGAATTGTTCTCAGCAATATGGTGTGAATATATGTCAAAATCCTGTTCAGTTTGGGTAGATAAGTGGTGGTCATTTATATTTTTTTATTTTTTATTTTTCTTAGGGAATATATTTACTGATTTATTAACTATTGCTAGGTGCTGGAATGTTTAATGAAGCAAAGTGATCTAGCATGAACTTCTACAAAAAATAACTTGATGATCAGAAATAACTGAATTTTTCTATTCCCTATTGTCATTTGGTCCACAGGTCTTGATGTCAGAAAATGCAGCTGTTTTTCAGTGAGGGAATTGAATACGGCCTATTGTAGCTACAATAAGTGTTAATAGTAAAGTCATCTAGCCATAACAGCCCAGAGCTAGCAAGGTAATTTGTTGTTGTGCTCTGATTTATGTAGCCACGATGTACTGAATTAGCTTGAGTTCTTCTGCACACCTGTATATATACTTTTCCAGGCCTTGAGGAACTATTTAGAACTTACTCCTGTTGTGCCAGGAGTGAGCTGTAAATAGTTCCCCAAAGCCTGGAAAAGCATGTATTCCTATTTATCTAGATGTCCAGAGACCTGAGAAACTTGAGAAGTCTGGTGGTACCTATGTAGATCTCAGAGTGAAACCCTATATGGAAAGGCTGTGGCTATATAGAAGAAGGTAGTTTGAATGTCTTCAGTCAAAAACATGGCTTGTGTGTGTATATGCTATGCCTGTAAACATTGTAACAAAATTTCAGATTTTGCTGGGGCTCCAGTGCTGTGTGACTGATACGGAAAGCTCTCCCCAGCAGCAGCAGGAAGGGCTGGCAGGGAGTCTAGAAAGCTGGTTGCTCTCTGACCTTCCAACTCTGTCATAGTTCTGACCGCTAAGTGAAGCACTCTTGGCAGGTGATTATATAGTGCAATGCCACTTTGATAGGAAACTTCCAGGTAGGGGAACTAAAAGCCAAAAGTTCTGCTTTCTATTATCTGTTCTCAGTATTTTCTGATAATGTCTTCCAGGCATTTTTTAAAATTCTTTAATTATATATGATATATATGTATATACATGTGTATGTTCTACTTCAGAGTTAGTGCGTGTATCTGTGTGTGTGTGAATGGATTTTGGTGTTCCAGATGGTTAAAATAAGTAGGTCTGATGAACCAGTTCTGAAACAGCTGATGAGCTATTCTTTGTTTTTATTTAATATATGCTTACAGGAAACTAAGGGGAGGAAAATCCATCTAACTAACAAAGCCATTGCTGTCAGCCTTTCTGAGGACTTGCCTTCTCCAGATTTTAAACAAGCAACTGTGTTGACTAAGTGCAGTGCTGTTTATTTACTTAGATTAAATGTTACTTTCCAGATACTAACTTCAGCTGATGAATGAGTATAATGAAATGCTTGGAATAACTGGATCATCTTTCAAAAGAGTCATTATATCTTTCAGCAAATGTTTTATTTGCATAGAAACAGGTAATAGTAACCATGAAAAGCTTGCTTATTTTATGCCTCTCTGACCAGTTTAATATCTAAGATTTTTTGCAAGGAGGAAATTTAGGGAAACTTTGGGTGTTATGACTGCTATAATTATAGGACTATAGGAACCAGCAATTTTATAGGCTTCCGAGAATTGAATGAATGAAAGCCTGGAGAAGTTCTCCTGTGCCTATTTCTTTGTACACTATCATTTATAATACAATGTGAATCTGCACATTTTAATTTATTTAGCAATACATGAGTGGCTAGGCAAAGATTTCTTATTTATTTATTTTTTGCTTTTACAGTGCTAGAATAACATAACATACATGTATTATGTACAATATAGTTTTATTATTCTGTTAAATGCTATAAACAAGTCAAATAGATTTATTAAATATTACTTTAAAATCATTTTTAAAGGCAGTTTCTGTAATTTGCTCTAATTATCTTAGCAAATTTTCATATATTAAAAATAAATTGTTTACATCAAAGTACTTGTTCATTAGAGCAAGCATATTAAACTTGGTACAGAGATCCAAAAAGACAGTGTTCCCTGGGAGCTGAGCTCTTAAATCTGTGGACATGTAGACCGTTACACAAAGGATAAGCAGTGGGAGCAACAGTAGGGCAGCTTGACAGAAGCAAGCCTTGTGTATGCATAATTATTATTACAATAATATAATGCAAAGCTATTCCATTAAGAAATAACCTAATATTGATAGGAAAAAGGTCTTTGCATGCCTTTTTATAAAGGATGTTTGCCCCCAAAAAAGCAAGGAACTTAATTACTTCCAGTGAAGGGGGAAAAAAAAGATTCGTGTGTAGAAATAGCTTTGACTGAAATTGCCTTTGTGCTTTATTCTTTTGGAACTGTAAGCAGCTGAGCAGACTAAATTCTGAGCTCAAATGTCACATAGCTTTTTATTTTCTTTTTCTTAAGGTGTAGATTGCTCTCAAAATTAAAAGTTTTTTTTCTGGTATATGAGGTTAACAAGTACAATTCTATATGGAAGAAGTTTCAAAATTTCTATCCACAGAGGTTTTCAAAATATAACTGGAAAAAGCCTTGAGCAACCTAATCTAGCTTTGAATTTGGCCCTGTTTTTAGGAAGAGGTAGTCCTAGACGACCTCCAGAGATCCATTACACCTATATTTTTCTGTGATTATATTTAGAGAAAGCAGATTGTATAGAAGTCTTAGTGAGTGGAATAGAAATGGCCATACTTGAAACCAAAGCTCTTTCTTAGAAGTCTTCATCTTGTCCAGGAATTGCCAGTGATTTATTTCCAATTACTGTAAGCTGCCCTGCAGACCTCAGAAATCCCAGGGCTATAATTCATGGTGCCTTCATCCATATGCCTTGTAAGTGCAGTGATAGAGCTATATGGTGTGAATTGAAGGACAGGGCATTAGAGTAGTGCTCCAATATAGTCAATTTATCGTATGTAACATACTGTGGTTTACCACATACATTTAAGAAAGTTGTGTTCTGTTTCTCTTAATTACCCTGTGGTCTTTCTAAGATGGGATTATTCATATTGTTTTCTATAATTCTGTTTTCTATTATGCAGACATCCTGGCAAGAGCATGGGTGGCCTTCAGAGATGCATAAGCAAAATCATAAGGCCCATTGCACAAGTCTCTAGTACCATATGTGAAATTTTGCTTTCACTGATTGATACTGCACTAGAACTTAACATCAAGAAAGTTTTTTTTTTTTCTCCCCTATAATCACCACATGTATCTTGTTAATATCAGCTAATAATTTAAATTGCTTTCCCTTTCTGACTGTATGAGATTTTCCATGCATGCATGTCAGGATAGGTTGTTATCCTCCCTTCTCCGACTCATGTAGCTTTATAATGGACAAAGGGTAATTCTGCTGAGCTGTATCTTGTTAGCAGAAAAGAATTGTCTCATCAGTGTGGATCCAGAGGTCTGATGGACTTCGTAAGGAAGAATATCTAGGGAATAGTCAGGATTGGACTGTCCATGGTGGACTAAAGAAGAAAGTACCATCCAAATACAAACTTAAACTGTTTCCTTGGACTATTGTTGTCTTCTCAGCCCAGGACAAAGTTTTTTGAGATCTCTCTGTAATCAAATGCCACCCAGTAATATTCACACACTTGAAATATATACAACTTGTACTGTTTCACTTAGGGCTATTTTAAATAAACCTGGACATCTGTGTTTTTAAGTGTGGTGGGAGAGATTAGTCCTACAGTTAGACAATGTGTTTTATGGATCAGCTTGCCTTGTGACAGTTGACAGCACTGTCCCCTGTGCTTCTCTGGTACATTTTTATAATATGAATATATAAAAAAATCAATTTAATAAAGTTCTATTTTAGCATAATCAAAGAGGAAACAAGAAGGGACTGCTTTTGAGATGATAGATTCCGATGCTTTTGAAAATGAACAGGACTTTAAATTGCATGATGTCTTTTCAAATCACAGCAAAGATCCATGCCTCCAGACAACTAACAAAACATGAAGGGTTATAAAAGAGCACATTTGTGTCACTGTGCCAGCTTCAGCAATAAACATCTCTTCTGCGAGAGGGGAAAATCAATGGGCCGTCTTTCTTGTTTTACTCTTTCTATACTCAAGATGTTTGAACAGCAAAGGAGATGCTGATCTAATGAATTACTGCTGACTGTAGATAGAATAATTATAAGAAAAGAAAAGGAGTGGTGAAAGGAGAGAAGTGTAAATATAGTTAGGTTCTCATTTCTGAAAGAAAAGTTTGCAGTGCTTTGTTACAAGTGAAATGATTTATCTTAATTAAAGATCATGTAAAATATATACGTATTTTTAATGAAGCAAGTTAAGATACTAAATTCCTCTTTCCAGAAAGGAGAGGTGCTGACATACTGTTGCAAGGCAGCAGGAGGCAGGCATTGAGAGCGTGAAAAGGCCTGTCTTGCCTCTCCTGTTGTCTTCTGACGTTTACCTTGCCAAGAAGCTGACGCCGTGTTTCTGGAAGATCTTCCAGAGGTTTTGAACACAGAGACAGTTGAATTTTGATGTAGAAGGGAACGTAAAATCTTCATCCCCACTGAGTGGGCAATGAGTGTGACCTGGCAATGATACATGTTGTTTTTTTTCTGTACCGTTTGGCAGTTCCTCTCTGTTCCTGACAGCTTTGGAGACTGCCATCAGGCGGAGCAGGGAGAAGTTGAAGGGTGTCCTGAAGTCTCATAACCTGAAGTGCTAGTTATGGAATTAGCTTTCTGCTTAGCTTATTCTTCAATTTAGGAATCTATTATCTACCAGATATGTATTGGTGCTAATGGAAAACCACATACCTTTTTAAAAGCTATTATATATTATTTCTACTGACAGACTGGGAAGTTACACTTGAAGTTAGTTCCACTGAAGCTAGAGGATTGGCTGCTATAAAAATGTAATGGTGTATTTTCTTTTTAAAAATGCAGATACGACTTATGTAAGCTATAAGGAGCTTACTAAGGCTTCTTATAGTACCAGGCTTGTAAGCACAAATGATATTGTGGTCATTTTTCTCTCAGATAATATTTTTATATATTTTTCATCCTGGAAAATATATCCTTTTGGTTTTTGTAGCAGTTTGGATTTTTTGATCATCTTTGCTGTTAAATTGGAGAGGAGTGAGAACTAGGAAAAGTTCAGTAATGCTGCTTGGCCTGCCATCTATCTCTTACATTCTTGTCATCTTTCTCTCGTAGTTCTTGTATTTCTTCCTTGCTGCTCTGTCACATATAGGTGCTCCTTCTCTTTGCACCATGGATGATGGCGGTCATCCACCTATCTGCTTTCTACTGGGTTTTCATAGCAGTTGTTTCCTCTTTTCTCCTACACCTGCAGGAGTCTGATCCAAGTAGTAATTTCACCTGTTATTTCTATGCTCATGCCTTCAGAAACTGTTGCAGTGTCCTGGACCTGCCATCTGCTGTTCAGACAGGTCAAGCATGTGCCTGGCTGTCCAAAACGGTGCGCTCTCACTTTTCCCCAAATGTTTTGTTCACTTATCTTTGAAAACAATGGGAAAAAAGGGCATTTTTTAGCTCTTAAGGTTTTTAACTATATCTTTTCTTAACCCTCTTACCCAGACTGTATATGTATGTATATATCTGTTATATGTATTGCTATCTATCCCAAAGGAGGTTTGCTTATGCACTCCCTGTGTTGCATCTCCTATTATCCCTTGCTGGCCAATGCAGCATTCTCCTTACATCAACATCTGTTTGCATTAAAGATGCTCGCTCTCTTTTTTATATATGCATGTTTTTATTTTTCCTCCCCTCTTGTTGGTTTCTGTCTCCACTGAAGAACTTCCTCCATCCACAAACTACTGCTTTCCTGCTTTTAACATTTTTACAGCCCATTCTGACTCCTACTCCTTTTCTCTTGCACAGTCTCACGAAAGAGAGAGAGGGGAGGATGCTGCCAGCCTTTACTCTCTGCTTGTTAAATCTTCAGACAATTTCACACTTCCTCCCCTAACTTCTCCCATGAAACAAGATGTTTCCCACCAAGCAGCCCCATGACTCTGTCTCAGCTCCTTCCTCTCCCGTGAGGCTGATGGGATCTCTCCGAGGGTGGCGAGGCGCCTGGGAACACTGCAGCTTCTCCTGCTGACAAGGTCTATGCCACTGTCGCCTCTTGTGCTCCGTTGCCTCCTTTGCTCTCTTGGTGTTACAAGTTAGACCGTGTCTGGTCTGGCATGCAGTCTGGTTTGCAATGGAGCAGCAGTCTCGGTGGCACCTTTGTGGTATGCTTGTCACCTCTGCAGTGTCCAGAGTACAGTGACAGGCTTGGGGGCAGTTCTTCAAGCAGCGACCAAGGTGCTAGCTGGGAGGAGGAGAGACAAAGGATGTGGATTTAAACAGGAGAGGCTCGGAGTGGATATCAGGAGGAGTTTTTCACCATGAGGGCACTGAGGCTGTGAGTTGCCCAGAGTTGTGCAGTTTCTGTCCTTAATGGTTTTCAAAGCCAGGCTGGTCTGACCTCACAGCTGACCCTGTTTGAGATTTGAGCAGAAGGTTGGACAGGAGACCTCCTGAGGCCCCTCCAGCCTGGGCTTTCCTCTAATCCCCTGATTTTAAACTGTGGTGTGATGTCGTGGTTCTGCCGTGGTTCTGTCCTAGGAGAGAGCTTATGTCTGTGAGCTTCGACGCTTCCTTCACAAGAGATGTGTAGCAGAGCGATATACTGTACTGTGTTCTCCTGACCCATACTGGGTCTGCTCTTAATCAGGGGAAGGTCTTCCCTGTTGTTCCTGTTGTGTTTCTTTTATGCCTGAAAAACTCTATTTTTTTTTCTTTTGTAAACCCCACCTATTTTAAAACTCATAGTTCACTTATTTTCTTGAAAAGTAGCTGTTGTACTTCATTAAGCTTTGAACAATTGCAGAATACTAAAAATATTCCAACGTTGAATTGAGAAAGATCATGCAGCTCCGTATTTATGGTTTCCTCTAATTTTTCAATTAGAATTCATTTATATTTTATTTTCCTTCAAGTTAGCATCTAATCATCATCACTGTCTTCAGTAGCTGCCACTCTTCTGGTTCCAGATTGTCTAGAATATGTGCTCCACTTTTTTTTAACCTCTTGTCTTTATTTAAGCATTCTGTTCTCAGTGGTGCTAATTCAAGTCCAAAGTACAACATCTGTTTTAGCTGCAATGAAAATACATTTAGGTTTATGTGTTAGTAGAGATGATATATACAAATCTGGTTTACAAAAATAAATTAGTGAAAAGTTGATTATGTATTTTCATTATTTTGCATATTCATAATTTTGTTTGCTTACAAATGGACAACAGTAGCGTAACAAGAATAGCATACAGAAGCTTCAGACTCCCCCGGTAAGGAGGCAGAGATAGTGCTCTAAAAATGCAGCATTTAGAGGAATTATGAGCAGAATTGCATACTTTGTCTTGCCCTCGTCTTCCAAGCCTCACTTTTTCACAATGCAGTTGTTAAAGCCATTTAAGCAGTCACAGCCCTGTGGATTAAGAAGTGTTTGCTTTAGCTTCTTGTCCTTGGACTAATACAACGCACCATACACAGTATGTCCTCACCCTTTCTGCCTGTGTGGATGTACTAGGTTAGATATGTTTTGAATTCTAATCTAAAGCAAACAGTTAATGTGAACAGTTGGTATGTTGTGATCTATACATTAACTTGATATGTTTTCATTTTAGAACAACAACAACAAAAAAAAATAACAGTGGAAAGAGAGAGAGAAAAGGCATTCCAAGACTATTGTTTTTTATATGTAGAAGACAGGAGGGACAAAACACCTTCCAGAGAGACTTGCCTTGTTGCAAATGTATTGGGCATTGCTGTATTCTTGAAATCAAATGATTAGAAATTATTAGAAATCCCTCTGTATGCATATGATGTAAGGAGCCTCATCCTTGGGAAAACTGCAAGAGGTTTGCTTTGGTTTATACTGGACAGAGGTAGGTAATGGGTGTAAGAATTGTCGTGCTCTGTCCTGAGCCATGTGCATGAAAATGAAGGCTAGAGCAAAAGACTAGCATCTGAAACCACAAAGATTTGTATGGCTTACGACGTACTTGGAAACTGAGTGTACATGAAGACTACTGATGATGATAGGTATATTTTATGTGTTGTTGTTGTCCCGAAGTAAATGGTGCTGTGCAGTACGAAAACTGGCCATTTGGTGTTGCTGGCAGTAACTAATGGAGAGCAAGACTGCAAATCTTGCAGATGCTTAGGGGATGATCCCACTTGCTAGAGTTAACTCTGCTGAATCAGAACAGAAACACTGTTTTCAACTTCAGCTGTCAGTGAGTCTGGATTAGTGAACACTTAATGAAATAATTTCCTTAGCCTTCAGTGTGTGGCAATTACTATTACTATTATACTAATAAGAAAAATACTTTTGATATAAGCAGTGAGCAAATTTCAGTGTTTTATTTCATGACAGTCGTTGATTGCTGTTCACAGAAGATCATGAGCAGAAAATCAAGGTGAGATAGAAAATAACATTTTTGAATCTCTGGTAATTTTGTTTCAGACAACCAGTGTGTTAGAAGTTTTTTCAGAGTGCAGGTTTGCCAAGCTAACCCATGAAGATACATGGGAAAGAATATAATTAAATAAGTGAATAATATATTTACAATATAGCAATGAAAAGCAGCAAACAAGAAAACACATATAAAATACTACATTCAAAATAGTATAGTATGGTAGAATTCCGTGAACATACTTAATCTCAACATTTTTAACTTTTTTTTTTTTTTTTAAAAAAAGCTCCTAAGTAACTGAAGTCGATGACATGCTTAATTGTTAAATCAAGTACAGATTGAACAAATAACTTGATAAAAATGCAAATCAAATAGTTTTCTTTTTTTCTTTCTCCTTCAAAATTTCCTATTGCTAAGAGCATTTCATGCTAAATTTTCAAAGGAGTTATTTTTAAGTATGCAGAAAATCTTAATGACTCGAACCAACATCCCAGATAAAAATATACCGAGGATCTGGAATACAGAATCTAAATGGCACTTTTAACTGAGCTGAGACAAATTGAGATGGTGGTTGCCATGCTTTTCCTTAGAGTCTGTCCTCTTCTAGTTGTCCCTTTTCTCTTTGTCCTCTCAGATGTCTCTCACATTCCAAGATCCCTTGGAATTTTGTGACTGGCCCGCTCTTTTCCTTTCTCTTTCTGCTCTGTCTTGTGTATCAACTCATATCTGCATTTTTTAACCTGTTTCTATCTTAGTAAACAACAAAACTCACTTTGTTGTTACTAATAATCTTCCTTCAGCTTTGCCTAAGGGCTTAGATGTATGATCAGGTTACCATGGCTTGAAAAAGTTATCATGAATCAACCAGCATTAATATCTGTATGTGAACTGACAGTCTGAGACAAAAGTGAGATGATTCAAGTTCATGTAGTTTGTAATCATTATCTTTGCCGTATTTTCCTTGCCTGGATGCCCCTTTCTGAATTGTTCCACAGGTGACATCTAAACTTTGTCATTGCTCTGACTTTTCTGAAAAGTTGAAAATCATTAATTGTTTAATACCATGCTCTTCATGCAATTAATTGCCTCAGTGAAAAATCAAATGCCACCTTCTCTAAAAAATATACAGTTCTTGATTATGTTTGTTGATATGGCATATTTTGTTGAAAAAACATATTTTGATAAGCTAGGAGACCTTTTCATCTTGCGTTCTTATTGTCCTCTTGCTAAAAAGCACTTCTAAACTATCTCTTCCCTCACCGGTGGGAGAATCCTCAGTTGGAATATACAGAGCTAGCAGATCATCCTCCTTCAGAGGCTTTCACAGAACTAATCTCTGCCATAATACATATAGAAAACTTACTTAAACAGCAACCCACAATGGTTATGCAAGCGATGAGTCACAATGCTGTTACTGAATGGTTAAAAATGCTTTATTTTTCCATTGCATGTGCTACCTTGATCCTTTTCTTACTTCTTGTTTTTTTCATACTTGTTTTCTCTTGTCCTTTGAACTGCAAGCTCTTTTAAGCAGGGTTCATCACTCTTTTTTTTTTTTTTTAACCACGCTTAATACAATAGGGCCTGAAATAATTCTCCCTTTTAGGTGGTTTTAGCAAAAAAATGGTAAATCATAACAGGCTACAGCATCCCACAGATTTGGAGAAAGTTGAGTGTAATTCTGAAAGATTTGTATGTTTGTTTATTTTCTAACTATTCTAAACTCTTCAGCTACACTTTTGGAAACAATTTGCATGTTGCCATGAAGGATGCTCTGAAGAGTAACCAAAAAAGCCAATCACTCCTCTAAAAATACAAACCATTATGATATTTTTTCATAAAAAACAGCAGAAAGCCACCACGTAGGCTAATCCAAATGTGATGTTTTATTTTTTAAATTTTTTTTCTTTCCCTGATGGGATATCTGGTGTAACTCTACCTGGTTCATGAAAGCTAAAATCTAGGCTTCTGCCAACTTAAAAGCTGTTTAAAAAAAAAAAAAAAAAACTCTCTTTCATCCAGCTGTTGATTGAATTAACGTCTTGCAAAGCTGTTAATATCCATCTGGACACTGCAGTCAGACTTGCCAAAGTCATGTTAAGGGTAGAAAGGAGAGTGGTTTCCTGTATAATCTGCTTTTTAATCATATTCCCACCCTAAAGTGCCCCCCCATTCTGAAATTTTACTCTTGCTACAGGAATGTCCCTCATGGACATCAAAGCAATGCCCAGTTAGGTCAGCTGCAAAAAGATACCAGTCGATGTTGCTTTGTTTTTTAAAGCAAACATAGCAAAGGTCTTCAGTGACTACAGTAGGAGTTGACAGCATTCCTTATATAGCAATTGTGGAGAGCACAGTTTTATTGCATTCAAATGTAAATGTGTAGTGGGCAAATGGCCAACCTCTACAAAGGCTGTGCCAAGGAGCGGAGAGGCCACTATGACTAGACTTGGTGGTTGCCAAGCTATGGAGTGTCCATGGCCCTTGCCCAAGGAGCAAACTATTCCTGAGTAACATCCCCTTGATGAATATGTTATCTCTCTCCTTTGTTACATTATGTTTCTTTGGATCAAGCCATGCACACCAAACAGTATTACTGTAATAAATGACTAATCAGAATTAATTTGGTATTTCTGGTAAAGATACTACTTCCATATAATCTCAGAACGGTGTTTTGTGCTTTTTCTTTACCATCAGTTGAAATAGTGAATTGTTCAGAGCTCTAGAGAAAACTTGATAGATTTTTACTTTTAAAAAGAAGTAAGTGTATGGCCCATAGACTTCAGGTTGGTCAATTTATGAGGATGGAAAAGGGCAATCTTTATTCCCCACTGGCATATTATAAGTAAAATTTGCCTGTCTTAGACTTTTCACTTTAGGCTAGAATTTAGCACTTCACATTTTGCTTTTGGTGTGAAGCAGTGTCAAGCATTTAAAGTAAAAGGAAAACTTCAGGGAAATGACTTTTCAATATTTTTTCCTATTTTTTTTGTTGGTGCTCCAGAAGTAGTAGTACATGATAGTAAAGTAATAGATGGGCATAATACACCATATCAAATCATACTTTAGCAGGACATGTAATGTCACTCTGATAATTCCAGAAAGATTAGAAATCTTAGAAAGTTAGCAATAGACATATATTAATCCTGAATACTGAAATGGATTGTCTTACAAGCACAATGAGGCCTTAGTTTTTCATATTCAAAAATATAAAGCAAATGAGTACATAAATATATTTATCCTTTTGGATTGAAAATTTTTCTCAGGATTAAGTGGATGAAAAAATGATATATCAAGAGAAAAAAAACACCCTCAGTATTGTAGATAAACAATTTGAATATGTGTGTATTCATGTGTACATTTTTTAGTCCCTGTAAAATCTTGTTGTATCTTCATCTACAGCTTCATGTGTTTATTTAATAAATAATAATGTAAAATCCCTGTTTGAAAGGATTTTGAAAGGTGCTCAATCTTTCTAATTAGAAAATTATTTGAGAATCTTTGGGGGAGTTAGGAAAGTTAGTTGTAATGGTATCCAATTCAAAAGTGGGATTGCCAAATTAGAGAAACATGTGGTAATCAGAGAATCTCTTTCATTTTTCTGAAAATGTTCTAATATGAAGTCCGTGACTGAATTTGGAAATGTAATGATAGCTTTGTCAACTCAGAGGAAGAATTTAGTAGGAAAGTGAGGGACTATATCCATCAAATGATTTACACTGTTACTCTGTAGACAAAACCTGTCCTTTACGCTCCAGCTTTACTGACTAAAGTTTTAAATTCCTCTTAATTTTTTTTTTATGTGCTTAGACATTGTTTATAGGTGCAGCAAGCTTCAGAAGCCTAACAAGGATAATGAGAGACTTAGAAGCACCACCTAATTTAACTAAGGAGTTTGCTTGAGTGGCCCAGTCTTTCAAAGGTGATGTGCTTCTGATACTAGGGAAGACGACAGGACAGTCTGGTTTGGAAGGAAAAAAGAGGAAGCTCAAGTATGATCATGCGTGACCACACACTGCATGAAAAGCCCAGCTTCATATAATAAAATGACCATATGGAATCTAATGTAGTACGTTATACTGTTTCTGGTTACCTGTTCTTGTCAAGCTTGTCATTAAAACAAAAACTGGTGTTTCAGATAACCTGGTTTAGTAAATCTATCAAGTTAGGAGAAAAAGGAAAGAGGGGGAAAATGAAGAGATGGGGTAACTATTAAAATGAACCGTCTCCCTATTATCAGATGGCTTCCCATGAAAGATGAGGGAATGACCGGGCTATGGGAGTATCTGTCACTGGGGCTCTTCTGTGTCCCAGTGGAATGGAGTGAAGACCTGCTGAAATTCTGTCTGAATGGCTGAATTTCAGAGGCAGTTGGAAGAAGATTCATAATCTGCCTGGAATAACTGCTACAACTAGTATAACCCTGGAGATAATCCAATCTCCTTACCTGTTGTGAATGGACAACATACATCTGCGTGGCCTTACCTCATGATTTTCCTTGAATATTCAAGGTGTTTCTAAGATAGCTCACTGTAGTTTTGTCTAATTTTGAAAACTAATTTTAGGGTTTTTTCATCTTTTAAAGAGTTCAAAAAAATCTTAGCTCATCTGAGTCAGTAATTTATAAAATTAATTTATTAATTCTGATTTTATGGTCTCCCTTTTCCTGGGTTGCCCTGATTTCAGGCTTTGGTGTGTGTGCATATATATATACGCATGTCTATGTGTGTATGTATATATATATATTTTCCCCCCCCCATACTGAAAGAACAAAGAAGCTCCCAGCTTCTGTTTCCACAGAAAACCTGCCTGGCTCTGGCTGTCCCACAGGGGAAATAAATACGATGTTGAGTTTGATTCATGTGATTTGTCAATATAATTAAAATAAATTGAATCAGATGATTCTTTGGGTGTGTTTTGGGACTGTGGTCAACACAGGATATGACCAGCATAGCAAATGATCTCTGTGGCCCAAAAAAATGAAATTCTGGTTTTAGTAATCCCAGCCTGACAAGAAAGGCCTTGTGATGGCAGGCAAGATTTCTATTCCTGAGCTTCGTGACTCTTTTTGCAGGCCGAAGACTAGTTGGGCAGTGCTCCTTCTGGATGGCAGAATGAGCGGTAGTAAAAATGATGCCGTGCTACTTCATCAGTGGAAAATATGATGTACTCACAGGTGGAGCTGCTGCAGAGCACTAACACCTACACTGTCAGTTGAGTGGTTGCAGTGCCAGGCTTAATGGCTTGTTCGTTTGTTTTCTTCTTTTATTTAAAGATAATGTTGCTTAGAGCTTGGTTTAGGACACTGGGCTTAGATGTGCGTCAGAGAGGTGCTCGGGAAGGTGTTGGACGTGGTCCTTTCTGCAATGTTGGGATGTGGTGGGACCCCTGCATTCCCCAGGGGATGGGGCTTCAGGAGGAGAGTTTCTCTGCAGGCTCAGCTTTGGCTAATGCAGTGGTACAAATGCTGTTGTGTTATCCAGAGCAGCACTCAAGCTTCTTCAGAGGTCAAAGGAGGACCGCGTCCTGAGGCTGGCGTTAAACTTGGGGCAACTTCCTGCCACTCATCTTTTGCCACTCTTCTCCACAGTGGTATTACATTAGAAGGCGAAGGGACATTTTAAAGCATGAAGGATCCTTAAGAGTTTACAGTGACTCTAGTTCTTTTTCAAATAATTTAATAAAGCTTTTTGTATGTTTTATTGATACTTTTCTGATCCTTTTGCTTTAATTCAGGAGGCATTTTGGCTTTAGAAATTCAATGTAACAGTAGATATATTTGTGCTCGCAGTAAGCAAAATATCCCTTAGAGAATAATTTCCTTGGTGTAGAGTTCAAAGACAACATACTAAATTTTGAAATGGCAGATATTATGGGCTTCAGGAAAAAATATTTTGAAATTTAAAAACTACCTTTATTTTACACTGGCAGCTTAGTGACAACTATTGTTTGCTTTAACAGTGGTTAAATGTAGAATGTTCCATTACCTGTAATGGGGTAATTTTGTAATGAAGCAGGCGTAAACAGTGGCAGAGTTTGGTTCTTCACAA
The DNA here is from genome assembly GCF_000705375.1 of Tinamus guttatus. Next base: position 755,601 of record NW_010578139.1, read on the forward strand.
CCAGGGAGCTCCAAGTTCCTAGGAAATGTTGACATGCTGTTTCACACGAATGACCACCGTTCTCCACACTAATCTCTTGTTATCGTCTCTTTTTCACGTTAACTGTGTATGAGTTCCAAAGGCAGCCACTTTGGCTGCAGTGAGGCTTTTTTGATTAGAATTTTGCATATCTGCCTGTGAAATGGAAATGTCCTGGTTAATCATGCTGTAGCATGTTATTCCCATGTCCGCTTTTGAAATTACATAGGTTGTGACTGATGAAAAGGCAAAATATACAAAATCAGTGCTTTGTCTTGCTTTTAGCATTTTGGGGTCTCATACTATGGATCATGAGGTATGCGCAGGAATTCTTTGCTTCTGTCATCTGCTTGTGTCAGAAAACATATAGGCAGTAATCAGAGGGTTAAATTCTTGCCCAACAGGCATATTTTTGGATTTACGTTCCTGTAACAGCACAGATCCTAGCTCGACACTTCATGGCGAAGGGGAGCTCTGTGTGACAGAACTCGCGCGTCGGGGAGACGCGTGGCTCGTGACAGACGTATGTGACAAAAACGCGACCCTGCACCAGCCCTTGCAGTTTCGCAGGGTCCTTGCGTTTTCCAGCTGTTTACCCTTGAGACAGCCAACGGCGGCTTGGCATAGGCTCACGGCACGGTGTGATGTGAGCATCTGCGTAAAAGGCTGCACAGATGGAGCATGCCCAGTGCTAGGGAAAGCCGCTACCCCACCCCCAGCCCAGCGAGGAGGAGATGAAATGAACTTTGCACTTGCAAATGTCACCGAATATATTCCGCACAGGATTTTAAAAGGTTCGCTTATAAGCACTATTTTTAACAGCCAAGCCCGCCCCCCAAAACAAAATGGAAAAAGCCCTAGGTATTTTTTGCTACCGATCTCAGTTTGTTATCAATTGAAGCATCTCTCACAACATTTACCTGAAGTCTGGCTTATTTTACCTTTTTATTATTCAATTTTCTTTTTCCTGCTGCTGGTATTTGGCTTTTTTTTTTTTCCCTGGTCTTTTTACTGGCATGAGAAAAAATTGAGAATTTAATTGCACGAGACTACTTGGAAACAGTGAGGCTGAAAGCTTGCAAGGCAGAGGGACGAGAAGGGAAGGCTCTGGCAGCAGAGCATGGATAGGAACGGAGCGGAGCTTCTGCGGTGCTCCGTGTGCACATGTTTCATGAGATCAGTGCCGGGCGCTGCAGCTGCGGACACTCACTGAGCTGTCTGGCTAATGAAGGCCACCTGGATCAGGCTTCTGAAAAGAGCCAAAGGAGGACGTCTGAAGAATTCTGATATCTGTGTAAGCCTGTTTTCATTGTTGGCATATGTTATATATGTTGCTGAGAGAGGGAGAGAGAACTACAGCAAGGAGAGGACAGTTGTTTTCATTCTGATTAAATTAGCAGAAGTCTGTTTTGTATGCAGAGAGATGCAGGGAAAAACCGGAGCTGTCATTATTTATAGAGCTCTTCTGGCGTTGTGACTAGTTGCATTGTGGCGATACATGGCTGGGTGCTGAGGCCAGGCGGATTTTATTAGTTGGGAGTTGATTTGTGGTCGTTTACATGTTTTGCTGAGGGGCAGAGATGGATATGAGCCATTTTCAGTTCTGATGGGGAAAGTATGTCAGGTAAAGAGGTTGCCCTAAAATGAAAATGGATAGTGCAGCTTAAAGCTCTTGGCAGTGATATTGTGTAAGGGTAATTATTGATAACAAATTTGCATTTTTGTAATAAAATCTGTTTCCTCCCTAATGCAGTTACTGTTAGAGTTTTAATTTCTATGGAGCCCTCCTTGAAGCTGCTGTGTGTCCTTCAGCCCTGCACTGCACCACTGCTGTAACTCCACAGAGTAGCTGGCTCTGCTTACTAAAAAGCTTACAAATATAGGAGCATGGGAATAGTGCAGGAAATAAAGCACTGGGTAAGACACCTGCACTTCTGGAAAGTATCCAGAGAAAAACATTTACTTTTTTTGTCTATTTAATTTTTCTAAGTGATTTTCTCTTTTGTGCAATTAATCTCTCTTCAGGGATGCAGAAGTAGGAGAAAAGACAAGGTGCATAAACACTCTTTTTTTTTTTTTTTCCTTTTTTTTTCTCCCGAACACTAGAACAACTTGTGACATTATTTTTCCTTTTCCCGTTCAGGGTTCGGCGGACTCCTACACCAGCCGTCCATCCGATTCAGATGTATCTCTGGAAGAAGACAGGGAAGCAGTGCGGAGAGAGGCAGAGCGACAGGCCCAGGCACAGCTGGAAAAAGCGAAGGTAAGGCGTTTTTTCACATCAGATATTTGTAAAATGTTTTAGTTTGAAAGATTGCTATTTCATCCGTTACTGACACAAATGGTTTTTTATGTACTAACATGTTGCATAAGACGTCTTATAAAGATGTTTCAGACAACCATAGATCTGATATTTTACAGAAAGAAAAAAACAGTTAAAGCTATGATTTTCTGTTAATAGCACTAGCTTTGCTTGCATGTTTCAGAATAAGCTTATTTAAATGTAGAGTTCTTTCAATGTATTAAACACATATATTTGCAGTATATAGGTTCAAAGCTTTGAGTTCTTATTGAACATGTTAGTAGAAGTTTCCCTAAGTATGATTTTGGATGCCTATGATGCTTCTAATTTACAGTTTTAGAAACTAGTTCTCAAACATTGTATGTATCTACCCTCAGTGAAGGACTGGCCCCTGCAAGTCATGTATCTATAAATACAGAGAATCTGTGTGTGTGTGTGTGTGTGTGTGTGTGTGTATGTATGTATACACATATATAAATACATATATATATATGTTTTTTTCCTGAAGGTTTCCCTGACTTTCTTTGCAGTTTGTATGTTAAACCCTGAGTAATGTGGTCTTGGACTTCTTAAGATTTCTCCTTCTAACTTCATACACCTGGCAGATAGTGATGGATTTAAACAGACATGCTAAATGAGCTTCAGATCCTGGCTGGGTGTTTATATTTTTTCCATTAGATGCATATGTGACTGTAAGGTTTTTAGCAGCAATAGAGCCAAAGGGTGTGGGTTTATTTGTGTTTAACTACTCTTGTACCTGTAAAAAACAAGTGAACAAAAACCCCCAGTGTGATTATCTTATGTTTTTTCATTTGTTTATCCCTTCATTTCACTTTTATTTCTGTGTGCTGTCTGCCAAATCTTGGTGTAGCACTCTTTTGTATGGTCTGTTTTTCCAGTTTAAATTTTCCCATTTCAATATTTAAATAAGCAGTTGAGAAGTCTCCCCCTTTTCTCCCTCCTGTGATCTCTGTGTTTCTCATTTTCTCTCTGATTCCCCTCCTCCATTTTGGCTTGTTCCTTGTTTCCCCATCCCTGGTCCATCTTGCATTCTGTTTCCTTTTCCGCTGCCAGCTTTGCCTCTGCCCATTTATGCCGCCTGCGCTACAAGGGTTTCTCATAAATTCAGGCATTCGGATTATTGAGGTGTTAACCTGATTACAGGAAAAGAGCCAGCTCAATAAATAATACAGTAGTATAATGCACAAGCAGCCAGTTTCTTCAGGTTAGAATACTTAAACAGGGAAACCAAATATGTTTTGGGGAAAATGTTATAGTTAGCAGATTTTAATAAGAGCTTCCAAAGCAGGTTTTTAATGAACTGCTGGAGCTTGCCAGTCATAGGAGATGCTGAACATGTCTTTGACGTCTAGACCTGCTGTCTTGGGATCAGCATAGCTGCAGCGCTGCAGCAGCCCATTTCTTCTTTCCACCGTGCAGACAGGAGTTCTAGTTTTATCAGGGTCTCATTCTGTTAGTTTAAGATTTCTCTGTTCTTAGGTGAGAGGATGAAGATTGCTCTGAAACTCAGGTAAAGCGCTGAATTTTATCAGTAAAATAAATGATCTCTTCAAGAAGTTGAAGTAGTAATATCTTGCGGGCTAATAAGGAGAACACCATAACACTTAAGTGCTGAACCGATGCATCTCTTAGTGATGGGTAAATCTATGCAAGTGTTGCTATGGGAATTTGGCTTACTGATGCTGACTTGAATGCATGGACAACCTTTCTGCAATATTCATGACCTCTAGCACAGCTGCCATTGTAGTTTATGGAGAATTGCTAGAAGACCCTGACTTTTAAAAACTATATTTCTATACATCAAAGCGGTGCTCTCACTCCAGCTGGCATGAGATGCAGTCTCTAGGTCTGACACTGTCTGAGACTGTTAAGACAACTTGTGAACAGTCAAAGTAGTAAAAGCGCTGCCAAAATCAACCTGTTATAACAATGGGTAATTTCAGAAAACACAAAATAAATTATTCAAATCACTTGGGTTTTAACACAGATTAAAGCTGGAACTGTATAAACAGGTTTGTTTCTTGAGCCAAAGGAGTTAAAACCACTCCTGGTTGTCATGTAGAGACCATTTTACACAATAGCTAATATCTCAATTAATGGTATTCATTAAAACATTATGCATATTCATTGCTTGCATTTTAGATAGGCAGCTTAAGAGATGTAAATTAAATCTAACTCAGCATATCTGTAATGTGATCAGGTCTATTTTGCTGTTTATGCTTTCTCACTCCCAGAAACACCCCATGTAAAGCCGATGGAAGGGGAGCTTCCATGGGCGCTCTGGCCACACGGGGCTCTCGGCAGGCGGTGGTTTGCGGGCAGCTTCCTGGGCCGCGGCACGAGCTGCCAGCCAGGGCCCCGTGACGCAGCTGCCTTAACTTTTTCCTTCTAATATTGTGAGCGGAACTGTTGATCCCAAATAAAGTCACTACAGTTCTATTTGTCACAGGAGTTAGCCAAGGATGACACATACGAATAATGCAAAGCTGAGGGGAAAAGGATTGTGAATTAAGAGAAGATGGGGAAGAAAAACAAACTGTTGAACTGTGTCATGCACTTAATGAAAGCAGTCTAATGACATCCATTTTCCTTCCTTACAGTTGCGGAGAACACTGTAAACAGTATAGAAAAATATATTAACAAAGCACAGAATGCCTAATGGTTAGAAGATTTGTGTTTTAAGATGGATCTCTGTGAATCTTGTGTGTCCATACACCATGAAGCCAGAATAGGAATGTCTGATAATGTGCAGTCTCAGATTAAAAAAACAAGTCATGATAAAGTATTAGTTAGGTTAGTTAGTTAGGTTAAAGTATTATGTTAGGTTGCTTTTGCTGACTCACGGAGACATGGGGGTTTGCAGCAATGTGCCATGAGGAAGGTAGAGACGGAGAAGGAAAACCTGAGGTGTCCTGGGACCGACACCGAGAGGCGACAGTTCAGAGGTCCCAGGGGAAACAGCTTCGCTGGTGATGCTGTTACGGCTGAAGCAGAGGTAAAATAGAGGTAAAATGCTCTGGTCCAGAGTGGAGGAACAAGGCAGATGCAAAAAGGGAAAAAAAAAAAAAAAGCGTATGTGATTCTTTTTTTCTTTCTTTAAGCCTGTCTTGGAAAAATCCAATCCATCTGGGGATGCTCACATCCATCTCCAGGTGAAAGAGGGCCTGCGTGCTGGCTGAGCAAGGAACCTACAAAATCCTCCACTCTGAGCACTTCTACACATCTTTTGTTTTTGGAATTAACTTTGTATTTCCATAAAAGATAGGAAGCTTATGCATTCACCACTAGGAATAAATACGGCTAATCCCCTCTGCTTTGTATTATTTTTAGTGTCTGTATTTTAGAATCTGTCATTTCTACTGAAAGACTTTTAATTTTGAACGACCGGCTTTCAAAATGAATTTTAGTAACAAAAGCGGTCTTTTGTCCAGGCCTTTCTAGTGTTTGATTAATTATCCCTTAAAACATTATAGGAAGTGAGAAGGATGAGATAAGAAACAAACAAAACAAAGCAAAACAAAAAAAAAAAGTGAAGATACATATATTGGAGTTCAATATTAAATGAATTAAATTTTAAGCATAAAAAAAAAGCAAACTTTGGTAATGACTCTTGGCCCTTTCCAGAGCCAATGAAATCCATTCAAATATCTTGTTACTTTGTTCTTCCTCAGGGACATCTTTATTCTTCCTCAGGGGCATCAAATGTTCATGCAGCAGGTCTTGGCTGACGTGCCTTTATTCACATGTATGTACACTTCTCTCTTCTCCTCAATAAAAAGCTTAAATTATTTAATATTTTGCCTCTCCTTTTCCTCCCCCAACTCTAGAGCTGCTTAGACAGAGACTGTTTCTGAAGGAAATCTGTGGACTAGATCACAATACAGACCAAAAAAAAGTCTCTCATATGTTCAGTATTTCAGCAAAATTTCAGTTATTTCTAATATATTGACTAAAAGTACCAGTTAATAATCCAAATTTGTTTTTCAAAGTCGAATCATGGCTTTTCAGAAGTCAATATCCGTCTCCTTAATAGGTCCTCTTTGTTTGCAGGTAAGCTAATACCCTATGCTGATGCACTTTTCGGAATTCTTAAAATCTGAAATACCTGTAGTCCTCAGTTAACACTTCATTTTGATCAATTTTACACTGAGACTGTGAACCTGTGAAATTTGTATACCAGGCATCCCTTTGCTTTGCCTTAGGCAAAAATGCAGAGCAAAATACATACTTGGGTGGTGGTGACAGCTTTTTCTGCCTGTAATAGAGTGGTGTCTGTTGTATTGCCTCCACGTGCGGGTTGGAGACCACTGCTTTGAAATATCTACCATGCCACGATGATGCCTAGCTATCCCCACAAGTTGTATCTGCTCAAGGCATGACACAGGTTGTCTGGTGGAATTACCCAACTGTGTGTGCCAGGACTAGTTACTTGAGTATTTACTCACTCTCAGGCAGGTTTCACAGACCCTGAATGACCCCGTGGTGTTAGCAGGCAGCAGCAAGGTTGGTTTAGATATGTCTACCTAAGATGAAGCAGCACTTTTTGACAAGCTGTAAGAGCCCATCAGCCTGAGGTGGATCTTTATCTTGTATTAGCATGCTACATCATGGAAACTCTTTTCCCTTCCCTCCTAATGTGAAGATTTTGGGGATACTATACAACACAAAGCCATGGCTTGCCTGGCTGTGTTGTCTGGCAATATTGCATTGCATCCCTCATCTGTTCTGGACCAGAAGTATAGGATAGTACTTTGTGTCAGCTGTTGTATATGATAACAATATTATCAGTGATTTCTTCTCATTCGCCCCTTTTATTTCAGACTACTTCCATTGCATGTTATCATTTTTGCATATTAGATATCTAATGTTGCATATCAGAGTTGCTGGGATTATGTGGGAGCTGGAACAGTAGTCTAGCTGGAAATAAATGTGGTGTTGATCCAAAAGTGTAGTTGCAAATCTGGTTGTTGCTTAGCTGGAGACAAGTTCTGCATTGCTAGTTTATGACAAGTTTCTGGATCTGCTAGGATTAGGTTGTGCATATGCTTTTCTTTTTTTTTTTTTTTTAAACCTCTAGGTTTATTTCTGCTGTTGATTTTGGGGATATTTTTTGTGACGTTGAGGCATAAGGTGGTTCCCTTTATACTGCTGTCCATGGCCTGTAGTTTTCTTTCTGTTTACATTTGTAATCTGTTTTTTTCTTCAACCTCAGTGAAGAAAGTAGTCTTAGTCCTAGTAGCCATGGTGTTTGTTAGCTGCTCTCGCCATTTGGCTGTATTGGTCTAGGGTTAGCTTGCTGCTTCCAGCTGTTTCTCACATAACCTGGAATCAGTGCTCCAGAAATAGTACTTTCGTTAATTTGGAAACAGCTGACATCTCCCGTTCATACTGTGATTGCTAGAGTGATCATCGCTGTTCCATAAGAATCCTTTCCTCTTCTGCTTCCTGGGTGTGAAAGAAAAAAAAAAAAAAGGTTTGAAACGAAAAAAGAATATGCAGGGATATTCTATTCACAGCCTAAATTTAGATATATCATAATTTCTCTAAATAACCAATGAAAAGAGATAAATTGTCTCTAAGGGTAATACTGAGGAACAGTGCTAGGGAAAAGCATAGTTCTTGTGCCTGCTTTTCAGTTTCTGCTTTCATGTGCTCACCATCGCACGCCCGACAAGATGTCTCCACGCTATTTCTGTATGGTCAAAAACTCATATAAAGGGCAGTAACACAAATGTTGCTTTTTGTTTGTAAAAGTAAATGGGCTCTGAGGAATAGTAGCACTGAGGAATAGATTTAACTAAAGTCAACATTTGTAAGCCAGGGCACGCGTGCTGCTTGCCTCCTCTCCAGGCTTTTTCCTCCTACCACCTCCACTTCTCCCCTTGGTCCTGCAGCAGTCACCATCCATCTGTGAGCACTTAGCTACTCCGGCGTGCTTGTGCCTGCCGTGGTAGGACAGAGGTTCCCAAGGGGTGGTGCTCCTCTTGGTGTGTAGTGGTGGCTCTGGGCTCCCTGCCACATGTGACACACGGCAGCAGAGTCAGCACACTCAACAGGACCTTGCTGCAGCTCAAGGGATGATCACCAGTGGATGTGGGTGTTGGATGGATGCTGGCGTGGGGCTCAAGGCATTTGGGGAAGGGAATTGTAGGAAAGGACAAGAGAGGACTCGGGGATGCTCTTGGTGACCAGTGCAGAGTGAGTGTGTTTGTTGCATGGGAAAAGCGGAATTGGGAAACACTTGTGCATGTTGTTGGAGCTGGTACAGAACTGGGCATTGTGGCTGGTGTCATTGGTTGGTACTGCCAGTGGTTCTCAGCAAAGTAAATTTGAAAATTTGCAATTTGGACGTGTGGGGTCTGGCTCATTAATGTTCTTGAGGCTTGTATCAAGGTCTGATTCCCTTTTGCTAGCAGGATATTGCAATCCAGGACTTAATTTGGTCTACAGCTGACGCAGTTACCTGAGTGTCATTGTTCTTTAGGGGATCAACATGCCTTTTTAGTTTAAAGAAAATACTGATTCTAAATGGGTAAGCACAGAGTGGAAGAAACAGGATTTCAAGATGCAGTGGCCACTTTTACAAATCTCAAATGTTTGAAGTCGCCTTAAGGTATATGTTTAAATTCTTGCACTCATAATAACTGTTTGGGAGATTATTTAAGTAAATTTATCTCTTGTGCACTGATTGGGGTGTATTTAGCATTTAGGTTCCAGTTTAATAGAGACTCTCTGGAAATTTTGTTGATTTTTATTTTAGATAACTCTTATATTCTTTTTAAGCTAAATATGCACTTGTAAAATGTTTTTGTGGTAGGAATTATTGATGCAGGCTCGAAGAAGTGTTAGAGCCCTTAATTCTTGAGTTCAGTGAAATACAGATTTTTAAATGTCTGTGGATGTGGATATGTTTTTGCCTGCTGTGTATATGTATATATGCATGCATATATGTACATTCCTGTATATGTATATATGTATTCATGCAAATATATGTGTATATTCATGCGTGTATTAGGTAGCACTTGAAACTTGAATAGGATGTCTTCAATCTACAGTTCATAACTTCGGATTGTAAAATGTGTATTTTATGCTCAGGGAGAAATGTTGCACTAAAGGGTAAACCTCTGAGGAAATAGAAATGGTTTATCAGAGAGAAAAACCATCCCGTGACAAGAGCTGGTACTGCACTGCCAAGACTTTAGGGAAGAAGTAATCAAGACAAGAGGAAGGACTTCAGTGAATCCCCATGTGTAACAGCGCAGAGATGCTGCAGCCATCTGTAACCCACATGGCGTGGTGCAGTGACGTGGAGAGAGCCAAAAGCAGGGGCTTTGGGGACAGCCAGCGTGTTCTGCGGGGCCAGCGCGCTCCGAGGCTGCTCTGCAGCCAGCTCAGGAGCTAACCTGATCCCTGTTAGATTGGACACCTGGCTGATGTGTGCTGTTACGCAGGCATTTGTCATCTGCAAGGCAAACCCCTAGACACTCTTCCTTCGTCCTTGGCAAAGAGCTATAGAGCCTGATTCTTGTCTTTTCTCACTTTCTTGTCCTTTTTTCTTTACCTCTCTAACTGTCTTGAAAAATGTGAGAGAAGAGGGAAAAACAGGTATCTTTGGTTTTAGTTTTACACTTAAACGGAAGGAAAAGCTCATAAGGGTGCTTCAAAAATAAGATTTTATTTTTCACAGCTAAGACTTGGTTTATGTCATTATACACAAGATGTCAGTGAGTTCTAACTATAGGGAAGAGTAGAATGCTTCAGTACAAAATTAGACAGACATGAGATGCCAATTCAAAAGCAGCTCTTTTGGAAACATTAATTACATAAATTAATCATTGGGTGTACAAAACGTCATAAAAATCAGTTGGAGCCAAGAAAACCTGTGATATCTGGGAGGAAGATACTGTGTGTTCCCAGGTTAGGAACACTTTAAGCGCAAAACTCAGCTTGAGCTATGAACGCTGACTGGTTTGTGAATAAATCATGGCATGCGGGTAATTTGTTAAAAATATTTAAAGGTTCAGAGAGCTTGTCATCAAGTATATCTGTTTGTTTTCCTTATGTCCTTTCATCTGTATTGTAGGTAAAACCAATGCAGTCTACAGAAAAAAAAAAAAACCCACATAGCATTAAATTCTACTAGCAGTCAGCAGGGGGGTCTGTAAATGTATGTTTAGCCGCCATTTCTGACATAATGTTTTCCTCCAAAAATTCATATTCACCTGGTTTGTATTACTAAGTGCAACATCATAGAGGCTAGTCAGTGCATAAACCTTTTAACTCTAAAATACAAGTAAAATATTTGAACTCTTATTTATCAGCTGAAATTTACATTTTGGGCTGCAACCAAATAGCAAAGATTAAACTGACATTTCTCTTTGCAAAAGTTCAGGGATGGCTATTCTTACTTTTACGAATGTAAATCTTGGCAATGAGTTATAGTCATACGGTTTTGTAACTACCTAGCTTTATTTTTATTTAGTTGACATGGATTCTTAACAAATAAGTGTTAGAAACTCTAACTGTAACTGAGGTAGTACCCAATGAAGATGGTGGTTTTACCCAAGTTTCTTTTATTTAAATCCAATTTTATTAATAGTGTAATCTGTTGTTTAAAGTTTTTAAAAGTAATGTACTATGAAGCAATACACTCATGCAAAAAAGTGAGATGTTACTGATAGAGCTGGAGAGAATCCAAAGATCTCCATCTGTGCTCTACCTAGTCTCCCTCTTAATTATTCCCTGACCAAATTAGGGTAATTTTAGTATACTGTAATTTTTATATTACCTTTTTATGCCTTTGGTTGCCTCCAACAACTGGCATTAAAAGGTGAATTTCTCATTAGGTTATTAATCATAAAGATGAAACTGATATTTTATTTTTGCTGTTGAAAGGTTTAGTGAAATAGATTTTTTTCTCAATAGTTACAATTTTTTCTTTTTTTTCTTTTGTTTCTTTGCTAACAATTTACTCCATTTTGTATCATGAGGTCAACTGTTTTTTTTCTTTTCTCCTCTGAAAAGTATGATAGTGTATTCGTGATAAAATAGAACAAATATATGACTAAAATACATACTAACAAGCCTGTAATTTATTCTCATGTTGTGAATTTTATGGGTAGATGATTATCTTCAAGATGATGTAGTGAGTTTGTTCTAGCATTCGGAGTCCAAAGTCCAATTTGAAAGCTTCTGCTTCGTTTTCAGAATCTGAGGCTGACCTGGGATGGACTGGTATGGAGAGCAGGCAGGGTGCCTGTGGCTTAGGTCTTTATTGTGCAAATGCACCCGTGTTACTGATTTTTTTTTTTTTCCCAAGCTGTCTTTTTTAAGTGACTGCAAAAAAAGTAGAGGGAAAAATATCTTGAAAGGTAAGAGAAAGGATCAAACTGCAGCTGCTTTGATTATTTTGACTACAGATGTCAGAATGTTAAACTGAAAGAAAGGATTTCCTTGATGATTCCATCCATTCTGCCAATTATTTGAAAAATGTATTTTAAAAAGTTTTTGGATTTTAACACGACACTGAGGATAAAATAGGTGAACACAAAACACCTGGGGTTACAAAGCTCCAGATCACCTCTGTTTGTCAGGAAAGAAAGATTTTCTGACTGATACAAAAATGAAGGAAGATACTGAGTATCTGCCATTTCGAGAGTCAACTGTACACAATGCTTTTAATAATAATCACTAATAAATGGCAGTATTTGGAAACACACGTATTACTGAGCTGTGGCAATAGTCAAATTACAGCTGAAAGTATCATTCCCAGAGGAGTTGTAGTAAAGAAACATACTATATTTATCACAGTTCTTCAGTTATTTTGACTCTCTACTTAATTTTTGCAGCAAGTCAAATGACTCATTCACAAACGAACATACTTTCTTGCTTTCCTGCTTTCTCCCCATGATGCTTCCTAAGAGTTTAATTCAGCTGAGCCATAATATAGAGCCATTGTAGAACTGTTCCCCTGTACGTTTATTATTTTCTGTCTCTCTAACAGGCCTGGCACGTTGAATGGCCTGGACTTGAATTTGTGTGGCTGCTGGTGGTCTGGTGGGTAGCTGATCATGGGGTTTCCTTCCCTCTTTGAGCCTCTCCTAGCTCTCAAATTGCCATCGGCAGACCTAAGAAAATGCTATTAAGTTCCTTAATAGCAATGTGCAGAAGAGGTGTATTTCCAGTGCCTCTCCAAGCTCTGCAGGCAGAGGTGTTGGGCCTCAGACAGCTCAGACTGCATGGTCAAGGAACTCAGCCCTTCCATCTTCTGAGGATAAGCCATGGAGCTTATCCTCATGGAGTGACTGTGGAGATGTGCTGGTTAGTGTGAATTTAAATGCAACGGCAAATCTTATTTATTCCTGAGAAAGATTCCTTCCACCTACTTTTTAATTTCTTCGGAACATAAAATTTAACAGGATTAAATCATCCAGTATATGACTGTTGTCCCTGCTTTTTGCCTTCCAGAGCAATAGCTTATCCCTCACTTAGGCTCAGTGCTGGGTAAAATTTTCAAGGCAAATACTAAAAACAAAAACTTTCCCTGAGAGCCCATGATTGAGCTGCAGGCCTGAGGACAGGAAGAGATAGGGAGAGCAAACAGGACAAAATAATTTTGTAAAGAAACAGGCATAATATATATTGATTTATGCAGCTTTAATACATGATTTAGTTTATTATGTGATTTAGAACTAGTGGAAAGCAGGAGATAGTGAATTTAATGTCAACATTTTTGGATGTTGGCCAGATTTGGTCAACTCAATTTTGTGTTTCTGTACCCTGGCCTTTTATATTCTATACCTTTACGATTCTCTGCATTTCCTTAAGATGTGATTTTAAGACAGTTGCTTCGGTTCCCAAGCATTAGTAGAAGACCTTTCCTTCCCCAGCTTCTCAATCCATTTATTTGGGTAGGATTTTTTTTTCTAGGCCACATAGGTGAATGTCACTGATAGCATGTGCTAGCTGCTGTAAGAGTCATGTGCTGTGGCATGGGAAGGTGGATGGAGTCTGAGAACTTCCATACTGCAAGACTAAAATATAAGTGTAATTTTCCAGCTGAGAAATCCTGTGAATTGTCCTGTCTGTGATGGGATTGATCAGCACTAGAGCTCATTATTCATCAATCCCAAGCAAATTTGATTGCTTTTCAGGGCTTCTTTGCAGCAGCAGCTTGCTGTGAGCCTGGTGTCATAGATCAACAACATTAATTACTTCCAAGAAAAAGAGGAAGACATAAATTGTCTAATAACGAATGTTGTAACATGGCAGTAGTTTCCTTGCCCCACAGTTACACTGGTGCTAGAACATTTGAACCTGGACTAAGGTGCATGCTGCAGTGTCTGCTTTGCTGCTCCATTAATTGAGAAGATCCTATTTTGTCTTGTTTACATGTTTCAATATTCCTTCCTGAAGGCCCCTCATGTTACAGGTTGGGATTTTCGTGTAGTTGAATCTGGTGTGCAGTTATGCTCCCACAATCAGAAGTAAATCTTAAGCTTCAGAGGGTGTTGTAGGGCAACGTCAGCATCCCTGAGCTGCGTGCTCTCTGCAGGACTGCTGTGCAGTCAGGTGGGAACCATGGCAAGCGTAATTCAACAGCTGGAACATACAATATTCATACACACATGTATCTTTCATGGCCTCACAAAGACATCATTTGATATTTTTCTCCATCTTATTCATCTTTGGGTTCTTGAAGCTATGATCATTAATTCCAGGCCCAGTCCTTCTGCGTGGCTTCCCACAGATTCTCCCTGTAGATTTTAATACTGATCTGAAGCTCTCATGGCAGAGATCCTTTGTCAGAATAAAGCACTAGATGTAACAAACCATGTCTGTTAGAGAAAACCCCATTTATAGGAGCCTGGAATTACAGAGGTGAAAGGCTACTAAATATGCCATAATTAAATCTCAATCCCAGGTCTTTGAATGAAACTAATAAAATTTCTATTATTAATATGCGGTATGCTGAATTTTAATCATGAACACAGTTCTCTTGAAAATCAATAGGCAATTAAAGTTTTAAATGTATTAACAACATTATCATGTTTCTTCTTTCTGTGTATGTTTTAACATGTATAGAAATCAAAATAACTTAAAATCCTAAATCACTTTATTTGAGATATTGTGGAAAGCGTATCATTGTTTTGTGAGGAAGAACATGTAGTTGCTAGTATAAAGCATCTGAATTGCTGTAACGTTATTGTCTGTTTATATCCTGTTTATCTACCCATATAACCATAGCAGTGAGGCTTAGACATCTTAAAATGCTGTATGAATTTTCTGGAAGTTCTGGAAAAAAATCTTGATTTGTATCAATGCTAAACACATTCCTTCTCTGAAGATTCTCTAAGCCAAGAGTAACTCAAGAACCTCCGTATCAAAACACCCACACATTTTTTTTTCCTGATGAAATGAGTGTTTCTAGTTTGAGCATTTTAAGTAGAAGTAAAAGAAGTGAAGCAATGAAGTACATGCAAGAGTTTACGTAACATTAATGCAGCAGGAGAAAACTTTATGCACTGATACTTTTCCAAGTTCAGGGCTATGAAATATTTTAGCGTTAACAAAGAGACCTGGGAGACCTAGGTTGGATTCCATTTGTCGTGATTTAACCCAAAGAGATTAATTTATTTATCTTACTCCAGAGTATTTGTCTTTATAATGACATCATTCTAGATGCATAAAACTGATTATTATCCATATTAGAATATATTAGTAGAAATAAGTTGTCTACTTTTAGTACTCTGATCTTTAAGTAGGAATAATATTTTTCTTTCTTTAAGTTGATTTTTTAACAAGCTGAAACTTGGGTAGAAGGGGAGGGAATCTTGGCAAGTTACTGAAATCTATTAAGGTTCTTTTTCAGTGAAAGAACTTTGAAAATAGAAGACAACATCTTGTAATATCTCCTTGTAGTTTAATTCAAACTGTCTTCTGAAGTGTAAATTAAGCAGCCGCTCAAATTCCTAAGACCCTACAGTACAAAGGACAGAAATGACATTAGCAAATGTTGGGCCCTGGGTGAAATCAGTATCAAGTACTCACAGGAGAGAGATCTTTTGCAGAGGTGGGGAATGCACATGGTCTTGCATAATGCCATCAAATTTAGCGATGAGTTGAATTATATTCTCTAATATTTCATTTTCAAAAAGTAACACTTCTCTAATTAGTTAATTATCTCTGTAATGCCAAATAGGTTTGTATATAATGACAAACATCTTTGCTTCGATGCATCAACCTTGTTTTTTATATTAAAGAGACTGCTGGTTTTGGTGAAAGTGGTGTTGTAGAGCTCTGTTGAAGCTCCAACTATGTCTGCATGTGTTCTTTAGCTATTTCACTTCATGTTATCATCTATCTCCAGTTAGGCTGGAGACCTACACTGAAATAAGCTGAAGGCCACACTGTTTTTGTGTGGCCTTTGTCAAAAAGAGAAAGCCTAGTTAGAATATTTGTAATAAATCAGCCACAGCCTCAGTCCTGTCTGTTACATAAAACTTGGGTTTAGTGGAAGGTATTAACACTAGTGCCTTGCTAACTGTGAATACTTTCTTTACCTGTTGCTTTTGTTCCAGTTTTCCAGAGAAAGAAATCTTGTCTATCTGACCATAGGTTACCAGGGCTCTTACCAATGTTCTGCCTCCCCTCTCTTCAAGCTAACTCCTTGTTTCTCTTGAGTTCATGTGGAAAGTTTTTCTACGGTTTTCTCTTTCCTCACTTTCTAGAAATGCTGTAGTATTTTTCTCGAGGGGTTTAGTACTCTTTTATCTTTTGGCCTGTAGAAATAAGATCTTAAAAAGAGTTACTTTTAGTGTAATACCTCTGATACTGCTTTGAGATCATATTTTATCTCAGTCTACTGTACAAAATTTGTGAGATATGGCTGGTTGCTTCTACCAAGCTTGGTGTTCCCCGTCGCTGCCAGCAAACACTGATAAAGCTACTTGCGTGGAGATATACTTTGATGAGGTTTCTTGCACACTTGAATCTGGGTATCTTAAAACAGTGGATCAGTGATGTCTTTCCTGGATCTCTGTGCTGTCTGCTTAATGTTGGTTCGGCTTTGGTTATTCTTCAGGAACCCATTTCTTTAGGTTTGAAAGCTGTGAATCTACCTCTACTGTTGCTTGTTTCTATGTCCTGTGGAATTTCAAGGACTTTTAAAAAAGCTTTCTAATTTCCACTCATTCATCAATCGTTTTATCCTTACCTTGAAGATGACCACTTCTCCACAATACTTGAGTGTTACTGTTATTACTACTTGATTTTTTTTGTTTGTATGATTCTTTGCTTCATTACTCTCTTGCTTAACACTCAAACATTTGTCACTCTCTGGTGTATGTTGGAAGGGACCTCTAGAGATCATCTAGTCCAAGCCCCCTGCCCAAGTAGGGACACCTGAAGCACGTGGCACAGCATTGCATCCGTTGCATCCAGGCAGGTTTTGAAGGTCTCCAAAAGAGGAGCCTCCACAACCTCTCTGGGCAGCCTGTTCCAGGGCTCTGTCACTCTCGTAGTAAATGAGTTCTTTTTCATATGGAGATGAAACTTCCTGTGATTCAATTTGTACCCATCGCCCCTTGTTCTGTTGCAGGCCACTATTGTGAAGTTTAGCCCCATCCTCTTTACATTGTCACCTCAGGTATTTGTATGTGTTCATCAGATCTGCTCTCAGTCTTTTCCAGGCTAAACAGGCCCAGCTCACTTAGTCTTTCCTCATAAGATAGATGCTCCAGTCCCTTAATCGTCTTCATTGCTTTGTTACTGTACGCTGGACCCTCTCTGGAAGTTCCACGTCCCTCTTGTACTGGGATGTGTCCTTTTTTACTTGTACTTTTGTGTTGATGAAAAATTAGAAATAAATTTACACTTCTGATATTTTAAAGTAATAGAGCAAAACTCTAAGTATTTCATAAAAACAGAATATTCATTAATTATGTAGAATCATAATTTCCGTGTGTGTCTAAGCTTCCAATTTAAGAGGGAGAGATAGGTTATGGGTGTGTTGCTGGAAGCTGCAACTTTCCGGAATATTAAGTAGCATGTGTGTGTGTATAACATTCATTACCTAGTTAACGTGACTTTTCTGAGGGTGGCATCCTATATCAGTATTGCTTCAGAATTTTTGGAAACGTTTTGAAGAGATTGCTCTAGATGGGCATTTAGCGCCTTTGCAGGTGATGCCATCTCTGTCCTCTCTGCTGCAATTGAGAGACCTGGCTAGAGATGACGGATAATGTGGCAAGTGTCCTCTGAGAGTTTGGGAGGAGAAAACTTGAGAGAACTTCAAAGCAAGAAAGCAGAGCGTGAGAGATCTGAGAAACAGTTGGTGATGAATCAGCAAGGAAGGGAAGGAATAGGGAAAAAAGATCAGAGAAACAAGTAGAGTTTCTGAATTTTATTGCAGACCCCAAGAAATCAGGAGCCCAATACAGAAAATAATGTTGTTTATTAAGTTTCCTCTAAAGTTATTGAGCCTCAAGGCTAGGTTTGGGAAATGATTTTGAACTTCCCTTCACAGCTGTATGGATTAGAATATTAACTTTTTTTTTTTTAATTTTAAAGTGAAAGCTGAGATTCTAACCAAGTCATAAAATTCAAAGATTACAAACTTTAAGAATAAACACAAATAATCTGATACTTAAAATTATCTGTTTTGACTACTACTCATTTTCACCAAATAATTAGGTGATGATGAGTAATGAGTGAGAAATGTGAACATCTTTGCATTTTAAATCATCTCATTTGAGTTACTTCAGCCAGTAACTTCGCAGACCTCAGGCACTCGAGCACATTACTGACTTCGAAAGTCCAAGGGTTCCGAGAATTAATGGAGCTGATGAAGATAATAGATGAAATATTAAGGGCTTACTGACATTTAGAAAGATGATATCTATTGAAATTTCATATCTATAAATAGACCTCATTTGTTTCCTTCTGGAGTGTGTTTGTACCTCCTTCAGCATGCTAGAAAACATATCTTTTGTATGAAACAGAAGCAATCAAAATTGCAACACAGCAGCTATGCTTCTGCTCTAATATTCCTTATTTTCAGTGGGTAAGATTTAGTGGCATCACGTTTTTACTTGAGGAATTTCAGCCTCAAATTGCTTGTGTTCGGAACATGTTGCAAAGTCTGTCTTTTCTGTCAGGCATTTTCCAGATTATGGATTTTACCAAAGGGAGTTCTTAGTTGTGGTTGTTCATGGAGTTATTGAATGTAAATACTGTACGTACCTTTAAAAGGTATTAATGTTTTTAAAGGAGAATTTAAGTTATCAAAAAAGAAACCAATTTTGTTTTGAGAAGCATAAGTGCTTCTATTCTGTGGTCAAAACTGCCTGCACATTCAACTTGTGTGAAGAATCTTACAAAAGTGCCATATTGTGTCTAGATTTAGTCATTGCTGTCAAATTTCTATATTTAATCAAGAGTTATTATAGAAATACTCCTTTTAAAGCAATATCAGTGTCACATGAGGATTATCTCAGAGGACTGTATCTCTTCAAGTTATGACCTAAATTAGCTATATTTAGGGCAAAATATATATCTTATTACCTGTGATTTCACAGTTTCTACTGTGAATTTCAAACTTAATTCAATCATGAATGCAGCAATACAAGCTTCCTTATTGTGGCCCATTAGATGTGACCCCTTCCATTCTTTAAGCTGGTTATATTAGGGATGAGGAATAAAGGGAAAATTGTTTGACATGGTCTAAGTTTTATGTATAGAGCCCTTGTTTTGTTTCATTTTAGTAAGAATTTGGTAATGACAGTGATTTTCTCTTTTTAAAGAAAGACTTGCCCCTCCTTGGAAGATGTATTTACTCAGGATTTCTATCTCTTCATCATACCCTTTGACCCTGGGTTTTCAGTGTGATATTCTTTGCACTTGAAGCTGTATATGTAATTTCAGAATTGCCTTGTATGATGCTTAGTTATTTTATTTTATTTTATTTTATTTTATTTTATTTTATTTTATTTTATTTTATTTTATTGTCTGTTTTATTTTATTTTATTTTATTTTATTTTATTTTATTGTCTGGGACTGATGTCAAGTGATGTCAACATTTGCAAATTTTATGTTTTATCATATTGGAAATATTGACATTGAATGAAGGACGCTCACCTGCTACATTGGAATTGATGGTAAAGTCATAT
>NW_010578140.1:0-18839 GCF_000705375.1 Tinamus guttatus
AGAGACAGAAGAAAAGGGCAGTCATTACTGCTTTGCTACTTTAGGCAAGGGCCCCTATAGATGAAAAGAAATCAGATCGACAAGCAGCTAAGACTTGCCTGGCAAATCCTAACTTCCATGGAAACCTGACCAACTGCCAGACATCAGGTCAATGTACAAGGAAGCCCCGTGTATGGGAAAGGGGAACAGGAGCAAGCTGTTTTTTCTAAGCTCCACAGGGGCTTGCTAGACCACTTATTATCTTCTAATACTTTAATCCTAACTACACTCCTCTTCAGTCACCTAGTTCCAATGAAAATTAAAGGTGGACAGAGCTAATGATGGCACAGACATCAGAGGGCATAGAAGCACATCTGATCCCTGTTATATAAAGCATTCCTTAAAGCAAATATTAAATATATCTGTGGCTCAGACATAGGCCATAGGGAGACATTGCTGTGGACTGAGGGGATTCCTTTTGCTCCTAAAGTAGATTGCAGCCTGTGTATGACACTGCAACAAGCTTGAGAAAAACTCCATAAGAAAAAAAGAGTTTCTCAGATCCAAACTCTAAAAGAAAGGAATTTGTAAATCATTTAGATCAGGAATTTATAAGTCAGAAGACTGCTTATTGATAGTTAACAGCTGCTTTCAGGATTACAAACCTTTCTACACAAGTTTTGGATATCTATAAGTTTAAAGAACATATATAGCCTCTAAAGGGAATCATTTTTTAATTAAAAAAAATGCAAGGATGTTCCACTCTTTGGCCCACTTGATAATGTTTTTTTTTCTTGATTCAACATTAGAAACAACAATTATTGGAACAGAACAGCTCAAAACCAGCATGGAAAATCAGCCAATGAACAGACCCATGAGCAAAAATCCTCAGCAGTGATGGAATTCAGCACGGCATTTTTTTTTCTCACTTCTGAGTCCTAGTTTATAGACTCAGGACAAGGTTTGCTAAATTAGGCTATAATTCTTCCATTATAAAATGTCATCTTAATGGTTCTGATCTTTTGGAAGACTTTTAGCAGATTAGAAGGTGATGGGGTAGGGGAAAAGATTTATTGCATGCTCAAAGCCATGTGGTAATCCAAAGGGATTTATAGACAGTACCGTCTCTTTACCA
This sequence comes from Tinamus guttatus, assembly GCF_000705375.1. Next base: position 1,115 of record NW_010578140.1, read on the forward strand.
CTTTTGCTGAACAACGATGTGAATTACTTGATCCTGATAATATGGGAATCCTCTTACAATACAGTATGAGCCTGGCAAAATGTGTGTATTGGCGGGAGGAAACTCTTAGAAATGGATTTCTCCTCTTTTCCTGTCAGTTACCTTTACAGCAGTAAAAACTCATTTTCTGTATCATTTTAAGTATTAATTGAATGCTGTTGTATGGAATAATCTGAAAATTCCCACAGAAACATAATTTTCTGGCACGTGGAATTTGCTAAGGTAATGAATTGAAAACTTTGTGTATGAACATCCATTTCAGCTCCTATGAAAAAGGCCTCTAGGATTTGAGACAGAATTTTAGATCAGGAAGCAATGGAAAAATTACTGTAGATAGTTGAAAGTATCCTGGTTAAGGTGAGTAAACAAAGTCTTGACCTTCTTCGTCTGGTTCAGAACAAGATACTGAACTTCAGAGTGCTCTTAAACATGTTGGTCTGGGCTGTCTCAGCTACACTAATTTGTAACTCTCCAATTCCTTTTCACTGCTAATCCACTGGGAGGAGAAAAAAATCTCTCCCAGGTTTGCCAATGTTACTGAATGTATAAGCAACAGTCATTCTATTATTTCCATCAGAATTATTTAGGCTATGAATGTCATATATACTGTAATGTATACAGTAATAATTATTTGTTGGTTTGAATCTGGAACATTCTCTATTGCATATCTGAATATATACTGTTACAATGGCTCATTAATACTGAGGGATCCCATGATCCCATTAATACTGAGGGATTAATTTCATAGAATTTTTAGCATGTAGCAAAAAATGATTGCCATCATACACTAGAGAAGACAAGGGTAACGTGATTTATCCAAGTTTATAGACAATATTTGTGGGAGACTCAGGAACAGAAAACCCATGACCTGATGCTTCATTGTTGCTTTGCTCTCCATGGTTGGGAAACTTGCTCTCAATGTTTAAAAGAATTTACAGAAGAATTGATATTCTTGCTTGATACAGTAGGAAATCCCAGAGCAGAAGGGGACTATGAGCTGGGGTTTTAGAAGGTTAAATAGAAATATTTTGAGGAAACTACTCAAAAACATGAGGAAGCTAAGTAGAGAAGAAAACAGTTGCTAGTTCAATTCATAATCTCATAGAAGGAAAAAAAAAATCCAGTTAGAGAAGATTGATATACTTTTTAAAAACTCCCACATTTACTTCTAAAATGGCCTGCTCTTTACATTGGTTTGATCTGCATGACAGGTAGGCTCTCCTGTGTTCTTGAAATATCTGAGTACTAGGTCACATCCTAAGTCCTCAGGAACATGGACCACATACAGAGAAAAGAGGGGAGTTTATTTCTCTTTGCTGAGAGCGCTCCAAGATATCTGGAAAGAGGCATAGTAGAAACTGGAGATCAGATAATTTTCTGAGTTTAAGAGTCATGATAACGAATCATTTATATAATTTACTATGGAACAAAGCAGATAATCCATCACTGGAAATTTTAAAAACAATTCTGAATGTTTTTTCTGAGAGCTACATTCACTAAGGTGGTAGCACCATGCTTCAGGGGTCAGGACGAGGAGGAGGATTTTACCTGAGATTTTCTACCCTGCGCAGAGGCAAAGTCAGACAGGAGATCTGCAGAGATCCCTTCTCGCTGCCAGACCCATGCAGTGGCAGTCTGCAGTGGACCTTCCCTTCACTAGTGTTATAACCCACTGTAATCCATTACGTGTATCTGAGGAGAGGCAGGAAAGGACCCCAAAGAGCTGAATGTGGAAAGGTAGATATGATCAGCCTAAGGTTTTGCTACCCCTATGCCAAAGAGTATTTGAATATGTTTCACTCCACTTTTGCACAGAGCTTCATCTTTGCTAAAATTTATATCTTTCCATAAGTACTGGCAGCTGCTGCAGCTTCTGTGATTTTACACACTACTAATATCACAGGATACCATGTATTTTGTTTAGTTTTTAATTTTTTTTTGTATTGCCCCTCCATAGTCTCTATAGGAATCACATTTGGATTGCTGCTTAAAAGAACATAAGCCAGTGCCATTTCAATTGGAAAAGATTCCTGTGCTGCCCAGATATATGTGTTTATTTCTTTTAGATGTGGAATTACAGTTCTCACACGATAGTTGCTACAGAGCATAAAATTACTTCAATGTCAAGTTAGCAATTGAAATTGCACCCTTGTCATAATGCTTTTAATTAGTCATTACTCATTGGAATAGAATACTTTTTTATAGTTCTTTCACTTAATGAGACTGATTTTCACTGAGAGGAAAAATAGCTATCCTCATCCATGCTAAATTTGAGATTCTGACAAGCCATAGGGTTGTATCTGGGATGTGCTGTAAGCTTTATCTCATTTTGCTTGGCAATAGCTCAGTGTTACAGGCAGCACTGTATGGCTTGCCCTGTAATACGTCTACAGAGAAGCTAATAATCTGCAGTGAGTAATAACAAGAGGCTCCTTATCATGATAGTTTTAAGATCAAATTTACGAAATTCAACAGGGTTAATAAATAAGAGGGAGATGTTCACCTCTGTGCAATAACAGTGTCAAGTCTATTTAACGCTCCATCTTATAGGCTGAATAGAATTGTTATGAGGGGATGAAGTGTAACATGTCACTCGAGTGCAGATCTGAGCTCTGCATAGCAATCCAGGACGTACCTAGTTGTTAACATGACTGGCTCAGGTCACATGTAAGTGAGACAGCAAACCTGTGAGAGAGGGGTGCTCCTCAGTGGTCTCAACCCTCGTATCTGGGCTGATGTCCATAAAACTAAAAGACTCCATTGGGATGGTAGCAGGCTCGTTACACTGGTCTCCAGACTCAAAGCATCGCTGTTACTGCTGCCACATTAAACTATCCCTGCTGGCCACAGCTCTGCCTACCCTCTCCCCACTATGCAGGAAGTTTTTCCTGTCTTTCTGCTTCTGAACTCCTCTGCAGAGATCACAGGAAAGCTTCCAGGCCGACTGAAGTCCAGCCCCACTCTCTATGGAGAAATATGACCCTGGAAGTGGGAACAGGGTTAAAAGGTTTGCTCATGTCACACTGGCTGTCTACACTCGAACATACAGGACTGGAATATAAACAGAAGTGCTCCCATCACTTACTGCCTTTCCTTCTGTAACATTCACACAGTACTGGATTGCAGGTTGGCTCCCCAAAACACAATGTTTGTGCCTGGTGGTAGAAAATAAACATCCCAGGGCTGCAAAATAAGAGTGGTTCTTCTGCCATGACAACTCCAAGCACTTTGCAAAAGCAATGCATTAGACCATGATAGCACAACAAGTGTCTAGTTAAACAAAATGATCATCACTCTCTGCAGCTGGAGTTCATGCAGTTTCCAGCCAGCTCTGCTGAGGAAGGAATCTTTGCTAAAGCAATGATATTTGCTACAGCATTATTTTTAGTTACTGGGCTGCTCCTTACATCAGTCTTTCCCGAAGAGTAATGTTTACATTCTGCAAACCAGTTGATAATAGAATATCATCCTGTCTTGCTGGACTAGGAATTTTTCACCAGAATCTGTTTTTCACTTTAGTTCCCCAAACTGATAATGTTTACAGGGTTAGGAAGACTCTTCAACAGATCCTCTGCTGCTGCCGTTCCTACAGTTTTGATTAGTTGGCTAATTTTAAATTAATTTGATGAGACACACAACTGTCAACACTCGCACAGGCCAAGAAACCTCGTGGGAGACCATATGTGGGTCCTGAGCATCCATACAAACCTGCTTGGTACAGGTAGCCTTTTATAAATCAGGCAGGCAATAATACCTGCCTAGAAAAACAAACCTCGTTGGGTCTGTTGCTTTTAGAAACAACTAGTTCAATACAAATGCTGGCTTCTGAAAAACTGCTGTCTCTTTTTGGACAATATCACTGCTTAGAACTATTTTCTGTTTTCCTCTTGGGCAAGAAAGCCAAATGGACACAAAACATTTTTCAATTTACATTAAATTTGCCTGACCGGATCTAAAGTGTACTTCCCGTAAAAGCTCCTCACATTCTCCTCTGTGGAACTGCTTTTATGGTCATGCTATCTGTCCAATGAACAATTACCACTTCTGAGATTTCCACACATATTGTACTATTGCAGCTATGGCAATTGATTTTTGCACCTTCTACGAACAACAAAAAATATTTTTAAATATAATTATATTCAGAAATTATTGTTGCAGAAAAGATATTTCATGTTTTGTCAAAATACTCAACATTATATGGGAAGAAAAATCCAATATTGGAATAAATCTAGTTGTGATCATTATTCCTGACTATTACATAGTTTCTTAAAAAACACATCTTCTGTCTGCCTACCCATCATTTCATAATCCATATCTTCCTCTTAAATAAATCTCTTGGTAGCTGTTAATAAACGATGCCATCTTACAGGTGAAGAAATAGCATAAAATGTATTTCTGATGCAAACTCATCACAATCTTTGGAAATTCTCTTTGACTTCAATGGCCTTTGGATCTGGCCCCTCGTATGTTTATCTGGCTTGAAAATGTTCACAAGGTTGTCCTGCCCTGAATGAGAAAAAGTATTTCCATTTTAGATATTATGTAGCTTAGCAGATGAAAAAAAATGAGGTCATGGTGTGGTTATGAATTTTTCGTTCTTGTTTTGCTGTCTTTTCCCAGGGTGAAGGTAGGTAAAGCTCCTGTCTCTTCCGGGCTAGAAGCTATGTGGATTAGTTAATAGTAAGAAATTCATTTAATCAATTCAATGAATTCTGGCTCATTAGAAATTCATGCAAATTGTCAGGTTCTAAGTCCTTCCAAGATTGCCCTTTTTTTTTTTTTTAATAAAAAGTGCATAGAAAGGTTTTATCATAGACTGTTGGGTTCAGCTAATTACATTACAAGCTAATATGATTTCCTTGTTTATACTGTTTGTACAGGAAGATGATTGTCTAATCCTTTAAGCAGCACATTTAATTTAGGTTTCTATTTCAAGTCCTTAAATTGTGTTAACTACTTCTAGTTCTCAAGGTAAATGTAGTTTAGGTCTTTAATGTTTATTCCTGGGTAGTTTCAAGGATGAAGCGGCTCTGGTTTTGTTTTTGACAAGTAACACAATTTTCTGCCAATTGGTTCTAAATTATAGGGCAATGGTGCAGGCAAGAGAGAAGGGGGAATGGAAACACATAAACTTTTTCTAAAACAAGTTCAGATCATCATTTGCAAAACTGTCGCACAACGGCTTGGTCATCTGCTCATTGTGTCTCTGCAGTCATTACCACTAATTATCTGTCTGTCCGTCACATATGTCTAATCTGGCCATCTATCTCCATCTAACTATTCCAAATTTGCATTTGGAAGTACATAATGAAATTACACATGGCCCAGCAAATCTGTACACATTAATTACATTTCCTCTCTTTGGAAGTTATGTTGCTGTTGCAGCTTTGGAATAAAACTGAAGGAAAAAAAAGACTCTAAGAAGCCTTGCAAAGCAGGGAAATGTCTGTCTGAGACAGCATGAAGACTTCAACAGAAACTTTTTTTTTTCTTTCACAAGAGGAGGGTCACCTTGTGTTCTTGACCTACTGTTGAGAATTGACACTGGCCCCTCTTCAGTTTCTGTATATCTACTTTACAGATTTTACTGCAATAAAGTATGATGTCTCACAGTATCAACCAAGAAACAGTAATACTCCATTCTCATGACATTTCCCATATGTTTTTCCTATAAGATTTTGCAACCTATGATCTATGAAGAGGGACTGCAGTCTATGGGAATCCATGAATTATTTCTAGAGGGTTCATGAAAGGTGACATAGAAATCAAATTCATATAATATTTCCAGAAACCTACCTATGAGTACTTCTAAAAATATCTGAATTTTTCCTGCAAAATTGATAAGCAGCGGTAGAAAAAGTTTGAAATCCACTAGCTTTTACTACCAACTAAGCATATATATGAGCTTGCTCTGAAGTACATATTTGCCTACCACACACATGGGTTAATATATTAGTTCCAGATGTTGATAATGGAGGTGTCTACAACTGAACTAGCTGAACAGACAGCACTCTAAGATATTGTGAGCAGACAGACATGTAAACAGTGAGATTAGAATTAAGGTATTGATTCTATATTGAATGAGTTTCAACAAATCATTTGCGTCATTTCTATACCTACAAAAAGGACCTGGTGATGCCTTTTTTCCTCTGCCCTCATCTGGCTTACCTATAGAGATGTAGGCTCTTCATTTGAAGACTGAAAAATTAGTCCAGATTGCAACAGAGTCTACCATAACACAAACAAATAAATAAACAACAAATCAGTACCTTCCAAAAGCAGAATCCCTATTTAATTGCATACTGTTGCTTTTCCTCTTTTGAAAACTGCAGACTCATTATACCTGATCATTCACTAGATTTAATGTTTAAAAAATATATATATTAAATCCTACTGATGCCAACAGCATCAAGATTTGCCCCTGTAGTCTGGAGATCAAGTTCATGTAGATATAACAGGCTGTATATAAATCCTTTCTCTCTGATACTGGCAGTAATGTAGTCACTGCAATACAGTTTTCATTAAGACTTCAGGAACCACACTGAGCCTCTGCTCATATCCTTGGTGACTTAAACCAAGCTTTTTAATCCTCCTCCAAGGGACTAAGATCTCAGGGGATAAGAGAGGGAATTCTGTTGTAGCAATAGTTAGAGGATAAATATGATGCTAATTATTAAGAAAAATGGAGAAGTTGCCTTGGGGATGCCAGTAGAATTTCTGCTGGAACTTCTAGCATTCAAAAATTACAGAAGTGACCAGAAAAAGTGAATGAGTACTCTTCGGGAAAAGTTTGTTGACAGTGAGAAATTAGGACAGTCAAAACAAAGGTAGCTAAAACTGTAGCAGAACAGGAGGAGTGGTAGTGTATCTTCATGATACCGAGTAGGTGATAAAACAGCAGGTGAAATTCAACACAAAGTAATGCCCCTGAGAACAACTAATCCTAGCTGTCCATATTGAGTGATGGGCTTGGCAGGAACCTTCTGACAACCTATCCTGTCTGTGGCTGATGTGAGTGCCTGGAGCCTGCCCCTAGCTAATAATATCCACCTCCTCATTTCTGTCAGTCTGAAAAACAACTTTTGTTTTTTCAACAGCAGAGTTTTTGCAACTATTTTTTTTCCCCCAACTCCCAAGTACTTCATACATTCAAGTCAGAGTGCAGTAAGAATACTAGTTAAGGTAGTAAAATCTACAAGAGGTAACTTCTGATAGGAGTGAAACAAAGTGAAAGGAATCATGAAATAACTAGGGAAATTGATTCGATGAAATCAAAATAATTTATAAACTGAGTAAAGAGATTATGGAGCAAGCATGGACAATTTCCTGAAAGTTTCAGTTCAGTAGCAAAAAAACAGTGGAATAATTAAGAGAACGATTGAGAACAAGGCAGAAAACACTACAGCAGCATGGCATCAATCTGTGGAGCCTCAGCCGCCTGAATCCTGAAAGCAGTTCTCACTCAACACCGTGTAAGGGGCACACAGGGCAGAAGGACAAGCTCCATCGCGGAGCAGAACAGCATCAGGGGAAGCTGAATAGTGTGGGAGCTTCAGAGGCAGACACCTTGGAGCAGGGCTATACAGGACAGTTACATAAGATGCTAAGAAAGTGGAGGGGTATATCAAAAATACTTTCAAGGCATCCAAGGTCATCTGCTCTTGGCAACCAGAGAAAGACTAGGCTGGAGCTTTCCTCTGACCTCATGCAGCCATTCTGATGTTGTGTTCTTTTTCTGCTGGTATTGAAATGACCTAGACTGTAACTATATTATATTCACCCAGCAGAAAGCCATACATCTGGATTGCCATGACAAGACAGCCTTGGTCCTTATTTATCAGTATCATGTCATGCAAACTAAAGGCAGTACATTATGGTTCTCAACATATGTTTGACAGAATTGTCCATTGTCAGCATGATCAGCATATGCCAGATGAAAGGCCATGGATATATTTAATTTGTTAAAAGAAAGAATTAAATCTAGATTTTATATTTTGGCCTGTAAAGAGGAGTTTTCATATTCTCAATTATTCAGTGCAAGCATATAGGCGTTAGTTTCACTTCCCAACAATAAAATCAAAAGAAATAACCATGGCCTAGTATTAGAAAGAATATCCCAAACTAGTTTAGTTTGTCAAACCTTTGTTCATGGTTTCCTTGCTGAGAAAGTGACTCGGACTTTGATGTTATTACATCTTTTATTCTTACTCAAACACAAAGCTGCAAGAAACTGGCAAAATGCCAACCCACTTATCTCACTTAAAAGTCATTTTCACCTATTACAGGAGAAAATAGCTACAGTAGATTTGTATTCCTCCGCCAGTCCTTTGAGGTGTAACAACTGTTGGATGCAATCCTCTTCTTCACCCAATCCAAGAATGAATGAGAGACATTAGTCTGATGGGTTTTAACCTTATCATTCCCATTAGAGTGATGGAGAGGGGAAAAAAAAAAAAGAAAAAAAAAAAGAAAGGTAAACAGAAATGCGCTCACTCAAACAGGCTGCCATACTTGGGAATTGTGCCGTCCGGATAGACTGCAGAGGAGACGTAGGAGTCCTTTGCCTCCTTCCTGCTAGTGACAGCACAGCAGCAAGGGAGAGCTGTTTTTCAAACTCCTGCTTCTGCCTCTGACCATCATGCTATAAAATCAGAATTTTGGATTAGGTCACAGTTTATCATAACATATAACACAGAAAAGATCTTTAGCTCTTTGTAATCGTGTCATAGAGTAACACATTAGAAATATAATAGATAATAATATAAAAGCAGAGTAACTGATGTAGTAATGCATAGATTACTTAGGCATATTACAGGTATAATGTGTCTTATAAAGTATGCTGCACATTTGTCTTCATTTCCAAACTCTTTGTACATGAGTTTAAAGAACAAGATCTTCACCCTGACTATATCACTCTTCTTTTTCCTTCTTCTTTTTCAATGGGCAAAAACCCCCTCTCTCTGCTTACACTCAGAGCACTGTCTTCTAACCTGCAGAAGAATTTTTCACTTGAACATTTAACTGGTCAAAAATTTCTTGCAGTTATATGCAAATTGTAAATTTGTAGCTGAAAAATAAGGTGCCTAGCTTGTAAATTCAGCTCAATAACTCTTTGCACTTATTTGACTTTGTTGTCTCCTTGCTACCTCCATGACTAGAATGAACATTGATATAGAAAGGCAATTCCTTAGGAAAGTTTGAGAAATTGTTGAGCTTTTTCACTACTAATTTTTTATATATTTTTGTTTATATTCAGTATTTTTAAAATTAGTTACACTTAGAGATTATTTTGGGGAATGGAGAACTGTTGTGGAGGTTTTCATTGAAACTTGAACAGCTTTAGAAAAAACATATTGGGGAAACAATAATATGTTTTGTTAAAAAGACATCTTTCTTCAAAATCATGATGTTTCTATTGATCTGCTCCAGTGGTTATATACACCTCCATATTTCACTCCAGCAAAATGAACTCTAAAACTTATCACTACTACAGAAGTACGATATCTCTTTTGACCACAGGAAACAGATTGATAAGGTTGTTTTCTCACATTCCCCTGATTAACAAAGCTTTTGGCAACCCTTCCGACATAAATGAAGGTCAAATTAAATAAAGAAAAAGAAATTAAGACAGGCAGTCAACATTGGTGTCTGCATTGAAGATTTCTGATGGAAAAGCACTGGTGCTTCATTAGAATGCACTTTCCCTGCAGACTTGCCCTTGGTGAAAGCCCTGTCAGAGCATAAGGATGGCAGGCTACAATCTTCAAGTGAAATTATACAGGGTAAGTACTTTGAATTTTAGTATTTTGGACATATGTTTAGACAAAATATATTATGCTTGTCCACTTGAAATGTAGCTGGGGGAACTGAAGCACTGAGCAAGTTATTTGTCCATTTGAAAGAGTAACAAAAATTAACATTTCCCTTGGTCATAGAAAATTGGTGCTACTTCAACAAGTTGCAACAAAAATGCAGTCCAATTTGCTTAAGTTTGCAGAAATATTCCTATGATTTAGAAAGAACTAATTGCCACAGTTGGTAAGTATTACACCTATGATCTGAACGATCTGACCAGGGTGCTATATTCAGAGTTAAATGTAACCAAAAACTAGATATACTGATAGTCTTAACACTGAAAGGAGCTCTGTAACATGTATCATGTAATAGCTGCACCCATGACAAAATGAAGCCTGAGGGAAGGACAGGAACATGGTGTAGCAGTCCGTGGATAACAGCCTTTTGCTACACCAGGAAGAATTCCTTTCCTCTGCACAAATCAATTACAAGGAGTAAAATCACTCTTTTAAGACTTGACACCTATGTGAAAGCTCAATTATTTGCAAATATATTTGTATATACATTTTCTGTATTTGCTGGTGGATGATGTTCTGACCCACCATCAGGGGAGAGAGATCTTGGGATGTGCACGGCACAGCCGTGACAAGGGTCTCAGCCCTGGCCTCTTATCCTCAGGAAGTGGATAACCAGTATCATCACATCCAGAGAAGACACAGGAAAGTATATTTCTTCTGGGAGGTGCACAAGGTCTAGAGATTTCTCTCAAAGAATAAAATAGCCTGATAAAAGTAATGTTAAAGTTAAAAGGCATCTCACTTGCCATATCAGAGCTCTGGCTTTGGTAACCAATTCACTCCTCAGGAAGACCCTTGACTCAGCTCACTTCTCTGACTGCAGGGCTCATTGCAGTTTCATGACCTAAGGCAAAAAGGAACTATATAAAAGGGCGACCAGTCAGCGCAAATTCTGGCTCAGATCTAGGCTCAGCATGCAGGATACACAAACCTTCCCCGCAGATGTTCACGTAGCCCTCTAGCCTCTCCCAGGGCTGCATGACTACCTGGTTCATAACCCTGAATAAACACACTTCTAGAAAAAAGAGATTCAGGGAAGCAGGAGCTCCAAATCCTCCAAATATTCTCAAAACTGCAATTAAAGGTACGGATTGAGTAGTGCAGGAGACTCAAGTCCTCCTTCTACCAACTAACCATAATATGCACAGATGTCATTGCTATTAACCTCTACCCAATACACAGGGCATTTGATATGGGTGAGGCCACAACACACACCGCTTGAGCAGCCTGCCTTTCCTGCTCAGTTTTGTAGCCTGAACACAGAGCTTTATCTAAGCTTTGCAAGCCACAAGGTGATAAGCCCTGCCTTGCCATGTCTTCCAGCAAGACTAAATAATTCCTGGCAAATAGATGCTCCCAGCAGTTGATGGAAAATGGATGGGCTTGCCCAAAAGAAACACTAAAGGAACAAAGGCTTATTGACCGACTTACAAAATTTCTCTCCTAGTTGAGGATTTAGGGTTCAGAGCATTAATGCTGAGTGCTTTACTCAATCTTTTTCATTTTCATATACAACTGTATTCATTTTCCTCTCTCTCCTTCCTCCTCCTTTTCCCATCTTCTTTGAATTTCTGGTATCAAAATGTTTATGAAATGAAATTCATTTTTTATCTTCTGACTCTCAAGTCTGTAGAAGGCTGAGATCTGTCAGCCAGAATATTCTCAAAATACAGTGATGCCAAAAAGCCTCAACAAACTGACTCCTACATGGCTGTGCTGTAAGCAACATATTTTTTTCCATATTGCATATATCTGATTTTCATAAATAGCTTTAGCCAATGACTTTTAAGAAGGTCATTTTCCACAAGGAATAAGAAGAATATTAGGTGACAGGATGGAAGCAAAATAATGCTTCATGAATGCAGACTTGTCTTTGTCTCAAAAAACCAAACAAACAAACAACACATGCTGGAATCTTCACCTTTCCCCCTTGCAAGTGCATCATGTCTGTTGATTTGCTTTGCATGCCAGCCAATTAAATTTCACACAATCTGAAGAGCTATCTAAAAAAAAAAAAAAAAAGAAAAAGAAAGAAACCCACCCAAACAAGACAGCCTGACATGATGTCAGTATAAATGCTTTCTTTTGAAATTGCTCTGACTATATCATGTTTTTATGGGATGTGTCATTATTACATCTTGCCTATCGACTACCGTATGGTGGGATCTGAATCCATGAGGAAATTGATCTTTTTTAGGAAGGATGCTGTCCAGTTTTGTTCCTTTACACCTACAGAGAAGAGTTGCAATTTTTTCTGTAGAAATTAGGTTCATTGCTTGTACCACTGAGTACATCGGAAAATTAATAGATTTTCTACACTCTTAAATCTGAGTAAAACAACAGTCCATTTCTGCCCATTGTGAATCAACAAAGAGGAAAATAAAATTCAACCTAAAAAAACTGATTTCTGTAAAACAGGGGCTGATAAGAGGAAGAATAGACCCATGGCCTGAGCAATAGATAGGATCTAGGGGAAAGGCACTAGCTCTCCAAACTGCCCTTCTAATTTTAGCAGGCTAGAATAGTAGAACATGTTTAGACATATAGCTTCATGGTTTTAAGGCTCACAAACTTCTGAGAACGCTGGGTAAGATCCTTCAGTCATGTTTACACTATCGAGTTAGAGGACTATTGGTTTAGCCCTGCATCTTCTTCCCCCAGGCATTCAGCATGCACATGGGTTGGATCACCTTTTCTAAAGGTAGCACCCAAAGCTCCATGTGGTTCTCTGTGCATTGCAGCTCAGAAGAAAGATAGCACAGAGGCAGCAACACCAATAAGTCTCTCAGATAGCAGAGGACATATACACACATGCACGTATACATAGATAGGTACAACAGTGACAAAGGTGAGCGTCCTTTAGCTGGACACCACCAGCAGGCAGGCTCTGTATTGGAGAGCATTCTAACAAACCTGCTTCAACTCCAGGCCTTGGGAGATCACATTCTCCAGCCTGCAGTATCTCACAGACACCATGGGGCAGAAAAGGAAAAGTGCCAGGCGAGTTGTGGTCAGGAGTGAAAGGTGAAGTGCTTTGTGGGCCTGAAAGGCAGAAAAGCTGCAGTTTCTGTCACCAACTAGACCCTGCATGAGTGACAAAGAGGGCAGAGAATGCCATGCATGAGTATAAACACTGATAATGCATGAGACAAGAGACAGGGCAGTGCACATATCAGTGTGGCACACCCTGTTCAAGTGGGATATGTCTTATACCACAGTAGTCCTGTGATTTTACTATATAGGTACAACGTTTATCTCCCAAACTCACAAGAACTTGGTCTGCTCACTAAATACATAACCACAGCCTCATAAATTACACCTTTGTTGTATTCTTTTTGTCTGTCTCAAAGAGATCCGATGAAAACATATGTATCTGAAAGGTGTCAAGATGCACTCGCAGAGATCAAACATATATACAGAGCATGTTTCTGCATTTAAAAGGAATGTGTAATTCTGAAGAGTGGTGTATTTTCTCAAGAGCTCTTTCTAAGCAGTAAGGAGGAAGCTGCATGATAAAGAAGCTTCTGAATGAAAACTTAAAGATTTTTTTAAGATTTGGAGAAATCTCATTATGAGCACTTCTAAGTGACATAACTGAAAGTTTTAATTATTCCTATCTGTATCCTATAGTTATCTCAAGAAGTCTTTCCAAAAAAATCATACAGCTCACAGCTGAGCTGAGGCCTTGCAACTCATTGCTTTAGCATTAGTTAGATGGAAATGGGCCTAATCCAATTGCTTGCCAGCCTTCACTGCAATAATAATACTAAACAAATAACTCCACAGGCAGTATCACATACACTGCTTTTCCTGCCAATCTCAATTTTAACTTGATTGTTTCTTAATACCATACACAATGTCAGGGAGATTCAGGACAATGTGTTGGCAAGAAGAATAAGTTGAGGATGAACAATGCAAACTTGGTTTTAAATCCTAGCTTATACATAGCTGCATATACTAATCCTAAAGTATAGACATCTATGTGGATCCTTGACCAAAGATAGAGCTAATATAACTTCTTAGAATAGGGAAATAAGAATTATGTGCACAGGGTAAGAGAAAGACATGCAGACAAAAAGAAAAGTCGACAAAGAATTAAGTGTTGTCTAATGTTTTAGATCTTTTTGCCTTCTGTCCTTACTCTTTTGACTGAATGTATTTTGCCTGACATCTGTCCCAAGGCCTTGATTCTTTCTTGATCCTGAGAAACACTTAAAATACTTAAAAGGGCCAAGTGAAATGTTAGCCATGCCAAAGCCAAAGATCAGTAAGACCAAAATCTTCTATAGCCAGATGACAAACTGTGTCAACTCGGGCCTTCCTTTCTTCTCACTCTGAGGACTGCTTACTGTGACAAAGAACATTGTATAAGGAGGGAAAGTTTAATACCAAAATCTCACGTGACCCTTTCCCTTCACCGAGTCAGCACTTTTGAATTAATCTGTGAAGGAATCTCAGTGAAATAGCTCTTATGTCACTTGCTGAGTCCAGAAAGAAAACTCCAGTCTTTTTCATATTACACATACAAGATAGGGATGCTTTGTGAAATACTTGCAGCCTGGACTCAGCAGGAGTCTCTGTAAAACAGTCCTAATAGCTAATCTGATACTTCCTAGGACTTGGTTTGACTTTTTGAAGCGAAGCACTACTTGGGTTCACAATCTTACCTTAATTCTTGAGTATACTCATATCCTACTTGTATGATTTCCAGCTAATGAGCTCCTAGATTATTCTTGAACTTTTTTCCATTATAAGTTTCCAAAAATATATATTTTGCATGTATTCTTGTATTTTTAATATAATTTGTAATATTGAAATGAAATCAAGTATAAGACTTGAGTCCTCAAATTTTTCCTATAGGATGACCCCATCATTTTCTGCATTACCAATACTTCACATCTTCATTTCATTAAGACATTGACTTAAGAAGTGGGACTTCTTAACCTAGTGCAGGTTTATTATTGAAAGTATTAGGTACGATAAATTCCAAATGTGTCCTTTATGAATTGAATTAGCCACATTTTTGCAGCCTCATAAACCTCCTTTCAATTCTGCTTATCATCTTCTAATTGCTTACTCCTTTCTCCTCCATCATTAAACTACTTTGTTAATCTTCCTGTTTTCCTTCTCTAATAATTTTCTCTTTAGAACTTGCTACATTTTTTTTTTAAAGTCTCTTTTTTCCCCTCCCAGGAATTGAGTTCCTTTAGTTAATTAACGTGAAACTCATGTTTTACTTGATTTCATTTTTCAGTTACTTCCATGTCTTGAAGAACTCTTCTTCCTGAAATGTTTTAAACTTCTGAATGCTACCAAGGGCTGACAAATGAGCCCACACTTTTATTTTCCCTATCTCAAATACTCATGCAGTATGTGCTTTTTTTCCAGTTTTGCATTCCCACCTACTGACATAATAATGAAAGTTGCCTTACCTAAATTAAAAATTCTTGGAAAAAATAGTTCCACAAATTATCATTTCCATTTTGAATTATATAGTTATAGTTCTCCATCTTTAGCCAAATCAAGTGGGACTTTTCACAAGGTAGAATGATCAGACAGAAAAACCTTGCATCTATATTACTGATTTTTCATATCTTGAATTTAATTTAGTGATTAGACAGTTGAAATAAATCTTAAAATCACTAGAAAGCTTGAGGATTTATTAGATTAATCTGACAAAAGCATCAAGTACAATGCATACCATGCTATGTCTTTCAACCTCATTGCTTGCAAATGAGGCTGTAAGAAAGGACTATATAAGTGTGTGTTTATTAACAGATTGACAAAGAAGCCAGATTATTTCAAGGAGATAGTGTTGCACAAGAATAAGACAAACTGAAAAGTTATCAAATGATTGATTCATTTCCTTTGGGAGGATGGAGGGAATAAAATAAAATAATGAAACATAAAAGTGTCAAATCCATTTATACAGGATTCATATTTTATATAACTCCTTTTGAAGTTGAAATTAAATTTTCTTAAAAGGTATTATTAAGAGGAAAACTGGATGTAACCTTCCATCAAGCCACCATTATTTTAATACATCTTTTAAAAAATGAACTTTTTTCCCCTGAAATGTGCTAGTATATTGATTTATGCAGCTCTAACGAGTAATTATGAAATGTGCTTATCTAGACAGCTTCTGTTGCTATTGATCCTACATGTTCTTCTGATGAAAAGCTCATAATTTATGGCATTCTTGATGCTCAGAATGATTGAAATTATTTGCAGTCCAAGGGTGCTGCTTACAAAATGGAACTTGCATTTGCAATGCACCAAAGTAGCTGGTTTCAGGCTGCAAACACAGATAGTTACAGCCACTCTGCTTTGAATCTCACAGATGGAGAAAGCAGCACCATTGTGGAAAAAATAAAATTGGCGTGGGGAAGGGAGGTGCCAGCCTTTTGAATGATTTCCAGTGTTTTCAGATGTAAGAAACTTCTAGAACTGCTATAATAGACAATGTGTGTGGGTTTGGCTGGTCATCAGAATTCTGATTAGGCCAGTGCTTGTGCTCATCCACTAGCGATGGTTACCTGTTTCAATAACCTGTGATGTTTCAATTTCCTCAGAGATTTTCTCTGAGTCAAAACATCTTTTGAAGTTACAACTTCTAGTACAACTAGGTGCTGATACAAAAAAATATAAAGTAAAAATAATTTCTTTTCTGAGACATCAGGAATTGGAAAGGTTTCCAAACTTGTATAAAAATTCCTGCTCCAAAAATACTTCCTCATGGATTCGTTGCAGGGTGTTAGTCCCAGCAGCTGCAGCTAGTTTGTTGGACCTGTGATAGGAAGCCCCTTTCATGATGCTTTACGTGTCACCACACAGAAGGCTACACAGAGAGGCTGTACAGGTTTGTGGGGAAGGAGGACCGTGTGGATGGAAAAGAAAATATGTGACAAGTGAGAGGAAGGCTTACTCAACGAACAGTGGTGGGGAGCTCAGTCCCTCGTCTAAGGGAATATCAAATAGAGCAAAGTGTCACCTCATTTTGCTCCCATATTCCTAGGGCATTACTAGGACTTGACTGTTTCTACATGTGCTTTTCACAGGGATGAACATGGGTATCTGTGGCCCTGCTCTCCTGGTATTGACTTGGGAGCTAATTGTCCTTTTACCCCACCAGGGACCATAGACTCCTTGGGCATCTGTTGTATCTGCAGGAAGCTGATGCACCATGAGAATCTATAGAGTAAGAGTTAGACTTGCACTAAACACATCTCTCCTACAGGGTAGCAGCATCAGCAGACCTGGCTCACAGGAGAGACATTCCCAGAGATGTAGCTACAGCAACACAACCTGAAAGTCGCCAGAGTCATCATTATTCATCATTATGGTACCAGATAACTGCTCCAAGGATATCTCATTAGTCATCTTATCAGCAGATTTCTAGGCTCATAGCAAATTACCAAATTACCACGGAATTACTTGGAAAATGCTGGTCCACATCAAAAATCACTGATTCAAAAAAAATGTATTTTTATTTTTCTCACATTATCACACCACTGAATACTAAATTAGATTAGGATGAAGATATTTTTCCTTCCTGAGAGCTTCTCAAGTGTCTTTGGTAGGCTTCACATTAATATGCATTTTGGTGTGACCCAGAATAAAATAATCATCTTCCATAGACACTGTGAAATAAAACTGCATACCACAGGTGACACAGAGGCTATAAATTACCTACTTCTCAATTAAGTTATACAAAACAGCCATACACAGGAAACCATCAGAAGAATAGAGAACCACAGTCAACTGTAGTTTACTGTCAGTAACAAGGATGGCGTCTAAAATAATTTCATAAAGTA
>NW_010578140.1:18878-67909 GCF_000705375.1 Tinamus guttatus
AAATACTGTTTTTAGCTTCTTAAACTGAAGCAGAATGACAGCTCTATTGACACTGATTCTCACATTTGAAGATTACTCTGGATCATAATAGAATTAGGAAATAGCAACTACTCAGCAAAAAACAAAAGAAATTAATTTCACTGGCATGCATGAATCCCAAGACTCGCATTTCTCTCTGATGTGCTTTGATGTGCTGTCACACACTCCATCCAAACATATGTTGGACATAGCATTTAAAACAGGAACTCAAATTCTAAAATAATCAAAATAAATTCAGATAGTCTCTACTGGAATGAACTGACTGTGAACATCAGAACTTTCTTCAGATGTGTGCGTATTGCTGAAATCTCATTTAGGAAAACAAAAGGGATTATATCATTCTTTGTCTCATAACAAATTTCTTATTTCTAACTTATCAGAAAACTGACGTTCAAATTAAGAGATCAAAAGAAACAAAACAAGTTAAAAGAATTTGAATGAGTTAAGCTGAGACCGCCTTTTGCTATATATATTGGTGCTTTCAGACCCATTTTATGGAATAAATCCACACTACATAGACTTTATCCCTGAAATTGTTTTGTGTTTCTTACACAGTAGCCACTTGTTTCTCATTCTGTGAGGCAAGTTTCTTTCTCGCTCGTTACAAGGAGAAAGAATAGGCCAGTGTAAGATCAGCACGCTGAATCTGCCAGAATATTCTATCAGTCTCCATTAAACTGTGGCTCAAAGCCTTTCTGATCTAAAGGTGATATCTCTAATTCTACTAAAAGCATTTTTCCCTCGCAAACATTTACAGTTCCTGTGATAACTTTCAGCAACAACATTCTCCTGCAGCGAGGAGTTCCGGGGCTTATGGACAGGTGATGAACATTTATGGACAGGTGATGAACATTTATGGACAGGTGATGAACATTTCTTCTGGCTGGTTTTGCACCTACCACACCATGCTTTGCCACCATGCAACTGGATAAACCATGAGATCAGCAAAAACTATGCGTTTTTTTTTTAACACTGGTAAAATGAAAAGCAGCACAGCTTGAGACTACACTCTGGTTTGCTGTCCGAGTCTGTTCCAGATAGAAACACAGATGTTCTGCCTACTCTGTCAGCCTCACGTACAAGCCTACTCTTATCCAATGCTAATCCCAAACTAATAAATACATCAGCCAGCCAGATTAATACACCCAGGCCAACTCAAGCTCAACACTGAATTAGTTGCTCAGAATCTGGAATTTGGCTTACACCTAGACAGGCTAGAACAGAAGGTCCTGTGCTGTGAAGAGCCTGTATTTTACTGTGAGTATATTTTCACTTGTTTCTCTGTCCCCTGCCTTTTTCCAGATGTCAAAGCAGGGAGCAAACAAACCCGCCATTATTCTATCTCCTGAATTTAGATGAAGTCTGTATTTATAACATCCTTATCCAAAGGGACCTTACACTGCAATACAACAGGAAGTTTGAAGTGAGAACGCTAATAATTACTACCAAGTTTTTACCTCCGTGTATTAGGTGGGCAGGAAACATCAACTGTGTTTATTAAAAAGTTACAGACCTCCACCCATCACACATCCAACTGTGTTAGCAGTTGTTCTTTTTAATTTGGGAGGGTTAGGGTTTGGGGAAGAGACTTCCACAAAGACCTTCTCAGCAACATGGCAATAGGAAGATTTTCTTGAATAGAGAAAAGGCAAATTAAACAGTGAGCAATGCAGACTGAGAAAGTGGCCAAGAAAGTTGATGACAACTCTTCTTCTATGGCTTCCTGCTTACTACATTTTGTATTAGGTTTTTAATGAATAGGAATGAATAGCCAAATAAAGCATCCAGAGAGCTTTGGCCCAAACCAAATGGACTGGATTTTGAAAGGATTCTGCACCTTGTTTGTCAAGAAGGATCAGCAAAGGAGGAAAGGAAATCCCTACCATAGTGAAATGCAGGATACTTCTCTCACAAAAATCTCTATGAACAGTTTTGGGGTAGTGAACCTATGGGCAGTGTGGCCTACCAGCTTTGATAGAATATCCCAAAGAAGTGTTCTGTTAGGTGTAATCTTAAAAGAGAAAAATATCTTACAAAGCTTGAAAAGTTCTCTTCAAAGTTCAGCCTTTGGGACAATTAGATCTCAGAGAACCTCAGGGGGCTGTTGCCAATAGAGACTTGATTTGCTGTCCATCATCAGCTTGCTATATTTTCTTGGAAACTGTTCCTTTCAGGGTAACTCATTATTTTGTGATATACCCTCAGGTCTGCTGCAGAAGTAGCTAGGAAAGAATATTGTGACTGAGAGATTTGGTACAGAACATATCGTTCTGAGCTTTGGGATACAGCGCTTGTGTTCCAGGGGCAGAATTGGATTGGTTTTAGATCACGCTTCTTCCTATTAAATTTCCTTGACTGAGAGAGGGTTGCCAGCTTTGCATTTTGGCTATTACAGCTTGGCTACTAAATAGCCACCAGCATGGTAATAAAGGATACCTCCACCTTCAGCCTTCCTTGGCTACCAAGGACAGTCCATCGGGTAAGAAACAGGCAAGAATAGGATTACCACAAATTCTGTGGGATCTCCGTTCAACCTTTGCTAGACTCTCTGGGTCCTCTTATATCCACGCTGGGCAGAAATTGAAAAATTGGAATTGACCTACTTTTTTTTTTCTCCAATTTTTTTCCATTGAAGAATTGAATACATTGAAAGGAACCTGCTTTTCAGTGAATGCTAATAACCACCACAGTACACTGAGCACATTGGTACAGTACAAAATGGCACTCACACAGCTGACAACAGCCATCTAAGAATCAGAGACAAGCAGAAATCACAAAAACACAACAGAAAACACAAAATCACAAAACAACGAGACAAAGAAATATTTTAAAACGCTCCACTTCCAGAGACCTAAAATTTGATGCCAAAAATAGTCTAAAGTAGAGAAGTGGCAAGGTACCTCCAGAGCGCTCTGAATGGGTACAGATTTATCAGAAATTCCCTTCTATTTCAACATCTTACAACACATTAAGTGATAAAACTGAGGTTCGCATTCTGCTGCACTTAGCAGCAACTGAACTTCAATTCAGGTTCCCACTCCTACAGATTCTCTCCTCTCTCCCTTCATGCTTTCTGTGCCCATCTTGATTTTTATTATTGTTACTGCTTTTCCTCTCTCCTTCCTAGTGATACCAACTCTACTTGTGCTGTAAACAGCACCTGGAAAATTGCATCAAAACAACTTCATAACAGCACAGAAGACAAGGGAATGTTTTTAAAGTAGGCATGCAGGCAAATTGTGTTTGCTGCCTTTGCAGCAGATGGGCAGAAATACAGACAGACAAACCTCTCAGGATTAATGGGACTTTAAGGATAAGATTGCTAAATGCATGTTGGATTCACATTTAACTAAAACATGCAGGTCTAACAATGAGGCAGTCCTACCTTTTACAGCCTGTATTTCCATGCTTTAAATGAACTTAATTCAACTGCAAGTTATAAAAGTTGTAGGATATTTTTTTTGTTTTGTTACTTTTTTTTTTTTTTGGCTTGGAAAGGGAATTACAGCAAAAAACCTCCAACCACATTTAACCTAAGGTTACAAAAAGGTCACCCAGAAAATAAGCATTAGACTGGCAAATATGACCATTCATATGGATGGGCTTTATCTGAAAATCCCCCTCATCTAGTCAGGGAGCAAAACTAGAACCATCTTCTGAGAAGCAGCATTAAATTGAGACCAAGAATTATTCAACCTTGCTACTGGCTGACCAGTTAGTTAATAACAGCCATTTCACACATGTGTCAGGCTACAAGGTATTTCTGTAACCTGAAAAGAAAAATGGTTTATAAATGATTTGTTCCAAGTTGTTTACTTAGCTCTATACTAGCATGGCACTTGGTGTTATCTCGACACACAATGCGCTTCACGACAAGATAAATTAATACTAACTGAAGCCCCACCATGAGGCACCAGAGACTTTTTTCCATTTTAGCTTGTTAAAGGAAGGGTCTTTGTCTTCCTCAGCATGCCGAGAGCATCACATGTACCCTTACTGCTCCTGCACGTTAATGTTGAACAACAGCATTTATTCAGGTAAGGTCAGTGCATGGAGACCATTCCAGAAGTGTTAATGGGCTCCTCTTCCCTGAAATGAAACCCCTGTATTCTCCTGCAGACACCAAATCCCCAAATGTCAGTCCCTGCAAGCTAAGCAGAAGGCTTCAATTTCATCATAGTCGCTTACTGAAGCGCTTCATTAAAGAGTCACTTAAAGAAAACAACAACAAAAAAACCCACCTCTCATCAGACTTCTGATGGTACATCAAAATGAATATTTGGTTGAATTCACTGGGAATGACCAGAATTTATTAATTTAAGCCCAAGGATGATTCTGAAAACCTACAAACTGCTTTTTAGCAATTCTGCTTATACATAGCCTGCTACAGAGCCTCTACTCTAGATTTTTTTTTTCTTTTTCTAGTTTAAATTGACAACTGAAAGTTATTCAAACCTAGGTGGATGATTTAAACTAGAGTCACCGGGGGATATGTATCTAAGTCAAGAGGGAAGTAAGGAAACACAGCAAATGAAAGAAGAATACATGGAAAGGCACATGGGGTAAATTTCCAGGAAGCCAACATTTGACTAGCTCTGAACTGAAAGCATGAGATAGAAACCATGTTTACTCAGTCAATGCTAGGAAAGCAATTTGTTCTGCACCTACGATACACTCAAGCTGGGGACAAGGTAAGAGATGAAGTATGCATTGCACGTGTCTGTGGGGACTGTTGCAGTGGGGAATTTTGCTTCCAGACTAACCTGTTCCTTCGGGCACTGATCCCAGTCCTTCTACAGGGGGAGGCCAAGCTGCATCCTGCGAGGATTTTCCCTTTCTATTGGGCTTAGATTTTCCTTCCGTCTTCCCTTTTGTGTGACAGCATGTGCTCCATTTTAAACACATCCATGATCTCAGCTTTCCTTAATACAGACAATCAGACATAATCCTTGCTTTGGCTATTTTATTGCTGTTTATGATTTCACCTGATTCCAAGCATGTTCTGCATGTCCTTTTCCACCACTTTTTTTCCAGTAACTTTTTTTTTTTTTTTCTCTCCACCTTTCCCTTCAGGAAAGTTTCTTACTCAGGCCTGATGACAGGGTCTACCCTGATCTCTCCTGCCCTTTGAGGGGTAGGGATCTTTGGAATGTGCTTTTGCTTCTGTTCTGGTTGTCTCAAGTGAGGAGATTCACCACTTTACTGATTCAGCAGCTCATTCTCCTTCAGTGAGATCTATCTGATACAGGCTGTGTTTATCATTAAGGCTCTATGGGAGCAGGAGAGAGAGACATCACTAAATGCCCAGCAGCAGTGTTCATCAGGCAGTACAGCTTTATTCTACTGTCCATCACAGGAGAAAAAAAAAAAGGTTCCAGTGTGTTTTACAACATTAAACAAGACTGAGAGCATCATGATAAAAGAAAAAGGGAAATAAAACAAAGAGTAATGAGAGAAGCATTAAACAGCTTTCCATG
Source organism: Tinamus guttatus (assembly GCF_000705375.1). Next base: position 24,395 of record NW_010578140.1, read on the forward strand.
GCATTTAAAAAGAAAGAATGAAGAAAGAGTTGATGAAGCAAAGACTGCAGCAAGGCAGCTCCAGAAGACAGGCATATTAGGAGAGAAGCATATTGCAAGCATATGCAAAAAAATGGGGAGAAGAAAAGGAGGGAACAGAGAGAACTACCTGCAGGACTGACTAAATGAGTGTGTTAATCTTCAGCAATTGCTTTGAGAGCCTGTAGAAGGCAGATGAGGTCTCACAGGATTAAGGGCAACTGAATCACTTTCTTGGAGTAAAAGTTACAAACTAGTCATTGAATCTTTGATCCCTGGGAAGACTCTGGAGCAAGCTATTATACAATGCATATGCAAGTGCAGGGAAGATAAAATCAGCACCATTGCCATCATGATTTTATCAAAATGGGATCATATCAGTTTGCTTGTGTGGCAAAGACACTATTCTTAATGAAAAGGTAGCATTTAGTATATTTAATAATGTTAATAAGGCTTCTCAACTTTAATGAGGTTTACTTTTCCCAGTCCCATATGACATCCTCATCAGGGAGCTAAGGAAATACATTTAAGAATATATTATGAGACAGATGCACCATGAGTTAAAAGAAATACTACTTAGAAAGCAGCTATCATAAGGTTGCAATCAAAATAAGAACTGTTCTTAAGCAGAGGATCACCTGTCTCATCCATTTCCGTTTAACACTTATAAATGCCCTGAATAACAGATTAGAGCATAGACTGAGCTCTCCTGGCTGTCTTCACCCTCAAGAAGAAAGCCAAAATCCAAAACTTCAAGAACTGGGAAAATTAGGCTGAGGTCAGGATGATGAAATGCAGGCAAGCACCCCTCCTGCTCCAGACAGGGCTGGTAGGGGAGCTACCAGGTGCTCCATCAGCTTTTGGGCAATTCCCATTGCAGGTGAGACTCAAGGCACATGCACACAGCTTGCACCCATGCTCTCAGCAAGGGGATTTGTGCTTGACATGCACCAGCCTGGCAGGGCCTCTGCTCACACTTCTGCTTCCGAGATGGATGCTGGCACCACCTCTGGATGGCAGCTCGTACTGCTAAGATGAATAACCCGACCAGAAAACCATGCATCTCTTTACTATGCAAACTTCCTACATATCTCCATACATTCCCTACTTCATGTCAGTGTCTGCAGCTTTGAACGCTAGCATCAGTTTCCTGTTTCTTACTTCTACCTTTGAGCATTTTCCACTTTAATTTCATTCCTATACAGAGATGTCCTCATTAACTCATTACTGTAGGGTGCTTCTGCTTGAAATTGGTGCAGATGAGAGAAAAGTGAACTGCAGTGATGATTCCAGTGGCAAGTTTCACTGAGACATACTAGGATTTTGAATTGGGGAATTTTGAACCTCATATTTATAAGTGGTATTCAGTGAGCTGCACAACTCACATAATTACTTGTTGGACTAATATAGTAAGCTGACATAGAACTTTTTGTATTTAGATCTAGGGAATAATGCATAGAAGCACTTTTGCTCAGCATTAATTTTCTACATTGCCCAATAAAAAGGCCAAATCCTAAAGTTCTTCCGTATTAATTTTCTGTATTAGAGCCAGCTCCAGCTGAAGTCAACAAGAATTTAGCTCTTAAAAGAATAAGTACAGATTATATTCCTGCTAAGAAATATTATATAAAATATACCATAGACATATGTTGTGCTAAATACACCAATTTAGTAGCTTAGTACATAAAGAGAAGAATATATATTTTTAATTATGCAAGGAGGAAAAAATGAGCATCCAATAGCTTTGCCAGATTCCTTAGATTCCAGTTAGATCTGCAATGCTAACAAGAAATTTGTACTAAAAACATTTCTCCTCTTTAGCATGCACAATGTGACTTCACATCAAAAAGCAGCAGGATCTGGCAGTCAGCAGCACATTCCTACAGGGAAATATCACATATAGTTGTTTTCTACAGCAAAACACAGGCTGGAGGGACTCAATTGTCATATCGGCTGTTACCACCTATAATTACTTTTAAAGATTCATGTCCTGTAACGATCCAAGACACTCCTGTTATCTCTTTCCAACGATTGATCTGAAACATCTGTCATCAACACCCGCACAGCTGAGAGAGCTATTTTGCTCAAGAACGATACAGAGAACAGACATTGCCATTGAGTTACAGTACGTTATGCATGCAAAGAAATCAAAAATGTCACCGAGCAGCCTCCAGCTCAAGATTTAATGGCATCTAAATTGAAGCCAGTAGCATTTTGTTTTGCAAGGTGGCAATGTAAACATATTTGTTTACAAGGTTACTGCTCTGCAGGTCTGATGTGGCAGAGCAGCAGCTGATCATGACAAAGTGGAGGTAGATTCTGATGCCTCCAGCCCCTGCCAAATGACTCTTAGTTTGATAGAGAAGGACAGTTTCAGAACCTGTTCCATTTTTGCTAGTTTAGATAATCTGTTAATTACTCTTACTGCCCGTTACTTCAGAGACTCTAAGTTCAGGAAATTGATTGCACAGAAAAACTCCCATTGACCTCGAAGCACTTGTAGGACAAGCCTTCGAACAGATCCAAAAGTCATTAGCCTATATGTATTGAACTTCTCACTTTGCTTTAATGAACAAAGCATGGCAAGGTATTTGTAATATGCAATTAGTAAAGACAAGCTGGCTTCTCCAAATTAAATAACTAAAGGCCAGTTCCTAAACTGAACTCATTAAGGCTACTTGGATTTACATTACCTCAGAAGCTAGCTCTAACAAACTCTGGCTTCCAATTCAAACCAGGCTGACTCAGCTTACAGGAAACCGGCATTTCTTTCATTATTTCTCCATTCACCGTTTCATATTATGATTTGAATGGAGATACCAGGGCAAAACAACCCAGAGACAACTGTTTCTGGCCCAGCTGAGGGCTTAGAAAAAGGAAGCTTGTCCCTTAGCTTTACAATCCCACCTCCAGACTACGAAAGTACAAATTTGACAAATTGCTTGATTGCAAAGGGCTAGTCAGAAATTGCTAATACTTTTCTGCCAAGAAACCACATAGCTGTTTTAAAAACATTTTGATTGATAAAAAAAAAAAAGACACTCCCTCACCCCCAAATAATCTCCAGGAATGTGCCATTTTCTGTGTGTGTGTGTGTGTGTGTGTGTGTGTGTTCATGCACACATACATCTGCGTTAGAAACCTTCTTTCAGAAAGACGGAGATCATAAAAAGGGGACACACTTGCATTCTGCTTTCTTTTTGTTCATGTAAGGAAAAATGTGGAAGATGTAATTTAAAAATTGATATGTTTTAGGCTTTTATTTATTTATTTTTATTTTTGGAAAGTCCCTGCTCTATTGTGGGGGGAGGAGGGAACACCACCACCACTAGTCTTTACACTGAAACTGTTTCTCTCCATGCCATCCCTGCTTATAACACATCAAGCACTTTCATTAGAGTTCATCAAAGTACCTCCAAAGACATAGGGAAATATTAGCTTTATATCTTTAGGGCTTTTCATAGGAGCATTGGATGACAGGCAAAAGCCACACTAACATCCACGCTTGCTTCATCCATCATCCATGCTGGATTGCTGGAAGCAAAGCAAACCCAATCCATACAAGACTATCTAAATGAAAGCTAAATGACATTTTCAGTCAGATTTAGACTACTAAAGAGATGTGTGACTAAGATAAGGAGCAGGGGCATGTAACTTGCATTATGAGAAATTTGTATTTCACACAAATTACAAGATTGTCTACTAGAAAGAAAGTAAATAATCAAGACAACAGACTTCTGAAACCTATACCTTAAAAATAAATAAATGATAAAAAAAAAAAAGAAAAAAGAAATAAACAAGTCCTACTGCAGTGCTTTTTTCCTTTTAAGCAAGTCTTCCCCAAAGTCTTGCCAGGGCCTCGTGACATCCCTGCAAGTGCCCAGCTTGGCCTGCCGTTCCAGATCATTAGCTTGATCCCCACTGACGCACCGTATGGCTGGGAACAGTTCCACTCGGAGCCACGAGCAATACCAAGCTGTTAATGATGCCCTCAGCCCAAAACATGTATTTTAATGAATGTGTCGGGAACTATCAGTTTTCAGCACACAGACATCACTAGCAAACAAACACTCCAAGTTGCGTCTTACTGCTGTACCCAAGAGACACAGGCGCATCGACACATACATATTCAAAGGCTAACTCACATGTGAACAGGGAATATATTTTGATTTATTTGACAAAGTTAAAGAGGCTGCAGAAAGCCACCTGAAGAGGCAAGAGTAGGTTAGGAGAGAGATTACAAGGGATCTAATAACTTATACAGTGGGGAGAGGGAGAACTCTTTTTGCCAGGTTCTAGCTTTGATGTGTTAATATTTAATATTGCAAGGAAGCTTGAAATGCAAAGGCAGCCTTTTGTAAATATTTCTTATTATATTGAGCCATTGGAGATCCCTACTGCTAGGTCAAATGGTGTAGAAAACCTGCAACAACACAGACTTGGAGCATGTTAAGACAAATCTCCTCTCTGCCCTCTTTTTTCCCCATGATTTTAGTTTCACCTAACAAACAGCCACAGATCACTAACCAGCAGTCAAACACCTAATGAATCAACACAGGTAGAGCAAGCGCATTTACTATGGACATATGCACCAAGGATAGCATATCTGAGGGCCTGAGAATTAGATTTCCAAGTGATACGCTCCTATTACTGAGACCAGCTATTTGAGATGCATATGACTATTAGAGCAACTGACTGCACAACAAATTTTCAAGAGTGATCACTACTCAAAAGGGACAGGAAAAGAGCAGCAACTGCAAATCTACTCTACCCCCATTTCACCTATGGGCAAATGGAATAGATAGGTACCAGTTTGGTCCTCTTAATTAAACTTGAGGGTTTACACACCAGATAGATGGAAGACACCTTCCTGCACCAGTCCTATCTGAACACACTGCCAATTAGCCATGCAGATTGGTGCATGCATAAAAGTTTTCATTTCCTCATCTTCCCCTTTTTTTTTTCCCTCTCACCTGCACCACTTGATCTCACTTGCTGCAAGTTCCACACTCCTAGCAAGGATCAGTCCAGGGGTACCACATTTCATTCCCTTCAGTGCCATTCAGGGCACTAACACACAGGCTGAAAGGGTCCTGGAAGAACAGGATGCAGGATCATGGTGGCACCAGGCACGAGATGCAGGGCACAGCCTCCACAACACCTGCCCTAGATAAGACCTGGATCATCAGTAAATGTGGGTTGAGATTCAAAGAGTATAAATCATCTCCAGCATCGTTCCTTTATCTGCAGTACACAGGATGGAATGTTCCCTTCTCCGCAGAAGTGATCATAAACTATTTACTGCACTAAGAGGAACCTGCCTTTGTATTCCCCACTGCCACATTTTTCTGTAGCTCAGAGGTATAAATAGTTCTGAGGATTAAAATGATCACAAACTTGCTGTTCTTTCAAAGAAATGCAATAAAATGGATGCATCTCATGGTGTCTGAACTGCTGTGCCTTACAGCCAGATGTTTCAGTTAAAATCATCTGTATGAACTTGGTGCAGATAGCTCTTCTCCCCTCACTGATGCCAAGATACGAGGCCCCACATGAGAAGACGACTTCAGAGAAATTGGATTGCTTATGGGCAGTTCTGAGAGACTTTAAAACAGGAGATTAAGAGACCTCTTGTCAATTGCTGAAAGCAATTCAGGAAACAGAAGTAATTAAAGGAGCTGATCCTTCAAGCAGGCAAAAGCAATTGAAAAGCAGTTTCTTGCAGACAGGGTGAGCAAGGAGGTAGGTACTGTCCTCCTTGCCTAGCTGAGCAGGAGGGAAAAATCCAATCTATCTGTATCAGGCAAATTTATTTTCTCTGATGGTGCTGAACCACACATCTGCTCTCTGTCATCAACAAGAACATTACCCCTAACTGTTGGGTATTTAGAGCTCTCCTATTTCTCATGGCATAGCCTCAGGGATCATGGTGTTCTCTTCCACGAACCACAATGCCAAATCCAGAAAAAATACTTTTCATGTCAGTGGTATACCTTTAAAAACAAAGAATTTAATTTTCCTTGGCTTGTTCAGCAATATTCACTATCACACTAAGTTCATCAGGCACGCAAGAAATGCCATGTTTTATGTCTGTATCTACAGTAAAACTGATATGCCAGAGGAACTGTTTTCCAAATGCGAAATTATCACACATGGCTTGATAAGAAAGGTTTGTTTATAAAAGCATGCAATGCTAGTAGGGCTTAGTGCTTGTTTTTGCCAATAAAACATTTTGTTTGTTAAACAAAATACAATGGGAGACTTCTGGTGAGACACTATGCCAGGAATGCTCTTAGGGCTCTTATTGGTTTTTCATGCTTTTTAGGTTTTCTAACATGCTGAAGAAAGATGCAATCAGCAGCTAATCTCCACATGAACATTCAAGTCTCATTTGTGCATATGTACATGTATATATGTGTGCATGTGTATGTATTTCTGAGATCACTCAGCTGAAAGCACAAAAGCAATAGGCAAGAAAAGGCTTTCCAGGTAGGACAAAGGCATATTCCCATGTATTTACCCTAGATTGCCGTTTATGGTAAAATCAGCACCCTCCCTTAAGGGTCAGTGTTAGTCAACATTTATTGATACTAGAAGCCTATCCACAGATTTTTTCAACCTTAGGCTCTGAACCAGTAGTCTGTTGGTAAAAAGGAATTCACAGGCTGAGAGTGCAAATAATAGACAAGACTGTCATGGTAATCATGACTCCATGCACAGTGGGCCCACAAGCAAAAGAGGAAACAGGAATCTGTCAAAAATATTCCATATTCCTATTCCCTGAAATTAGAGACTAACACAGATCTAAGAATTTGCCTCTAGATTTTTTTTTTTAAATGAACATCAATCTGATATTTTGTTTCCTTCTATCCTGGTTCCCCTCTTCGCTTAAAGCTACCACCATGGCATTCTAAGAGACTCTGGTGACTTATTCCTTTGGTTTCTTTCTGCAGTCCAGACACCGAAGGAGATTTCTACATTTTTATATGTTGTAATCATCAAACGGTTGTGTGGATATGGAAATAAATATCTATGGAGTTTATTTGTACAGCTTTCTGTTTCAGAATCTACTAACATTTGGTCTTATTTCTAAGATACCTTCACATGTTGTTTACATCTTGCATGGAAAAAAACTTTTAACATTTCCACTGTGCAGGGAAGTTGAAATTTTAGTGTATTTAGAATTAAATTGTGAGGCTTGAAGTTCTATTGCAGCTTGCATGTCTTGCTACATTTAATGAGTTAATGTCTGTATAGAGTTTTGAACATCACAAGCATTATATAAATTGTGTGCATTATTATGAATTGCTATGACTTCAAGAGTAGTTGTACATTTTGCAGTTCTTGGTTTTGATGCACCCCAAAGGCCTTATCTGAACTTAAAAAGTTTCCAAAGAATGTAGCCCAAGAAAGCATCTCAGAATACATGAAGCTTTCCTAGTAAGCAAAACAACAGAAACCCAAAGCCACCCGGTTTCTGTTACAGAAACCACTAACAGCACCTCTCCGTGGTATACATGCAAGAAAACTTTTTTCCCTTTTATATTTTTGAGGAATCTATGAATCTATGATATTTAGCAGTATAGATGTTGCAAACTACTTCAAGCATATTTCTTCTTAATACGTGAGAGAGTGCCACAAAAAAAGATCCTGCTAGACCCTGCAGCAAGCTGGCAGCTGTAATGCTGGATAACAGCGTGAGGTCTAAACTGACCTTTGCAGGTGGTATTTTGATCAGATAAACAGCCCCAGTATCTCACTGTCACTCTTTTCCAGACTTTCCCTCACCGGTTCTGGCCACAGAAAAAGAAAGAAATTGGGCTACAAGCACAGGCAGTAGAATGAGGTAAGAGTTCATTTTCAAAGTCCAAATCTGAAGATCTGACTAGCAAATGTGCTTGCAAAAATAGCACTCATATCCCTAATGGAAAAATAATAATAAAAAATAAACTCAAGCCATCCCGAAATATTCAGGGTTACAGATTTGTCTTGCTGCAGGATTCCTGCTCTTTCTTATTGTGGCACTGTCACAGATAGGGAACAAGCATGTCAATACAGAGACCAAACACTTTTGTGTTGGATATTCCCCTGGGATTCCTGCATTCACATTTTATAATGGGGCAGCCAAACCCCAAACACCCATTGAAAGTTACATCCTCTTAGAGCCATTTTTCCTAATCCTTTCATTTTCTGGTGATTTTTATAAAAATATTGCTAATCTGCCAGTATGTTCCAGTCTTTGATCTCCATAGAGATGATCAGAAAAGCATATCATGTATGTCAAAGTCTGACACTGATCGTTTTTGCCTTGGCTCCTTCAAAATACCTTGGTGGATCAGCCTTAAATAAGAGAAGCTACCAGAATCCCTTAGAATGCCATGACAGTAGCTTTAAATGAAGCTCAGAATACAATTAAACAAAATAACATTTTGATGATGCTCATTACCACCCCCCCCAAAAAAAAAAGAAAAAGTAGTTCTAGAGACACATTCTTAGGCCTGTGTTAGCTCTCGCAAATTTAGGGAGAGGAATATGGACTCCTCCCATGTTTTTGAGGATCCCACACATATCCTTGCTGCCCCAAGACAACAGCAGCACTGGCAAAGGACAAAGGTCCCCATTTTTCCTCTTTATTTGTCCCTGTCCCCCTTGAACTAACAAGGGGCAGCAGAAGGGCCACGACCTCCATTTTAAAATCTGGGAAGTGTACAAGTGCATTTTCTTAAAGGTGAAATGAGGCTGAGAGTCCTTTTGCTTTAGTACAAAGGAAGCTGCCAACAAATCTTTTTTCTTCTTCTAAGACAAGGACTTCCACAGCTCCAGTTTTCTGGCAGCCTGGAGGAGAATCCAATTCACACCTCCCACCCAGGTGTAATGCCACCGGTTCAGCTTTCAGTCTTCTTTCCTCCTCACTTTCCAAAGCAAAAATCAATGGCATGTATTTGACCTATGAAGTCCTACTGTTTCAAGGAAAGAAATGAATACCTTTTCCATATTTCCCACTTATTACTATTGTCTCTTTTATTAAGGTTATTAACACTTTGCTACCATATCCTAATTTACTCCTTTAGTGTAATTCATGCTAAGGATCCAGGTGAGTTACAGCTCCAAATAAATATCCACCAAGCTTAACTTTCCCTCAGCACATGCAAATCAAAGGCTGTTCTTCTGTTTTGATCCTCCCAAGTCACAGTTCATTCCTTCACTTAAACTCCAAGGCAGAGATGGTGGCCAAAATGCGTCTCTAACACTGTGCCAGTTACTCTGGTAAAAAGGGCAAAGGGTTATTGCACAACACTTAATTATTTTTGGTCCTATCCCAAGACTGTGGAATGAATTGTGATGGAAAGTGAGGGCTGTCAAAGTCTCCTCCTCTCCTCCAGTTGCACTCACTCTCGCCCCTAAATTATAATTTTCTAATGCAAATTAAGAGCATTTAAAAAAGAAATGCTGCTTTCTTTCCTTCAACTCATTGTCAGAGTAAGACAGTAAGGTACAAACCAAACAGGAGGATGAAAATAGACACGTTACCAGAAGGAGTTCCAGTGTTCACCGAGGTACCTGACAAAGAGCTATTACTGGACTAAGCATGACATGAAATGCTGTTTGAAATACAAATGCGGCTACCCCTGGAGTGGAGCTTAGTAGCACAGTATCTGTAATGGGAGCAGAACCAAAGCCATATCACAAACTGAAGAGGAAAGGAAAATGAGGTTCTGCTGCTCAGCCGAAAAGTCTAGTCTGCGAGGAAGGCAGCAGATGAGGATTATCACAATCGGAGTGTTAATAAGGTAGGCAGGAATTCAGCACTATATCTGCCTATCAGATAAACACACCACTCCTGTAGAGTCCTCCACTTCTGCAGGCTAATGTGTTAATTCAGCAATCAGCTTGAGAAAGAGCAACAACTTCTGAATCGCCTAAATTTTCCCTTCAGTTTCTCCATTAAGAGGAATAGACTTTTTTCCTGACTCAACTTAAGCATGTGAGATGGGGTGAGAACTCAGCATGAGCAATTACAGCTACAGAACCTAGACTTTTATGGCTGCATCTTTGCTATAGCAAAGATAAGATTTAAAGGCTCAGAGGGTAACTTAGTCATTTTGTTGAGGAAGAAAGGAAGCTTCTAGCTTGACATAATTCTTCATGTAAGGCCAATCTAACTATACAGTTTTGTTTCCATATCTTTTCTGGTTCTGAAGGAATCAAAGCTCACCCACCTGGAAATGATCAATATCTCCCAGCTTCAGAGTTGAAATTGACAACAATTTGGTGAAAAAAAATAAAAACAACCAAATGAGCAGCTCTGGGAAGAATCTCATGAATTTGCCACCAGCTGCTGTATTTATTTACCCCCTGCCATCATCTCTGCAATACAGAGGCCTCTAACACAGGCACAGGAGATACAAATTGCAGATTACTCTGACACCTGCAGACTTCGATCAATTGAATCACATGTGATCTGAAAATTAAATCCCAGGTTTGTATGTGCATAAACAAGAGTACAAATTCCAGTTCTATCAACAAGGCTTTAATCCTGCTGCACAATGGTAACACTTGGGCTGAAACAATATTAATATTGATGTTTGACAAAGCATACATCACTGGGATGGGGAGTAGGACATGAACTAAAATGTAGCAAATCTAATAATCAAACCAATAATGCTGTGGCACTGGGTTTCATGCTGGTGCAGGCTCTGCACATTAAGCTTTGTTTTTTCATGCTACTGAAATATTTTAGAGCATTTTTTTTGTGCAATGTTGAAGTATAAGAAAGTTGTAAATAGTATAAAAGGATATAAAACTAATCAAACATAGTTTATGTTTTAAATCCACCCAGTCATTCTCTTAAAGCTGAACATCAATCAAGGTTATATTATCCGTTTATGAGTTGCTGTATTCAATCCTTGAAGGAATGTTGTTTCTCTGTTCCAAAGAGCTACTTTCATATGGAAAGAACTGCTTGTGGCGTCAACTAGGCTGGGTTCACCCAAGGACAGACTTCACTTATGGAGAACATAGGCAAAGCCCTAGTGTGTTCTAGTGGGAACGTTTCTAAAGCCCTATAACAACAGAAGAAGAAAGTAACCCATTTTGAGAGTGGAACCAGTTGATGTTGAGAAGGTGCAAAAAACATCTTGTGCTGTTACATAAATCACTATCATGGTTAGAGATAATGAAGATGTTTTTCTCTCGTAGGTTTATGAGCTGAGCACTCATAAGAAGCAGATAAAGCAAGGGATATCGTCATCTTCCTCTAGCTGCTACTAACTCCTATAACCTGTCTGGGCTGACCCTGCTTCTTCCTCATCAGTTACAAACAGTGATCTGGGTTAGAGCAAAGTCTAGGTCAGAAGCTCACACAACCTGGCTTGTAATATGCAGAGTTGGCATCAATAAATTTCAAACAGGAATTCTGCATTATGAGAGTGCTTGAGGGCAATACATCTATAATTTCTGACATTCAAACTCAATTCATGAAAAGGGTCCAGCAACATGAAAGGTGAAACGATATGATGACCAAGCAACCCTAGCCAACTCATTAGGCAGTGCTCCACAGACACTTTAAAAAAAAAAAAAAAAAAGTAATTGTCCACATTAAAAATGAATTAACACATCACAGGAGCACACCCTCTAGAGCCCTGACATTAGTGTGCATTTTAATAGCTAATTAAAACACTTTCACCTCTTACAATTGCCAGTAAATCCCAGACAGGACCTTCTTCTTGAGTTCCAAGCCAAGAAAGAAGAGAAAAGAAGAAAGTGGAAACATGCAGTTATGGCAACTACACAAGAGGGGCAGGAAGGCTGGGTGATTTTGTTACCTTAGGTTATCAGGTAACCTTTGCCTTAAGATTCACTGAGGGAATCTAACACTAATTTAAATCTAGCAGACATTCTGAAGAGCTACTTCTTTTTCTGTTATGTGCTTTTGCCTGGCAAAATCACTTATGATTCAGAAGTGCAGAGGCATCTGCCTCTACAGAGTTAGCATCAGCTTTTGAGGGCCCCATTGTTTCCATCTGCATTACAATCAGGCAGGATGCTCAAAGTACTATAAATTATATATATACACACACACATATACATATAAAGGGCCTTTCTGGTGGTCCCTTTAACAGTACTGGTTGACAGATTACTCAGTGTTATTAGTTGATGGCGATAGTTTCTTATATTCCAAGAAAATGATCTGAAGATTTGGACAAGTGTCCATGTGTACTAGCTTTTTAGAAATTCCTCTGGAAATTCAGAGTGTATGTATTTCAAACTTCAAGGGAAGAGAACAAAGAACACGACGTTTACAGAGTTTACACCAAGGGTTTATATTTTCCCTGTGCAAAGGAACATAGAGCTCGTACAACTCAAAAGCTTGTGAGAGGAAATGTTTCTATGATTTGGCAGAACTATTGCAGTTGTTTGCCTCTGGATTCAGACCTTGAAAGGGAGTTCTTGCATGGATTCCCTTATGTTTTTAAGGAAAGATCACTGCAGTCCATATCCTAACCTTCAATTGCCTCTGCTTTTTGGATCCTGCTTGTGCAAGGTAAAGATGTCACATTTTTACCTGCTTAAGACATCCCCTCTTCTATTAGCATTTGATCTGAAATTAGCCCATATGTTCAAAGGCAAATGGGAACACATATGCTCTGTGGTAAAAAGCTTAATATCCTTAGAATGGAAAGGAGCAGCCACTATCCTGCAGGCTGTACAGTGTACCTGAAAGCTGGGACTCAATGTGTAGTGCTGGAAAAGCATGTGCAGAGAGCACTGTGGCATAGCTGGCAAGAGGTAACACTGCACTGACACCACTTAGATCTGTGTCAGACACAGGCAAAAGCAAATCCCAGGTGGCAAAGACAGGGCTTGAGTTTTCATCAAACCAATTAGACCTGCCTGGCTCTCCCTTGAATTCAGTTAAACACGCTTTTTGACAGCGATTTCACAGAATGAGGACCCAGGACACCTGGAATCTGTTCATGTTTCTTCACATTGTTGAGAAAATTTGCCCAAACCACTGCTATGGTGCAGCAGCAAAGGATATTATTGAGAGAGAAGAGGTTGAGCTACTTTGGCCAAGTGTTTTCAGAGGGATCCTAAAGTCCTGATACAGATGTTATTTTACTGACTTGAGCTAGTGTTGAGGTTGCTGCAGCTTCTTCTGTTTCAAGCCAAATAAAATACTGAGGAAGGCATAAAAGCCTCACATGAAGTGGAGGATTTGTTTTTGTCCTGTTTCAAAACTGGCAGGATTAAGGATACAATCTTGAGGCAGGTGCAGTGTGGAAGATGCTATGAAAATCTTCTGGTGCAAATGCAAGACTTAGACTACATACACCTGCCTTCAGATGCTGCCTTTGCAATCTTATGTTCAAAATAAACTAGAAAAAAAAAGATGAAATTTGGAAATCCCATCCAGGTTTGGGAGAAAAAGCCAAAGAATTTATTGGCTTCACAACACATTTTTCCTGGTAGAGCTTTTATGATGAGTCTAGCAGCAATAGCAGAGACACGCAGAAATGCTTGGGGAGATCCTTCATCTCTCCTCAGGGGGAATAGCTTTTCCCATTTCACTTAGGTCACAGGTATATTGCTGAAAATAAATACATACAACTAAAAAAACACCACAGTTCTATTGGCACGTGCTGCATCTCCACGAAGGGTGTCTGCAGACACAGCTGTGGCTGCAAGGTGCTGCACTGTGCAAGCACCCCAGAAGGGTGACACAGTGGGTGGCTTTGCAACTATGACAGATTTAATGGACTTAAACTAAGAAAGAGGCAGCAAACAGAAAAATGTGTTACCCCTTTGTTATCAAACACAGTCTGTGAGCTGGAACGTGCTCCTGATTTCCAGGTGCGGTTACAACACAGGGCTGAACTACAAACATTATGGGGTGGCCAAGCAGATGTCAGCGGCTGGCAGAGCCTCATGCTGTTCCCTGTGTCCCCAAGGGGCAGCAGCGAGGGCAGCCCTGGGCACCTGCGCTCGCAGGGCCTGCACACAGCCCCACAGCAGCTCATCCTGCCCTTCTCTTTAGTCACCTGCAGCACACAGCAAAAGCAGCTGCTTTCCATGGCTTTTTAACTCTTTTTATTAGCTCTGATGTTCCTGTTGTTACTTTTTCAATCCTGTAGTTTGCTGCTACAAGGCATCAAGCAGCTTTAAAAAAAGGGCCTCACTTAATGATCACCTTGAGGGATGTTTTACTTTTTCTTCTACTCTTAATTTCTTAAGTGATTACTTCTACTGCTGTTGTGCTCACACACTTAAGGATGTTTTTCTGTCTGCATGTGTACACACAATCACTTGCATTTCATTGTCAGAAAGATAATTAATTTCTACAACCTAATGAGGAGTGACTAGGCAATAGAGATAAAAGCTCAAGATGACTGCCCCACTCACCCAGCTTCTTGAAGAAGCTACTCTACCCATTACTCTTCGCCTAACCACTGAACTGCTCTCACTCCAGAAGTGCAGATACTGAATCAAAGCCTAATCTACTCTTTATCCTATTCCAGTTGACTCAGAGATTGACAGTTTCTGACTTTAATAAGTGAGATTATACACATAAAAATGATCCACCCACAGAAACATACGTACATACATATGTGTATGCTCATGTGTATTTTGAATGTAATCATTGACACATGCACAGTGTATGCATTTTGACTTCTCTTGCCTGGAATCTTTTTTTTCAATTACATCATATTTTTGCACCTTGAAAAACTGCATTAAACCATGTAAACCAGAGGCTCATAATCCATGATTTGTGCTTAAGCGCATCTAATTTTGGAGAAAATTAGAGCCTTTCTCCTGGTCTTAATTAGATATCAGATCTCTGTATGCATAGCCAAAAATCTATCTCCTGGATTCAAATATTCCCAGATGAGGTCTAATCCTGGGCCCCAGGCAGATCTGCTGCCTGTAGTTCAGTACACCTCCTTAGGGCATTCAAGCTTTCTTGAACACGGGTGAAATGGCTCAGAGTTTAATGATCTCATTTTCATAATAATATTTTGCTGTAGAGATTATCAGATAAGAGGTGAAAGGTTGTTTGGCCCTTTCTTAATCCAATCGGTATTATCTTTTTACTGAGCCACCTGTCCAGATTTTTTTTTTTTTTTTTTTTTAAAGATGCAAGAGTCATCCCATCTGCTCTGCTACAGTAAAAGGCATCCTCACACTTTGGCAGATCTGAACCTGAATGTTCCACTCTGGAACAGGTTTTGTTTCAGCAAACACCAGTTTTCTCAATTCCCAGCAAGAGTGATCCTCCAAAGCCTCCAAAGTAATCAAACAAGCACTTTCTTGCTTCACTGCCTTCCTATCCTGTGAAGCATTAACCGTTTTATAATGTATACAACCTTCTCCCTGAAGACTAGTGCCTTTTGCAGGCATTTTATGCAGGACTCAGATGTTACAGTGCTGAATTCCATGTTTACAAAGTTTGACAACAAGTTGCTGTATAGTTTACTGTAAACTTGGGTAGGGGGAAGATGTGTTTTCCCATGTCTTCTAGTGGGAGTAGGGGTGGTACGAGTAGGGTGTAGGCGGTAGGGAGTAGGGGTGTATTCATAGTGACTATAAAAAGGTTTCATCTCAACACTGTGGGCTTTCATAGCCATCTCTTGCTTCTTTTGCTGTATATGCAATCCTGCATATTTTTTCCAGGATTATAGAAACAAAAAAGATTAAAAGAACTAGTGGAGCTGAGACAGTCTTCAAGGTCTAAAAGTATCCAAGTTAAAAAGACAGATACATTTCTATAGCCATTTTCAATTTTTTTTTCTGCGCGCAGTCTATTTTGGCCATATTTTGGCCAACATTGCTCCAACACACATTTCCTGGGTACCTAGGTCCGCTGCAGCAGTATGGTTTGCCACTGTCAAACTGACTCCGTGAAGGAGTGGAAGAGGTAGACCTCCACCACGAGAAGGTTTGGCATATGACAAGTTCTCACAGCATCACAGAAGGTCTGGCATGCAATGAAATATGGTCAAGATGACACATCAAATGATTACTCAAAGTAATTATTATTCACACTCTCTACTTCCCAGGATGGAGTTATGTTTAGCCACTCAGCCTAAACTACATTTTAGAAGTCCACAGCCAGTTTTGCAGAAATAAAGCCAGAAAGAAAGCACCTAAACCCAATCAAAATAGAAAGACCCCCCCTATTAAGCAAGATCATCAAAACATCTTCCCAGTCCCAGATATGTCCCACTTCTGGGCCCCTTCTCTTCCAGTTTGCAGGTGAGCAAATGCTGCTGAACTATTCAAGATGGATTTTAGATCTATCTATATAAATGCAAGGGGATAAGAATTAGTAGTGACAGGGGCTAATTATGGTACTTGAACAGAAGAATCTTAATTGAAAGAAATCAATGGCATTAAGGAAGGTAGAAAGAAAGAGTTGATTGAAAAGATTTAAAATGAAAAAGAAGAGACTAAATTACCCTTTTAAAGTTTCCAGAGAAATTGAGGCTATATAAAAGTAGAATGTTTTATCATAGGGGAAAACAAAAACAAAACAAAGAACTCCATATGCTCTCCAGCTGCTCTCTTCTCTCCCAGATATTGCCCCAAGCACTTTGCAGACATGAAACCAAGATGGACTGCTATTCTTATGACTGCTTGTCTCACAAATGCAAGATGTCTGAAGCCTGAGATAAGTAGAATACAGACTGCAAAGACTAAGAACATGATGGGCCATATTGCAGCTCTGTTCTCCTTAACAATATGAAGCCTGGACAGATGGTCATCTGAACTGTCTTGTGTCACTACCATTCCTAGATATAGCAATATTTAGGTACATTTTTGGCTCTTTTTATGATTTTTATCCTAGGCTAAGTAGTTGGAAATATTTTAACCAGCTCTCAGTTACCCCATCAAAACTCAAATGTGGTCATAAGAACATCCAGGTCATTTTTTTCCTAATTTCTTTGGGTGTAAAAGAAATTGAAAATGGATCACTAGCTGACAGCAAAACATTTTGCATTTCATCCTTGTTTCTACTCCACCAAATGAGGGACCATCTACCTTTCAGCACTTTTGTTGGCCGAGTTTGTCACCACTACACAAGTGATGTCTCTGGGGTGAGTGATTGTCACTCAGATATACAGGCCACTCACTATAGAGATTCAGGATGGCTTCATGTAGAAAACAGTGGTAAAAAGTACATAGACAGGTTATCAGGTATCCAGCCTTCCTCACTGAAAACTCATTTATCCTTCAGACCTCAGAGGGGCTAAGTCAAGCTAGTAAAGGCCAGCTGGCAATACAGAACTGGTCTCTCCCCATTAGACTCCATTTAGTCTAGATCTGTTTGGTTCCTTTTCTTTCCTGGCTAATTCATTTTCCTCTCTTTTTTTTCTGTCTATCTCTGAAACACCACCACATGTTACTCTGACAGATGTTTTTATTGTCATATATCCTCCTTGTGTTTTTTAAACACATGGCTAGATAGCTATTAGAATGGAACTAGAGGATGAGACCAAGTTCTGCTCCTGCACACAGCATTAAAGACTACAGAGCTGAGGTGAGGAAAACAGCAGGAAGAAGTTTAAGAGCATTTCCTCTTTCTCCAGAGCTTTCTCCAGAGGATTAACCATGTGAAGCATTATATTCCTCCTATTAGGAAGAACACCAGTGAGAACTGAACACTGCTGAGAGTCAGACCTAAAAGTGCTGCTTGAGAAAAGCATCAACGAACATCAGTGCCAAACTCATCGGATCTCATCCCTCTATCTCATTCCAGTTTTCGTTAATGTTTTTAGTTGCGCATGACATGGTCACTTAGCCACAGAGTACACAATGTTCTCAGCCTTGTTTCCGTGTTTATGCCCTGGTTCTGTATTTCAAGATTACATTTGCATTAAGAGCTTGTCCTAACCCAGGAGAAATAATTACAATCACCTAGCACTCAGGAGGTCTATTTAGAAAGCAAAATCACAACTGAGTTACCATGGACTGGGAAACTAAAAACACAAGCTTTATTCCAATCTTCTCATCTTCCTCTACAAGATTCCTTTTTTAGTCTAAGAATGTTTCTGCCATTAAACTTTCATCATCCAATATATAGCTTTCTTGGAAAAAAAATTAGTTAACAATATATGATGAGCTTTTATTCTGCATGACCCAAATTTGACCATGACATTTTTTGCACATATATCTGCATAATAATTTCCCACAAAAATATCTCAGTTATCTTTCACTTTTAGTACAACTCCCCAGAAATATAGAGGTCAACAATTAATAAGCTCATTAAAATTTACAAGCTGCTTTGATTAATATTCCTTCTCTAATTCCTTGAGAAATGTACTGTGTCTCTCAGGCTAATGAAGACAAGGCAGAGTTACTTAAGTGTTTGTTAACAAAGCTGATTTGCATATAATTAACTGAAAAGATCCCTGTATTTACAGCACAAACCATGCCAATCTTTTTTTTGCTAGTGTTTCATGTCAGACTAACTCCATTCTGAATTAACAAAACAAGTTATGTTCTTCCAAGACTCAATCGACTCAAAAGGGATACAAATTTTGGGACCATAATTGATAAAAGTGAAAATACATATCAGAAAACAAAGTATGTCTTCAAAAATGTGTTTATGCAGGTTAGTTTGGTTTTTTGTTTGTTTGTTTGTTTGTTTTGGGGGGAGGATGCTTTAGCCCTTTTAACTAGTTAGATTGCTTGTATACATTTAAACAAAGTCTTCAGCACATTGGTTTGTTCTTTTCTCTGACCTGCTTATATGAAAATGCACGTGATTTCACTGAGATCATGCCTTTGCACAGATGTCTGTCTGCTGAAAATCACCTGCCACACACCCTCAAGCTCTGAATATGAAGGGCTGTATGAAATAGCTAATACATGCTGCCTGCAGAGTGACCAGAAACTAAGCTGTCCTTCACTTAAAATATCTTTTAATTCAGAGAAATATAAGGTTGGGCTTTTCGTCATTCATTTCTCTTTTTATAGGTTTTTCAGCAAGGGGTCATGATTAACAGCAGCACTTAAGGGAGTCTCTTTTATTACACATTATAAGACCCAAGATGAACCAAAACAAAATTACTAAAATTAAAAATTAACCCCCAATCAGATTTCAAAAATTAAGACCATAAGGAATTTCATGACAGCCTGAAAAGCTGAAGGGAAGTGAATATGTAGACTAATAACAGGACAGGGACACTAAAGCTCTCCACTGATAAACTGCTTATGCTATAGTTTCCTTGTATGATTTTTTTTTGGTCATTTTTCTAAGACCAAAAGGTAAAAGACTAAAACAAAAAGCTCCACAGAAACCATGCCTCCCTAAAGTCATATAAAATCACTCAGCTCTTGATCATAGCACCCAACCTCTTCCTGTCTACACAATTACTCCAAATATTATTTTCATTTTCCTATCTTTAGAGCCAGTTCACCCATTTATTTATAAATCAATTAATAAAAGAAAACCCATCCTATGCCTTACATACCAGTCAGTTCTTGTAACAGACAGGAAGTTTTAGGAATCTTTTAAGAAAGTCTTTTATCTATCTCATTAAAGACAACTTTATGGACATCTTATGAACTGAGAGAAAAAGACAAAGTAAAAGAAAACAAAATAATAAAGCACAAAAATCAACAGTAAAAACAAAAATGAATCCAGTGTTGTTCGATGGGAGGTAAAGAAGGAAACAAACAAAAAAATTAGCTCTCCAAAACAACAAAAAAGTAACAAATGTAGACAGAAATGGAGGGGAGTAAAGAGGAGAGCAAGAACAAGGCAGGAACCAGCTTCCAATGCTCTGCTTTAGAGCATCCTCCACTCTGGTGTGCTCTTTCCATATCTTCATTTCGGAGAGCTTGTTTTCTCACCAGTCTCCATAGTTTACATTTAAGAGGCTCCATGCAGCTCTTGCTGCTGCTGCCAGCCCGCTGGTGCATGACTGAGGAGTGACCTGTTTGCAGGCTCGGAGGAGACGCACACTGCAAACAAGCAGTGGATGGTAAAGCTGTCAAGGACTTTCTGCTACTATTCTAAATCATACCCAACTGCCCAAGCTACCTACTAAAATCCTGACTCAGTCTAAGTTAAAAGGCTCCATATCAATCCTTTAAGTTTAAAAAGGCATTAGTTTTGACTTTAAGATGCCACCTTTCAGAGTCAAGAGCTTCTCGGGATAAGAAGCCTGTTCCAGATAGGATACCCTATAGGGAGCTTCGTTATTGCTTTATTCCAAGTGTACTGCGGATGAAGTATGGCTAGCCACAATCGCTCTAAGCTAGTAGAAAGGAACATACTTTGGTGAACAGGGATACTAAATTTAAAAAAGGAGAAAAAAAAGATTAGAGGTCTATATTACAAGATAATTCACACTTTTTGTCTAATGTAGATCATTCTTCTTTTTGCTACTAGAACTTTTTGTATCACCTTCACCTAATACTCAAAAAAGGGTACGAAAAAGATGGCACTAAAGTGTTTCCCTCCCCCACTTCTGAGCAACTGAAGCCATGCACAGATGAATAGACATGCATAAGCTGTATGCCAATACTAATTTTGCACCTTCATTATTAATAAGATACTTTCTCTAATCAGTCACTACTATCTATACAGACTATAACATAAATCTATATAGACAGACAAAATATAACAAATATGAATCAAACCATTTGCAAGGATTTACTGCTGGAGATGGATTGATACAGATAGACAAAAATATGTGGTGTAGGCAAAGTAATGTATAGAGCAAGTGAGACTGATATCAACCTCAGCAACACAAACCTGAAAGAGCAGGTCTGCTGTCACTGCATTTATGCCAGATTTACTGAGATAAACCTGGGATCCAGCCTCTCAAATTGTTCCACAGTCAGTTTGTTTTTAAAGGAAACTTCACCTGTCCAGCCCAGCTCAAGTTAGCAAAGTTAAAAAAACTACATAAAGTGAACTTTGTATTACAAATAGGACTATTTCAGGTAAGGATTTAAAAAAAACAAACAAACAAACAACAAAAAAAAACACCTAACTTTGTTCCTAGAAATTGTTAGGGCTGGGAAAATTGTGCATACCACAATGGACAAATCAATGAACTTGAACTATTCTCATAGTTGCCACTGAAAGACCTTTCCAATCCTCTTGGACACAATATGTATTTACCACAGGGTTATATTTTGGGTGATACTGTGATACTCTCCTTCTAGCAACCATGCACAGAACTAGGTTAAATAACAAGCATTTCCCAACACAACATGCTTCCACTTCTCAGGAAGATTTCAGTATACTGCATTCTGGGCAGGTTTTCTTTCCCGTGGTACACAAGTCTTATCTCCAGGGCTATGAGGGAAAAGCAGCAATAACATGGGAAAATTTGTGCCATCTAAGAAAACTACCTCTACTCAATCAATCTGTTAAGGCCAGAACTGTAGAAGGCAGCTTAGAGGTTAAAGAATTAGGTGCAAAGACTCTACCTTGCAATGTCCTTTACATCAATCTGAAATGTTGGTGTCATGTTAACTGGTATGGGTAGAACTCCACACTAAATCCAATTAAATCTACAAACAAAAGGACCCTGGAGCATGTGGAACCAAAAAGGAGCCTGCCTTTTAGGCCATTCACTCTGCATGATTGTGCTTTCCCAAAGCTTCCAGACACTTTCTCCTTTGCAAACAACAAAAGGGTGGGGAGGAAGGGAAGGACTTTTCTTTCCACTGCAAGGTGAGGGAGTAAGATAATGCACCTCATTAATTACAGTGAAATCATAGCATAAGAAGCTAAAGAATAGGCCAGGATGACTTTTTTTGTATTATTGTTCAGCCACAGTGACAGAAAAAATAAGCAATAAACCTGAATCAGACTGCATTTGATGGTTTTGCTTTGCAACTCATCTTGTTATTGTGACAGGCTGACACTAATTAGCACTCAATGCACAAGGGATGGATTACCATGGCCAACAGGATCTCATTAACCACCATGAAATTTTCATGCCAAGACTGAACACAACAAAGAGCAGAAACCCCAGCAAATCGCCCATCAACAGTTGCAAACCTCACCACTGAGCCACAAGTGCAAAGATCAAAGCATACACCAAGGGAATCTACACAGCCAACTGAGTAGATTTTCAGTAATTTTTTAATTTGTTTTCTCATGAAGGCAGAGAACCTGCCAGAGTGCAGAGTCCAGTGTCCACAGTTTCTCCCATCATTGGGGTCAAGCCTGTCAGTCCACGCTGAGGGAAACTGAGGGCACATCAAAGCCCACGTCACTCCTGTTTCATGGAGCCACATATGAGCAGATGTGCAATTCCAGGGGTGGCCCAGTTTATATTCCTTTCCCCCAAGGGGCCTAGACTGGCACATTTTGGACTTCTCTATCCAGCTGCCCATTTGCACTTAGCTTCAGATCAATTTTTTAAGATATGTCAAGGATAGCTAATACTGCCCAACAGCTTTATTAATAAAAAAACTGAAGGGCAGAAGAGACAAGAAAGAAACCAAAACAAGCATACCCACAGATGTTAGACACCTGCAGTTGCAGAGCCTCTTGCCCTTAGAAGAACAGCCTGAGGTTACCAGATCTTTAACTGAGCCCCTCTCTAATTCCCCATGCCCGTACTTCCCATAGGCACTGCTGTAACAGCCCTTGGCACATGGACAAGGGCAGAGGACTCTGCCACAGAATCCACTAGGTATCTAGCAGGTATCTAAAAGGTAAGTAGATGACTACCGCAGCAGGGACTCCGTGGCTAATCTAGACCCCTTTAGGGGCAAATTGAGACAAAATTGCAACAAAATCTCTCCAAACAGGCTGGACTTTACATAAAAAATTCAAATAGAAAAAATGATACCATAGAACTTCATTTGAATTGTAGGTGGAAATTGGACCATGGGTCTGAATTAACAGGGCATTCATGGCAATGAACTTCAAGTGGGAAAGCCTCTTGGATTGGGGCAGAGTAAGCAGCTGTGCCACAGCCCCGTAGGTGACAATCCTATCTACAGTAAAATCCCTGGAAAGCCAATCTAACCTCCTTTCTCACCTTGGAATGGGCAAGTACATGTCCCTACTAAGTCACACCAGCAGGAACAGCGAGGTGCTGCTGCCCATCAAACACATCCCTTTTACCATGGTAAGAATGTCCCAGTCCAGGGACCATCTTTGGAAGAGCAGCATTCCCCTCCATCTGCAGCTTAAAAACCCATTTCTAATCTAACACCATAGTTTGAGCTGCTGTAAAGCCACTTTCCTTTAGCTTATGCCAGCCTGCAGAAGGAAAGTATTCAGCCCTACATTAATTAACCTAGATATTTGTAGCAGAGTATAATTAGCGTTTTTAAGGGTGCCTTCTGAACTGAAAATGGGAATAAAACTTTTTCAGAAAAGACTTTTCATGGAGAGAGGAGGAAAAAAAAAAGACTGGGTTGAATTTTTTCCCTCCCTCTCCTCTCCTTTCTCTTTGTTTCCATTCTCAAGTAACAACAGATCCAAATTCTGCATTTAAGGTGCTTCAGTAACCTAATTGCTTTCAGATTGCTCATTCTAGAACATTGTGCATCAGGACAGGCTTTTTTTTTTTTTAAAAAAAAAAAAAGGCATATCTTTTCATATTCTCTTTCTAAGATTCCTTAAGTTATTTTAACCAAGATTCAGAAATACCTTCTTCTGCATTTTAGGGATGTTTATAGTGCTGCAGCTGAGAAGGAAAAGTTCTGCCATCTACCCACAGCCTTCCAGCCTCAGCTGAATACTTCATCAAACAGAAGACACTTTCTGGTGTACAGAACTGGGATACCTTGGACCATGCTGTTTCTGGTCAGGCTTGTGTACATAGCTTATTTATTTATGGCATTTTTAATAGATAGAACATCAATATTTGATAATATCCTATGAATGATTAAAAATCAAGAAAATCAAGAACATGAAATACAAACATTACTTCTAAGTGATGCTGGGGTTGCGATACCCATAAATAAATGATGTGATGGCCAGTTCTGGCTTTCTGAAATTCTGCGTTAAATGAACAGGTACTTCAGTGGATTTATAGCATGTTTACAGCCAAATCTATGGGAGCAGAATCTCTGACCAAGGGATTTCAAAGTGAAGACTAATGAAGTTCTCATAGCAGTTTGAATTTTTATCTCCTTAAAAATGTATTATTTAAATAAATATATAAAAACATGGTCTGAAAAGGGACAATCAAATTAAATTTAGATGGATGTGGCTCTATTTTTGCTTTTGGCTTCTTTGTGATAAACAAGAAAGTCCTAGATTTACCTCAAAGAAATCTGCTATAAAACCAGAAGTAACACACACACACACAAAATAGTATGTCAGAAACACCATTTGCTGCAGTTGAAGTCTTCCTTAGAGTTTAATATTTGTCAATTTAAAATATGAAAGAATATTTGTTAGATTATATTTGCTGTTTATTGAGCAAAAAAAAGTCTGCTCGCCAATAGGAAGGTATTAATTTTCTTTCACAACAGTAAACAGAGATAAGAGACACAATAACTGTTTTTTACCTGCACATAATAATAGGCTATAGTGGCTCTGAAGAACACATTGCCTGAACTGACAAGACAAAATATGGAAGAAATGCTAATATTATTTTACAGGTGTAGACTGAGTCTTCAAGGAACCTGGTAGTACAGTGACTGAATTTACCTCTCACATATCCCCTGTATCTAGCAACAAGAAAATTTGGCCATTCCAGCACATGCTGAAGAGCAGAAAACTATAAAAACCACTTTCTCTTCCTATGTAGTAAGTGGACACCAAGATGATGAAACCATGAAAATACAGGGACAGTAAAATGAGAACTAAAGGACAAATAAGTGTTTTGACTTTTAGGAGACTTAATCAGCATAACATAATAAGAAATTGAATGTTTATTTCCAAAATCCTAAATTAAAAATCTCTGAATGTGGTTGTGCATGTCTGTAGTTTAAAAAACAAATACCTGTGCAACCAGATATACACATATATGAATTACAGACAATTTATCAAGTGATTTAAGTTTGTCTTTTTTTGCTTGTTGGCACTTAACGGATGTCAGTTCTCATTTGCTAAATTGCTCTTATTGTTTTATGAACATCTTCCCGATAAATACCTTAGACTTCACTGACTCTGGAAAACAGTGTGAACTATCTGGTTTCAGAGTGAATTTACCCAATTCCTTTATTTTTGTGTGCAATATTGCAGATATACCAGTTTTACCAATATGATAGATTTGCCTGTACATCTCAGCCCACAGAGATCATATGAATCTTTGTTTCAGAGAAGATAAGACAGGGCTGTGGGTGAGATAAGAGATCTGACCAAGGGCTGACAGGAAAAGAGTAGATGAATGATGAGAGAGCTGAGGTTTCCATTCCCGATCACCCAGAGCGAGTCCACAGCATCTCTTCCTGCTCCTCTGGGCTGCTGCGAACAACACGGCTTTGCTCACAGTAAAGTCAGCGAGGTACAGATTCGCAGCAGCAGATTTTTCCTAGGCTTTACAGTTGCTCTTGCCCCTTCCCTTTTAAGGGGCACAAATGCTCAGAAAGGGCAACTTCCTACAGGGCTTTAGGAGATTTTAGTTCAGAGTGTCTCTTTCTAGCTGTACCTGCTGTCTCAAAGACTTGCCCCCTTTTTGAGCAACGGCTCTTCCTAATGTCCAGGCTAGACCCAAGCCAAACAAAAGAGACTATTTGCCAAATTCATCACTGTATTTTGGGATGGACCCTAAGGCTAGAACAGGGAAGAGGAAAGAGCAGTCCTCCTGAATTGCAGTAAAGCTCCAGACAGGCCACTATTCTACCTCTAACCCTGACCAGAAACAGTTACCTAGAGAACAGCAAAAGAGCTGAAAAGTAAATATACAAAAATGTGTTCCTCAAAAAGGCTCCAGCCTTTAAACACTAGAGGCTTTAGACAGAATGACTATTTAATAACAATCAATGGATTTATTTTTCATGAACTTGCATAGTATAGCAAGAATGTATGCAGTCTTTTGACTTCCAGTTTCCTTCTGCAAGGGGTACCACACTTGAAAGCAGAGAGTGCAAAGCTACTTCATTGAGCTACGTGATGCTGGGCAGACAGGCTGGGATGTCAGCATGAGTTTGACTCCATCTTTTTTGCTGTTCTATATAGTTGAGATTTCAACATCTCATTTAGTAGTGCTGAACTTCATGCAGGCACTTTGGGATGTGGGCTAGGAAACCAAACTCTAGCAGAAGGGACAAGAGATACAGAAGCTCCTGCAGAAAGCTACAGAAACCATTTAAACTATGACTCTCCTCTTGAATACTCTTTTCCTTTTGCCAAATGAAGTTTAACCATCAGGGAGCATAAGTTTGACAGTGACTCAAGATGGGGCCTTACATCTCTGCTTAACAGGAGCCATGAGAATTTGTCCCTTTGTTTCAAGCTGTTCTTTTCGCATCATCTTGACTAGTCCAGTCACTGTCTCCTGCCTCCAGCAACAGCCAGAAACACCCTGTGACCTGCCTCCAATTTCCATGAGGAATCAGTCACAGTATCTAGCTAAACTGGGAGGCAGTTTTTGAACCTTCCAGGGTTTAGCTCCAGGAAACCACTTGTAGGCTCCTGTTTGCAATGTCCAAAGTCCATGAAATGGGACCTGTGAATGAGACTTTCCCAAAGCAAATACCCCTAACCTCACTCTTCCCTCCCTAAAGGATCTCTGATGCCTGGCATCCTGCCAAACAAACAAACCCTGCCTTTGCTTGTTTGTCACACAACAGTGAGCTTGCCTTTTTTTTTTTTTTTTTTGGAAAGAGAGAGGTTAATTAAGTGCTGATCCTAAGACTTGGTGCATGCAGTTACTTGTCCAGAGCACAGCTAATTTATGGGTCTAAGTCCTTAAAAACCTTTGTTGTTTAGTTCTCCCTCCTCTCCCTTCCAGATTAGTACCCTCTGTGGATTCATATAAATTATCCTCCAGAGGCAGGAGTCCCATCTTCGATCTTTGGTTGACTTGATGATCTGTTTGAGAGCTCAGAGAACCCTCATGGTAAAGCAACATTTTTTGTTTCCTATTAGCTAATAGAAAATGGAAATAAATAATAAAAATGGAGAGGAGATGCTGATTTTTGAAACAGCTCTTTGCCTACACACTGGACCCTGGGCTGAATTACACTTTCTGGCTGGCAAATCCATCTTGATTGCATTCACTGAAGTTGGAAGTTTTGTAACTGAAGGTAGGATTTAGTCAGGCAAAGAGAAAAGCTTAAAAAAAACAACCCTACATTTACATATTTTTCTTCTCCCTGATGCTTTAAACTTAAAGCTCCTACATCCCTTTCAAAACACAGAAGAATATGCAAATGTTCATTATTGCTATTACATATTCCACATTCTTATTCCACATGCAATTCAGACCACACTTATGTTCCCAGTTCAGTAAGTTACCTAAGCATATGCTTACCAGTAGGCATATTAAAGGACTTTTCTAAATAGAGATAACCACTAAATCTGATTTATATTTTTCCAAAAAAAAATTCTGAAAGTATAGAGATAGAGCCTTCACTGTTCAGCAGCCTTAATGCTTTAGAACAAGAGTTAAGGTTGGGCATCTGACAAAACAAGCAGTTTGATTCAGAAAAGAACATGGAAAAATACCCCCTTTTAACACAGAAACACACACACATGGTTGTTCACTACTCCAGTACTAAAAATAAAAAGCAGTATATCCGTCAGTCACCTAGCAAACTGCAGTGGCCCAATCTTCTGGTCCAGACACTGGGATTTGCACAGTTACCCTTATTCCTGCACAGAAGAGCCTAGCATTCCCTTTGGATAAGTGGAAAATGATTCAATATTCAATTTATGGCAAAAAGCATCATCATCTTGCAGTCCTTCCCCACTGAGCAGAAAGTCTAGTGCAACAGCACTGTAGGCTCAGGATCTTAGTTATAAGTCTAAGAATGTAGGAATCCACGTCCAAATACCTGAATTTAGACCCTCAAAAATCAGTAGCTTGCTTTGTTTTAGAAAGGGAATTAAGAGTATTTTCTCCATACCTCAATTTCTGCTCTGGAAGATCAATGTTAACAGTGTCCCTTACTTCAGAAATGTGACATGGAAATAAGCACCTTTGATTTTTAACTGGCTCTAACATTAAAATAAAATAAAACTTCATGTTTATCCGAAGGTAACTGAATTACACCAGTGTGTGCAACTTCAGCCAGTGGTTCCTCAGCTGTGGAGTCAAACGCTCCAGCATTTCACACAGGATTTTTCCACATTTAACATGTGCACACCTAGGTGTGCTTCTATACATGCACAGAGCAAACTCTACCCCAGGAAATAAACAACGTCCTTCATCAGACCATCTTAAATTCAACTAGGAAGAAAAAAAAAAAAAAAAGGTCCAATTCAGAGTATAGTCATTTCCCTCTACCTCAGTCCTTGATGTGCTTAAGTTTTAATCATCTCAGATACTAGCTGTAACAAAGGTCTGGTTTTATCAAAGGTGTAGGATTTTTATCTTTACACTTGCCAGCATCCCAGTGAGGCTGTAGGCACGTAATTTCTTGGCTGTAAGTTCATTAAGTGAAGGCTGGGTATTATCAGCACTCCTCCAGCTCCTCTCCGCTGTGTTTCACTGGACTCATTGTACCAAAATTATTCCTATATTAGGCACTCTTTCAAAAAACCCTAAAATTCAAATCCTCTCAGTGATCATATGGCCTCTGCACATGAGTGGGTCAGACTTTTGGCAGACCAAAAGATGGGGGGGTGCACATCAGGCAGGGACTTAAATAAGAATAACAAGGAAAGTCAGCGGCAAACAATATTAATAATTCACCTGTCCATCACTCCGACTTACAATTGGAGAAGGATCCTCTCTCCCTTTGATAGATAGGCAGGAGGAAAAGGCCTGTCTGAAATGATTAAAGAAGGCAGTATATAACAAGCCTTCCCATGCTGAGAGTGCCAAGGAAGAAGCTGGTCACTGATATTTAAACACACATTATCCTTCCATCTTCCTGTCATTTTGTTCTGCAAGCTGTTCAGATTTGTCTGTGCCAGTGAGGCGGCTGCAAAAAGCAGCTGAGCAAATAAAGAGAAAAATCAGTCTTGAGAACAGGATTTGGATTTCAAAAATCTGTCCTTGGATTTTTGCCCCCAGTTTTCTTTCTTCTTTTTCTCCCCCTCCTCTCCTTCAGACTCAGCATCCCATTAACTTTCAAATACTCTGAGACCCAAGCAGGAGAAAAGCAATGCAGGTGCAAAGATGGAAAGGGAAGAAAACACTGTTATGTCAGTCAAATGAGTACAGAGTTCTTTAATACAGGGAGCACAAAAAAGCCTCAAATTTATCAAATCTCCTCTCAGTGTAGCCTAAGAGTCCATTTTAAGACTGGGAGAATTGCCCTGCTTTACTCCATCCCTGCTTCACCCCCTCCTGAGTGACCAGCCTGTCCCCCACCTCGTGGCCAAGCCACAGAATAACCTAGATAACACCCATATTTTGCCCACATTGTGGGTGATCATAAGGGCACTGAAAATAATGCGTAATGAGATCCACAGGAGGAAAAGGAGGCATCTATTCAGCCTGTCTCCATAAAATACTTCCTTCAAAGCCTTAGCATCAGTGCTGGCTAGGGAAGGAAGGGTGGACTTCACCACACACATGTGGATGGCAAAGCAGCCCTGCCTATTAGCAGGACAGATCTGCACGACTGCACAGCCCGCCAAGCTCAGCCAACCTTTTAACTCCTTTTCTTGATTGGCCACTTGGTCTTAAAAGGGCAAACTCTCTGGCCACCCTTGAGGTGAGACACACGCAGGGAAAACCAAAGCCAAGGATATTAGTATTCACAGCAGTCATTTTGAAAACTACAAAGAGTTGTATTGAAAAAGTGTTAACCCATAATATTGGCAGCTCCACAGCATCTTTTATTTCATGTGCTCCTTAGCTCAGGCATATATGAATTAAGTCATATTTATTTAATCACTAGGAGATTTGGCTGTAATCTTTTTTGTACATGAAGAGACCTCTGAAAGGACAGAAATGCTAATGGATTTGTTGAACTCCAAGGAGACCTTACTATGAGAAAGCAACCATATGATTATAAATCTATGCTTAAACAGAAAGTGATTATGACTGCCTTGATTTAAAGGGAATTGTTCACTTAAAAGAATTTCTAAGGTGAAATGAAAGTGAACAAGGCAAAGCCAATGCCCCAGTATAAGATCTCTCCTTTCAGGATCCTTTATGCCAGATGTAAGTAGGAAGGGACTTGACATCTTTAACACTGCTGCCAGCCCTGCCAGTCCCAGTTTAGAAGGATTGATTAAAATATCTCAGTAATAACAACTTGCAGTCCAAAACAGGTATGTGAGAATAAAATGGTCTTTTGATTTCACAGTAAAAATGGTTGGAAAAAAAAATATCTGTCAGAAGCATATTCAAAATTTTGGAGTTAAAAATATTGTTTGATGCGACTTTTTGGATGAATCTGCTTTTTGTCTGATCCAAAATAAGTCTAATGAAATAATCCAATACAGATGGGTAATTTTTGCTTACCATCCAAATGTGATTTCTACCACATCAAGCCATGTTAAAGTCTGTTTTACTTTAATAGCCAGGCATTTTTTTTTTTAAAAAAAGGAATCAGAGATTAAGAGGATTTGAGCTTTATGTTCAAATTACATTGTATCCATTAAGATGTCTCATTTTGAAGATACAAGAAAGATATACAAACACAGTCTATGTTATTTACTCTAATGGAATAGTGTAATTTCTCCTCAAGCTTTTCCATATGTGTTATAAATTATTGCAAGAGACAAATAGAGAGCTAAAGGAACAGCTACACAGACGACATCATAACCTTCCAGTGACATATGCTGCCACTCTTCTGCATTGAGCAGTTAACAGTCTATATTAAATGTATTGTGCCCCCAGACATAAAATGCTTTTAAAAATAAATCTTTAACATGGCCTGCACAAAAAAAAAAAATCCTGAGTTCAAGTTATGCACCCAAGATGATGTTTCATTTTATAGCTTTCTCAACTACTCACATTTTTATTGTTGTTACCTCCAAACTAGGGAGCTAGCCAGAAAGTCACACACAGCACCATTCTCAGATGCACCAAAACAAGATTTCAGACTACAGCCATCTACGTGTGTATAATAACAACACCCCTCCTTACTTCCTGCTATGGAGGAATAAAGCCTCTCACCCTGGAGTTGGAAAGAAGATGAAAACAAGCTTTCATGCACAGACTGAACAAACCTGGGGATGTACATATGAAAAGAGCAGGAACTTTTGTTTAATGGAACCACTTCCACTGGTCAACACTTTGCAAAGCCAGCTGAATTTCTGCAGAACTGCATTTTGGATGAGTGTGTGTGTGTGTGTTCATATGCATGTATTGGGGGGCAGTGCTGCCTGCCTATCTCAAGATGTTCCACCAGCAATTTTGTCATTAAATATTTTGATTGCTCTTTCAAAAGGACATTTTTTCCCCATTAGTTTTCACCATTATACTTTACTTTGTAAAATTAAAAAAGAAAAGTTGAGAAAGGTCAACTAAGCCTTTTTTGATATATATTGGGGAGTTTAAGGGATTTTTGTGATTTTACTTTAGTCCAGATTTTTTTTAATTCCTTGTTCATCAAGTTAATGAGAAAGACAGATATGGAAACCTCAACATCATTACACAAACACTGAGCCCAATGAGAACTTCAGAGCTTAGTGGTTTTTAAAAATCCTTTGCATACTTGAATCTCACAACCTGATTGACATGAAATATCCACGGGACTAAACCTAATATATTGGCTTTGTTCCTCTCACAGGAATCGGGACTTTACAGTCCTTGTAGCTGGCTACAGGTGCTGGTAAAGAACCTCTTGAGCCAAGGGGAAAAAAAAAAAAATAAAAAAACCCACAGCACTGTTAATATCAGTTAGCCTTGAGTCATATCCTATTATCAAATATAGGGAGAGTTAGAAAACATAGATAGGCAGATGAAAAGATTGATCACTAGAACTACTGCAATTCTTCCTCTAAATGACTAAAACAAATGGATACAGAAAGCTTAGATATAAAAATAAATTTCAGTTATGTGATGTAATGAATTTTACTATACACCTATTCTTTAATCATGTCATTTCCACATGCATCTTGAGCAGATAATGCACACTTTTTTCACCTAAACAAAGCTCTCACTTAAAAGAGCACAGATTTGTTAACATGAGGGACCTACCTAGTGGAGGACTGATTATTTGTGAGGGCTGGTAAAAGACTGTGACCTATTAAAGCTTCCTTAATTTCTTTCACTAACATTTGTTGGCGCATGCTCACAAAAAAATACATATTTAAAATATTTTTTTTTAAAAAAAAACTTCACAATTGGCAATTCAAGTCCTCTACATTACTGAATGAAGTTGTCATGTGTCTTAAAAGAAACATAAAAACCACAAGGGATGATTTTTTTTTTTTTTTTTTGGATTTGTTTGAATTAATATCCTCTCAAACAGACATATTTATCTACTCAGAATTAGCAGTTCTAAAGAACTAAATCCAACACACTGATATGCTGCAGGTGGCTTTCCAAAAGAGTTTGAGGCAGTGGTGGAAGATAGAAGCAGCCCTACTGCACTAGGTTCAAGGCCTGTCCTACCATCTTAAAGCTTCAGGGAACACAGTCAATCCACAAGCATATGCACTCTCTCCATCAGTTTTCATTTCTATTTCTTGTCCCCGAAGTGTCATTTTCCTAGCTGATTATTGCAGTTTATTATGGTAATTTTGAATATTTGAATATCTGAATAATCTCTATTTCATTAGAATATCAACTATATTTTAAGTGCCTGGCCCCTTTGATTTCAAAAACATAAAATTCCATTCTCCAAGTCAATTTTTGTATCATAAAATAAATGCATTATCCTAGATAATGAGTTCAATTAACTTTTAATTAACTTTCATATTTATAGTAATATATATTTAGAGATTTCGTTTCAAAAGATAATGGGTTTGTAAGCTCAGGCCAAGCAACAGATTTCCATGGAAGTACGCTGGTTTACATCACAAAGATATGTCCCAACCTACAAACAGCTTGAGGAATCACTGTTAGTAGGGTGAAGAGAATGACATAGAATTTGTTTAATCCAGGAAACTACATATTTTTCTTGCATCCATTAAACAGCACCATAAATATAACTGGCCATATTCAGGGGAGAGCGACGGAAAGACAGACAACTGCTGTGACATGCAATGTTCTTTTTCTTTATAGAAATCAAACTAGAGACCAAGTTCTACCCCTATTTCTCAAACTCACTACCCCCTTCTTATACACATTAGGAGGCAAGATTCAGAGGCACTACTTGGGGGTAAAGAGTGCTATCCAGTGACAGTAGATGAGGCACAGATGACAGTACATGAGGAGTAAAGAGCTTCAACACAAACAGCTTGACTAAAGTGCAAAATATGCACCAGGGACAAAGAAGTTGAAAAGGAGCAATCAAAAATAAACAGCACCTTTCGCCTTTCCACTCCCCAAAATCAACAAACAAGGATTTGAAGACCTCCCAGGGTTAAGTCTTCCACATACACTCAGGTCAAGAGTATTTCCCCCCCACACACATTTTTCTCCTCCCCTGAAATCAGTGAAGTTGTTCATTGACACAGACTGGACATGAGACCAGGTAGTCTCCTGGCTTGCCTGCCAAGACAGCAATTCTTGCATTGTGGAACCAAAGATCATATATTACTAAGTACAATACTGAGCAAGCGCTGCCCACTGAAATCCATCCAAGGGTGCCATGGAGAAACATCTTTGTGAAATACATATAGACTATTTATGACATGCCATGACTACAAGCCTTGAAGGATTAATTTTTCAGGCTGCAAAGCACAGCGTGATGAAACTCAAACTATCTAGGACCAAAACTCATTTTTTCCCCACA
Source organism: Tinamus guttatus (assembly GCF_000705375.1). Next base: position 58,316 of record NW_010578140.1, read on the forward strand.
GACAAGTATTCATATTCATTTATGGGATGATATGGAGAATCTAGCAGCAACACAATTTAGATGGTACATAAAGATACAATTCAAAGATTCATATTTGCATGTCTGATATGTTGATGTTTTTCCTGTGCTGTATTTAAAACCATGCAATTTTTTTCTCAATATGCTTTGGTCAAGAGAAAATCCAGAAGCCTATGAAAACTTTGAAGCATGCATGCACATAAAGTGCCAAAATAGCTGAATGATCCAAGAGGTTTGTAGTAATATCTTCTACCAGCCCACTTCAGCACAGATTTTTATAGTCCCCAAGATGAAAGTCTAGCATAAAGGCCCCAGCTGAGTTGGAACATAAACAAAGATAATTCATGGGGTTCAGAGATTTCAATAAATCATCCTCTTTAGGTAGAGGATGAGGTTGAGAAGAAGAAACAAAAGAAAAGCCCCTTACACCAGAAACATTCCAAAACTTTTTTCCAGTTTGACAAAGTACAATTTATGCATGGATTTATTTTTAGAAAGGAGGTGGATGATGTAGGTGCTGCCATTCCATCATCATTAGAAGTGGAATAGCCTACCAGGTGTAGTATGATGGTCTTGCTTAAATAATGTCATTAACATCTATGCAGAGATTCCACATCAGCATTTCCATGATAGATTTCTCTCATATCTGGTTACTAGATTCCTATTGAGTGGTATCTTGATTTGATAATCATCCAGTGGCAACACTGGATGCCATGTACTTTAACACTGAGGTGTTTCACTTTTTTTATTTTTATCTTATAAAAAGTTCTCTCCCCCCCCCCAAGTGACATTTAGATTGACACTTGTCATTTCTCTCCAGAGCATAAGCTGTCATTCTGAGAGTGTACAATGTCATCACCTCACACACAGGAGAAGAGAATGCTAAAATGGAACAGAACCATTTTCTTCCTTGATTTAAGGCACATTCCTTTTTCCCTTATGAGAATCTCCATTTTACAAGGCCTACAGGGTCAGCAGCAGGGAAGTTCTTGAGCATTTTCCAGTAATGGGGTTATAAAGAAGAAATAATCTTTAAGTTGCAATAACATGGTATTTTTTATTTAAAGTCAGGGATGTTATAACCATTTAATTGAGATAATAATGGAGCACTTAAAAGAACAGAGTTTGCTTGGTACACATCATCTTGGAAAATTCCTTCTCTCACATTCAAGTTAGCAAGTCATAGCAGATGTAATTAATTCAGCTTAGTAGCTCTAGGGCACACTTGAACTTCAACCCAGAGCAGAAGAGAGCAGAGACAGGCTGCCAGCTAGTCACACAGGCGAAGAATTAAAAATAGCCTCAGCTAAAGACAATATTTCCATGTAATTGAAGATGGGCTGTCCACATGCACTAAGGGTTAAGGACAGTATGGAGAGAAACCCAGAACTCAAGTGGGTATACTTGAAAGTCATCCACACTTCTTAAAACAGGTTATGCTGGAGAACATGGGAACCTGCAGGTTACTCCGCCACTGGCTTTTTTTTTTTTTTTTTAATAAGGCTACAAGGTAATCAAAATGCTAACATTCATCCTCAAGCTTGGTACCAACAAGAAACTGCAGAGACCACAGCTATCCCCTGTTGCCACAGCAGTACTTGCAGAAATCCTTAAAATATTGGGATCAGTTCACTCTAGAAATTAATGGTTTTAAAGACATTCTCAAAAAGGCTACTCAAGGAGTTTGAAAAATCTTGATAAAAACACACTGTTGGGACTTTGGAACTGTCAATTGAGAAGAGTTATCCAAGTGATGAGTTGAAAGAAGCCTCAGCAGTTCTTCCCCAAAATAACAGAGTCATGTTTGTGCTGACTAACAGAATTGTGAACACAGATGGACATGCAGAGTGGGAAGGACTACAGAATATGTCTATTACTACACATTTCTTAATGAAGAGTGTGCTTAAGACAGCTTAAAGTGATTTCAATACAGAAAGCATCAGAGACCTTTTTCACTTTTCTAGAACTAGTCTGCAAGGAGTTTTTTTTTTTTTTTCTTTTGGAAGGGATATGTAAGTTTGTTCATATTTTTTCTGATTTTAAGCCTGGCTGTAGTTCAACCTCATTAGTCTGGTTTACCTTCTTTTTTTTGGCATTAGCTTTGCAGAGGGAAAAAAATTTATACACTAAAGGATCACCTCAAACAAAAATTATCCAGATCTCTAAAGGCAAAGCCACTTCATGACTAATATACACCAGTTACTTCCTAGTGTTTCATTAAATCTGCATGGATTCTTCAAACAGGCCTGGACTTATAATGAAGCCACTTAAATACATATTCCTTGCAAAATAAATAGACAAATTAAACTCCCTGGGAGACAAAATTGTTTATTACAGTTCCTGTAAGCAAAGGGTAACCATCTGCACACTTAACAGAAGGTAGTTTCTAGGAATAGAAATGATGGAAAACAAAGCAAAACAAATATAGTCTGGGGAAGCCCTACCACCACCTGAAATTTGTTGTTACCAAATTTTTTTTTTTTTTCTTCTCCACAAGTAGAGAGGAGTTTTGCCCCATACTTATCTTAAAGGCATCTTGATGCATCCCAGCTGGTATTTGTGGATGAATTTTATGAACTGTAATATTTGAATCATTAGAAGATTATTTCTACATGTAAGACCTGGCTCTAGATTATTACAGGACTGGGCCCTGGGGGAAAAATTGATTTATTAGAGATAACAGAAAGATAACAAAATTAATGTGGGTGTTTCTTAAGAACAAATGAGAAAGAAACCATGACACAGGCAGTAATAGCAGCCTCTCCATATACTTGCTTTATCACCTTTACCTTTGCCTTTGAAATTACATAGAAGAGAGTAGCAGGTATCCCAAACCCAGATCTTCATAAGCAGAGCTAAAAAGTGACAGGCTAACAGACTGCATTGAGGATAGAAAGCTTGTGGATAAAAAGGGATTATGCTAATTCAAATCAATTTTATTACAGGAGACTTCAGTGATATCCTGGAAAGCTGTCAGGTTAAAAAAAAAAAAAAATCAATCCCTTCTACTTAATTTACTTCTTTTCCTCCTCCAAGTTGCTCAAGATTTTCCACAGTACATTTTTGCCTTTAAAAATAAAGAGTAGAAAATTTTATGACTAAGCCACAGAAGTTTAGCTCATGACAGTCTAGTCAGTTACCTTTGTGGAGCTGTTTTTCCTTCTAAAACAAGAGTTCCCTGAGTTATGGGATTATATGAAAGTTGCCACTCACCAGAAGACTCATCCATTTTATACTAGGCAGAGGCAAATTAAGAGACAGAATATACTGCTATGTTTTAAAACTCTTGATACTTTAAGCCAATTATGAAACTCCATCATCTCAAAGGTTTGTGACCTACAATGCTACAGTCTGCACCTGGAGCCCAAGAACTAAGCCATATCCTTGCTGCTTTCAAGTGGCTTGTGATCTGAAGGCTGTTTGTAACCAATGCGATACACATTGGGGATCAGGTAACAGAAGCTCTTCAGAAGCTGTCCTGCTCTTCAGCCTCTACGCATCAGCATGCCTTTGTGCAACTCCACATGCACAAGATAAAGGCATGTCAGGAAATGTGGAAAACTCCAGAGGATCATTTCTAGTGCTAATCTGTATCAAATAGAAACCCAACCAAGTCAGTTGGGTGCAACTGCTCTTGAGGATTGCCCGAGATAAGGCAAAGTGACCAGGAAGCAGTTTTGTCACAGTTGTTGCATACAAGCCACTCAAGCAGATCTACTCTTTTAGTTTTCAAATTACTTTTTGATTAACACAAGTAAGGGTATACATAGAGCAGATGAAAAAAACAAAACAAGCACATACACAAAAACCCCACATACCACACACACAAACACAGACTCCACCAGTCACAAAGTCAAAGTGACATAGTGTCCATTTTACTGGACAATAATACAGAAGACAAGTCAAGAAAAAAATAAAGTAGTACAAACACGGTAATGCTGTACAACCTCAGTGCTAAAACCAACATGCCCTATCATGTTCAGGTTTAAATCTCAAATAACCACCAGATAAGTAACTGGTCTTTCATTTAGCTGCTCAGCTTCCCCTTTGCCTGCCTGCCACCCCCTTCCCCCCGCCTGTTTTTTTTTTTTTTTTTAAATCAGCAAAACTAATAGGCAGGCAGTAACTATCTCAAACCTTTGTGCTGTCCTGGTTGCATCCTCTCATTCACTAAATGGAAAAATAGATTCTAATAGGCATAACCATGTCCACATAGGAGGGCCAACAAAGACAAAAAAAATACTATGGCAAAAGATGCTAAAAGCAACAAGTACTTTCAATCTAAGGTAAGGAATTATTTCTATGCAAATAGCTACTGGATAATCAAAGATGACAGGATGCTTGAGGTTGGAAGGGGCCTCTAGAGATCATCTAGTCCAAACCCCCTGCTTAAGGAGGGACACCCAGAACACATAGCACAGGGTGGCATCCAGGCAGGTTTGAAGACCTCCAGAGAAGGAGACTCCACAGCCTCTCTGGGCAGTTTTTTCCTCAAGTCAAAGAGTTGGGCAAATTCTTCCTTGTGGGCTTGGAAGGCCTATGTTCAGTAAAAACACTTAAAAAGAGGTGTTCGCTCAAGGAGTGAATGATTAAGCAGGTGAAGTAAAAATGCAGGGGCAGGGGGAAGAAAAAGAAAAAAAAAAGAGAGAGAAATATATAGTTGCAGGTGATGCCTGAGACTGTACCAAGTCAGATGCCAAAGGAGGAGCTGTGCAAAAGAGCATTACACAGATCAGGAATGGTGCTTCATCAGGCACAGAGCTCAGAGCCACATAAACAACCATTTCTGCACAAATAAGTTGCCTACTATTGCTTCTCCCCCAATCCCAGCATTTAAGTTAGTAAAACAAAAATATCTAAAGACTGACTGATGTAATCAGTGCTTCCACTGCAAAGAAATAACCCTGAAAATCTTTAAGTGTTGGTCAACTCATAGCAAAGGGGATTTTTTAAATAATTATGTAAAACACAAAAGCAGCAGCATTCAAAAAAAATTCCTGCTATAATCTTTTAAAGTCTCTGCATCTCAGTTCATACAGTAAAGAACATAGCTTTTCTAGATAGTGAGCTCTAATAAATAAAAGTATGAAAAAGCAATCTTGAGATCAAAAACACTCCAAGAGAACATTCTGCCCTTCCATTTCTGACCCCAGTAAAAGCATCTGACATTCATTTACAGCTAAGTTTTTCATAGAGAAACTGGTTATTAAATTACCTACAAGAAATACTTTTGGACTGCTACTAAAAACAAAAAGCACCATTGTGTAATTAATTAGCTTTAAATGTGCCCTGGTTCCTTACAAGCAAGCACAAGTGAAACATGAACAAGCTGACTCTTGAATGGTAGTTATGTAACTGTTCATGCCACAGTAGATGAGAATCTTCTGATTTCCAGCCCCTTTTTGGCTAAATTTGTGTTGAAAACCACCGAAGGCAGATTTACCCTCAGGCAGCACCCTCCGTCTGCTTAGCTCAGCAGAGTGGGTTTTGAGGTCTGATGGTGGCCTTCTGTAACAGAAGGGACTGTTTATGTGTGTGTGTGTGTGTATACATATATAATGTGCCTGGATGTTAAAAAGGCTCCAAACTGCTTGTTTATCTTTCCATTTCCTCTCCAGGCCTCCCCAGCTTCATGCTTAAGATACAACAGATCAAAGCACAGACCTTCCTCATCACATCCCTCGCAGAGATGCCAGCACCATGCCATGTCACACAGCATGCTAACGTCTCATGCTAGAGACTCTTTGGAGGCAGGAGAGGTCTTTACGGCTCAGTTCTTTGTCTTCATACTTTAGGTCTTTGATTTCAGTAGCAACTTTTGCCTTATCCATGAAGAAAAGGAGGGTTAACCCCACTCCCAACAGGAAAGGAGCAAAGTGTCTTAAAAGGACAAAGGAAACGCAGTTGTGGTCACTGCCACTCATGCCAGGTGAGTGTCATGAAGCCAAGTACACAGCAGAGGTTGTAGGCTAGCTGGAGATTAGCACTAGGGACACACAGCACAGCACAAAGTAACACGGATTTAGCAGCTCAGCAAAGCTTACTCTTGAGGGGAGCAAATAGCAACATTGCACTTCAGTGTTTATTCTCCTATATACAAAAAGTGTCACTTCAACGATCAGAGGGAATGGCTGTACTGATACCTGTTGAGAAGTCACTAATCTCTGGGTTTCATTCAGAGGATTTCCATTGTAATGTTTGCCTAAGCTTGGATTAGCACTGCTGTTGATGTTAAACTGTCAGAAAGCAAACAACTGATCAGCACACATTATCTTTCTATCCAAGTAATATTAATGAACAATTAACTATAGAGCAGTTCTCATGCTAGATGGATCCAGGCAACACAGAGCTTCCTCATTAGACCAACCCAATATTGTTTGAATCCCTTGATGCTTATGGAGCAAAGTGAGACAGTTCTCAATTTTGCTGATGAACCATCTTTTGTTTTGCTTGGCACCATAACTACTCTACTGAGTTGGTCAATCAAGTGATTGCTTTTGTTTTGAAATTCTCTCATTCCAGGAAGAGAGAATGAACATAAATTTGTGTGAAGGCTATTCAAATCTTTTTTGATGACTTTGGGAGGGCATCAACCTACCATCAAGAATCTAAAAGGGGAAAAAAATAAATAAATAAAAAATCACACACTGTTAAAGACCTTTAAAATCACACCAGTAAGTCTGAAATTTTATTTGCCCACATGCTGACCATGATCAATGAACATTAGCTAAGTACCACAAGAGATTAAGCTACCTTACTGCTTGTCCATCTCTAAGAGCCTCAAGTACTAGCAGTAGGAGAAGAGAGATTCAGAAGAGAAAGGATAGGGCTATCTCATAAAATAACTCCATTTAAGCATAGCCAGAAATTAAGAATCCATTGCATTGACCTTTTCCAAATACTCAGGCACACAGCTATTGAATGCTTGGTCTAAATTTTGAATCCCTGCAGCTCAAGTACTCCTAAACATCTCTCTCATTAGCTGAAAATGCAATTATTTTTACAATAATACTTTTCAGACAAGCTGTAAGAATATCAGGGAGTTTTTCCTTCCCCCTCATCTCTATTTTAAAATCAACTTCTGTTAAAGGAGTAGAAGATTTACTGGAGAAATAAGTGCTTCACTTGCATTTAAACCATGTAAAAGACAGATTGACTGTGCTTTTAGACATTTACATCAAAGTAATTGCAGCACTATATAGAGTACTGGATTCATTATGAGGTTCTGAAACAATTTTTATGTAATATTAACTAAAAGGAAAAGAATGAGAGAATAGGAAACTACAAATTAAGTTTCATGATTTGTCTTTTTTGTCAGGTAAACTCCTTCCAGCTTCTGTGCAAGCAGCAAAGGGAAACCCCAGATAAAGGGATAGGATAAAATGGATGATGGGACAGAAGATAAAATGCTGGAATGACACTAAGGAGGTTTGTAACCTGGCCTGTTACAGGTTTCCTGTGTACCATGAGGAAGTTAGTCTATTCATGCCATTAATCCTGTATTAAAAGTGACAACAGTAGTAGAATTTTGTGTTTAGCCCCTTGGCCCCTTAGAATTTTGTGTTTGGCCTCCCTGATTGGGAGGTCAGCATCTTATTCTAAATATTATCCAGGGCTTATAGCAGTATGACTTTTTTCCCTAGCTACTAAGATAATAGAATTTAATTATTTGAAGAAAAGGTATTTCAGAGGGTTCAAAACAGCCATAGGATAAACAGGACTATTAATAGAGAGAGACATCAAGGAAAGTGTTCAGATAATGAGATTTCTAACCAACAACTATATTTGTTAAGAGCTCCTCTAAAATGACAGCATATTTTAAACTAGACTGTATAAGGTAGCTAGAAATATTTTAGAAGCAGCTACTGCTAACTAAGCATATTGCTTATGCTAGGTTTATGACCAGTCTGAGATAGTTATAAAATCCAGAGACTAACTCCAGAGAGTCAGGCACAGGCTTCCTAAAATTAAGGGCAGTTTCCTGCTAGCAAACCCAAAGCAAAACCTACCAGAAGTAGGCGCTCTATTTCCATACTTATAACTTTCGTCTTACAGCTTGGCAATTGAGAAAGTAAAAGAAACTCATAGGAACCAGTCTAAAAGACTGCCTGAAATACTTTGCCTAGTTTACACATTAATTTCCCTAGTGTTCCTTTAGTCTTATTTGGTTAACACATTAAGGTATCTAATTCTTATTTGTGACACAAATTGCTCATTTGCAATCAAATTTCCATCAGCATTTGCTATCTTATTATCATGGTTAGCATCAGTTTGCACTTTGATATTAACTAGAGAGTATTTGAAGAAGCAACTTGGTATCATAAGTTGAGAATACTCCGCTTTGTCTTTCTAACACACGAGTGCTGTAATGCGGCTGGGTCATAGCGTAACTTCCAGTTATCAAATCCCAACATCTCAAAGGACTATCAAAAAGTCTTCTCATGCTTACAATTTTACCTAATTGCCCTAATTGCATTTCTGCAAAGCTAATTAATTCTCCATAGGATGAAGCTGGAACAGCAGCATTTGGACTAGAAGTCATCCCCACCTGAAGTTCATAGCCCTTTCCATTCCATTGAGAATGGCATGGGTCTGCCTGGAGTCTACCTATGCTTCTCAGATAGCACCAGCACTACAACCCCTGGACATGCTTAGGGCTGCTCCTTACTATACATATCCAATGACTTATCAAACAAGGAAATGACAAAGGAAAAAAAAAAATGTCCTCTGTGATCCAGAAAGGTGAGAAAGGCTAAGTTTGGATGGTGTAGGCAGATGTTTGGCACTTGTAACTGTGATCAAAACAATGATGCAAGATTCATAGGTAAAGCTTCTGCCTATTGCATATCTGGTCACTCCCATGTATCAGCAGACTCTTGACACTTTGAGACCCTCAGTAACTCCATCGCTGCATACTCTGACTTATGCTACCAGGAAACGTTGTCAAACATGACAGTAATGATCTAGAACTCTGGCTACAAATCCTTATATGGCTTCATTATATACATGTTTTTGTTCCCTCTTTTTCTTTCATCTCTTCATGACAAACTCCCTAGGGTCAGCTTCTTCACCATCTAGGAAGCATAGCTCTGCTGCAGCTTCACAAACATGTAGCCCTTGGTCCCTTCCAGGTATCAACCTTTATAAGAGTATGCTTCACTGCAATCTACCACATCAAGACAGACCTTCACCAAGGCCTGAGGATTGAAGAGCACATGCATAATTCTCAGGTGGCACTGATATGTCTCATCCTACAAAGTAGCCCTGTGAGCAACAGAAGCTTCTGACTTATGAAACAAGTCTAAGTACAGATGTCTTTTATTGACAGTACAAGCTGAAATAGTTCCCAAAACAATGGTTTAACTGCACTCATTACTACTGTCTTCCAATTCATCATAAGTCATCTTTACTTTTGTATAACTTCCCTAAATATTCATGGATAACTGTAAATTCCTTTTGAATAAATGTACTGCTGCCTTGACATGTTAGAAATATATCCTTTCTCCTGCTTCTTCTGCCATACATGAAGCTTTTTCTTTCCCTCTCACGCACCGCAAGTGTTTGGCTGCAGGAGGG
>NW_010578142.1:0-27934 GCF_000705375.1 Tinamus guttatus
TGCTGAGCAGACAGAGGCTTTAACTGCCTCACTAAAAAGGCTCACTAAAAACTTAAAAAAAATAAAAAAAAAATAAACACGACATTTTATGAAAACTTTACTGTCACCAGCAGAGCTGTGAACATGGCAGAGTTTAATTCTTGGCCTCTATAAAGACAAAATAGAAGGAATTCTGAAGTTTCCTGATGCTGAAAGGGAATGATTGGAATAATATCTATCTATATCTTTTTCCTACAGCAGCACTCATTTTGCAGGAAGACAATACAGTGGCACATGGGTAGCACTGATTTTCTCTAACTTAAGGAAACATGGGAATGAATATGATTGGCTTTGTGGAGAACATTACTGGCTAGATTAGACTCACATGGGAAGATTTTGAGTTAAAAAAAGAATAAGGCCTGAAAATTCTGCACAGATTCTCTTTGGGCAGTTTCTTGCACGGAAATTGCTGGCAATGACCTTTGCACCAGGCAGGGAGCATTAAAAGGCTACAGCAGCTCTGGCCAAAGAGATGTCTCCTACCCTCTCAAAATAGAACAAGTACTTCTTAAGGGCCTCCCTGGCCTGTGCTTGCTGACTCTGGTTTACAATATCAGGATTCTCTTTGTACCGACTGCATTCGTAGTACTCGCTGCCGTGAGTCTTCCAGTCTCCCAGACACATCCAGCAGAAGTCTGCAGAAAACAGCAAAACAAACTTGGTGATACACGGAAGGAAAAAAACAGCTCTAAGAAGGAAGAGCTTCAGTAGACACAGCCCATCTGCTTTCAGATATTTCTGCTAAGCTGAGAAACAAGTATTTTGTCACATCTTGCATAACAGAATGCAACAGGTGAGCCAAAAATACCAGTTCGGCTTGAAGGTTTTTGCTTTACAGCCTCCTGTGCGAGTACGGAAATAAACCCTGAAGTGCTGCATTCTGTGCTCCCCAAGAGGCTTGGACCAGTATGCAGAACAGTACTTGCTCTCTGCACAGGCTGTCACACCAGATTACAGAAGAGGCAGGCAGCAGTCTTACTTGCGAGTTACATCCTCCACACTACTGGCATACTGCCATACACGAATCTTTGGCTGAATTAAATATGAACAATCCAATCCAAAAGTGAACAAATTCATGCAAAAGAAAGTCTGCCCTCCTCTCTCCTAAGGAGAAAGTAACTACCTTGATAACTTTAGATATCAGTGGTTTATGACACTTCAAGTCAGAAGCCACTGAACTGTGAAAAAGTGGAAGAGAGAGAGTGAAACAACAGTGAAACCTGCATGGCAGTTTCCTGATTTCAAGGCTGGGAAGTATTCTGCTAGGAAGGAAAAAAGATGGAGATGAAATTGTTACAATAGGAATCACTCGTGTCTCTCATAATGAGACTGAAACTGGTATTTCCAGAGTCCATCAGCCTTCTGAGTGCCAGTCACCATGGTATCTTGGCACTTGCTTGCTCACCCTTGCCACAGGGCTCCATCAAATCACGTCCAATGCTGCTGCGAACCCCAAAGCAAAGGAAATGAGAGAGGACAGAAAACTTTATACGTCTTCCAAGTAAGGTTCTGAGATTAGAATATTTCTTAGTGGCACATTTAACACAGAGGGCTTGAATACAAGCCATCTCACTCCAAGACAACAGAAATGAATTCTGCCAGTAAAATCAGTGAGGTGTTACTTGCATAGGGGTGGATGAAAGAGTCAAACACATAATGTTAACCAAAACAATTCACAAATCCTTCTGCAGTTTCATCTGAGTTAGGGCTCATTCTTTCCACCAGTGAACAGAAATAAATGGTTCAGTTCTGCCAGTATTTTCAACTGATGACAAGTCCATATATATGTAAAGCATTTAATTTCCCTCTGTGGTGGTTTCTGTTATTAACATTGTGACAGAGATGGAGACTTCTTTATACAATGGACCTGTCAGGGAGAGGGAGTCAAAACAGCACTGAATCAGAACCCAGCTGAGATCACAGCCAGTGGGAAAACATAAAACAATCACACACAAGTCTATAATTAGTATCATGTTCACCTTTTACTAGAGGAAAAGATATTTCAGTCGACATTCACAATTGCTCTTTATATCATAAAAAAAAGAAAAGAACATCGTCACTAAAAAGTGGTGAGAAAACGGCTTCCAAATCCTTCTACTTACCATGCTTGCATTTGGAGCATTGCTGAAAGAGAAGGGAGGCACTGGTTAGTGAAAGGAAAAATTTCTGCTAAGAACAAGGAGGATCTGAAGTATTCAGGGAGCTTCTCACCATGTGATTGCAGCCTCCATTCTTTTCAATACAGATATTGCACTTGGGACACTGGGAAAACAGAGATATTTGTTAGATCAAGCCTCTCCGGCAACCTTTTGGAGAACAGCAGCACTGGCATGATTATTTGTCCCCTCCCTTTGCCCCCCTTTTTTTTTTTTATATATATGTATGTGTATGTGAGAATATGAGCATGCAGACACCCCTCTCCCACCAATTCCTGACAGCTCCATTTAAAAGGGATGCTGAAAGCCTGGGATGGTGTATTGCAGCACAGGATTACTGGCTCAAAAAATATAATTTCCTTGTTGGTTCCTACTACACGTAAAATCAAAGGTCTCACCAAGTTACCATTTAGCAGTTTCTCGGGCATAAAAATATAACGTCTTCAGCTTCCACAGCTATTTACACTACAAGATAAATCAGCTCTGTATCTTGCCTTCAGCAGCCACTAACGGAGGACAGTTAGCAGAGATTCTGATTGAGCACAGTGAGAGCCACACACTTCTTGCTCCATCAGGAGCCCATTGGTGCCTTGGTGTGTCAAGTTCTGTTACTTTTTTTAGAGGGGTTGCAAAAGTACCAAGAAAGAAGAAAGTTTTATGGCTTTTAAAAATTTTAGTGGCAAGTAAAATGCACGCCAGGACAATCCTCCATGCAAGAGAACCTCACCGCTGCAAAAGAGCATAGCAGCAACAGCCCTATCATAACATGTTGACACCTTCTCCGGAGAAGGAGTGGAATTTAGTATCTCTAATTTAAGTATTCACTCTTCTAACAAAACCTAAGTTTGTGGCTAATCAGCACTGTCACAATTGTCATTAGCCATGGTAAAACGAATGCCAGCTGGTTAAGAACTGTTTTAAGTCAGGCCACAAAGTTCCAAAATGACATTTAACATTCCAATCTGCAGACAGCTAATCTAGAGAATAAAAGCTATATCTGTAAAAGAATATCTAATCTTAATTAAGGGCTACAAATTCTGCAGGTAGATACCACTGCAATACGATTTCTTGCACAACTACAATACTATTTCTTTTTTACGAATCTAAATTTACTACAAGTGTCCTAATGTCATATTCACAGAAGCTGCCATCCCCTTTTGCCATCCTTGCAAAATCTCCTGCACCTTCCAATTCACAGAACTCCACACAATCGTCCAAATGTAAAGAACACGAGTGAATTATTTGATAATAGCTCTGCTCTCCTCTTCCCCCTTTAAATATGTCTCTGCACTGTTTAGAGGCAGCCACAATTCTGCCTTCAGCCCGGGGGAGGGCAGCACACCTGACTGGCAATGATTTTCACACCGCACCAGTCTGCAATAAGGACCGCCAAGTCCTCAGGGATCCCTGTGGCACTCTGGCCAGAAGGGCAGCTGATTTCCTGCACAAAGTATTCTCAAGGTGTTCAGCTGTGTAATATCACAGTCCCTAAAGGAGGGATTCGCTGTCTGGCAAAGCAGGACACAGCGCTAAGTCCATATAGAATTGTATCTTGCTTCCCAGGGCAAGAGAGAGCATGCGGTCTTCTCCTTACATCTTTAGTGTGAGCACTGATGTAGTTGGCTGTTTCGGAGTCGTCTGCACACTTGGTGAGCCATTTCCGAATGGTAGCACAATCTGTGGGTGCGTGGTACATCTGCCGACACTTGAAGCTTTATAGGAAAAGAAAAAAAAAAGAAAAAAAAAAGGGAGATGTCAATTTTGAAGGATGCTACTCAAGAATTAAATCTTTTCTGATGATCAAAATCTTAAATACCAAGAGGGGCAAGGAACACAAATGTACTTGTGGAGTGCTAGAGTGCAAAGACCAAGGCAGTGCTTGCATGGCTAGTGCTCCACTGAAGCCCACCTTCTCAAACAGAAACCTATGTCAGGATGAGAGTGAATTGAAGCCTTCTCTGACAAAAGCTATAAGCCTGAAGGCTAAAATATTCCTTCCTACAGAAGTCTTCTCTAACCTTCCTACCTATATCTGCTCTAAGGTGACTACAGGAGTCTTGGCATATACAAGAGCTTTACAAGTGCACTAAATCTGATGATGGATACAGCATGATGCTCCTGTCTCAGCATAATTCTAACAGTCCCTCGTGAGTGACAGCTATCTGCATGGAGACACCAGGAAGCTGGGCTCTAGCCCTCCTTGTACTGAACTCCCCAAACATTTTCAGCAGCAGTGATTCTAGAGACCCAAGAGTAGAAGACATTCCAGCAGCCCTGTTTTTACTACAAACTTCTTTTTTTCTTTTTTCTTTTCAGTCCTGTATATGCTTCAAGTCAGACAAGGTTCATTAAGCTTCCTATCCAACAGGCAAATGTTTGAGGCTTACACAAGCCTCAAAACACATCAGGCACTCTGGTGTAATAAACTAAAAATCTCAAAACTACCAACTGATAACTGTGAGGCCTTCATATCTACTACCAGAATCTCTTTACCAGTATTTGTAACCTAATTAAATTAAGAGAAGGCAAGATTTGTAACTCCTGGTTTACTCAAGTCACGACTTTCTGGGTTGTCAGAACACCCACCTCCTAAGTAGCACAAGGAGCTGGGGGAGGGCTGGTCACCCGAAGAAGTCAGATCCTGAGTGTCCAATTACTCAAGATAACTCAAGTTACAAAACTCCAGCAATGCATTTGAGATACTTCCACACCCTGAATCTGTTGGCAAGCAGATGGAGTAGCCCTGAGGACAGCACACACTTCCCCCATGATCTTTAACCTTTTCTGCTTCTTACCAGAAGACCTCATTGCAACGATTGCACTGCACTCGCCGGGCTTTCGGCTCCTGTACCTGTATGACCATAGGGCAATCTGCACCAGGACACAGCTGCAGCTGATAATGGCTCTGCAAACACAGCAAGGTGGTAAGATTAGCAGTGTATTTTCAGAAGGAACATAACCAGTTTTAAAAGTTTATAAACTAGAAGTTTAACCACTCCTATCTCAAAAACATACAAGACAGTATTTCTTATTGAAAAAGACCATGAAAACTGTCACTACATGCTGTCTAACAGAGCATACAGACCTCTTCCACGTTAGGAAAGGGAGTACTGGGTACTTACAGCTTCTCCAGGAGAGGGAGAAAATTCATATCCACAATAACACAATCCAACAGCCTCACCAAGACACTCTTGAACAAACATGTTTATTACATTTGAGCTCTTCCCCATCCTTGCCTTATGTCCCTGAATGCACTCATCTGCTCTTGTGGGGAGTCTTCCTTTCCAAAGACTCTCTTATTGAAGACAGGTGACACTGCTTTTCCACACTGCCCCTGCTGCTTTAACATTCTTCACTGCTCCCACTCACCAAAATACTTCCTACACATTCAGCCTTAATAATTTCTTCTTCAGTTTCAATAAAACTCATGCAAAATGTTACAAATCAAGCCAATATAGCTGCACTGCACTGTGATGAAGCACTTATTTTTTCAAAACCTAAAATATCTACGGGAGAACAAGGAAAACCTTAAAATTCAGATTGAAGTTTTAAGTTCTCAGCTGCAATATTCAGAAACTGCTTCAGGACAGAAGCCAAGCAGCAGCTAAGAAGTTCCTGGGTGACCTTAGAGCAGAATCTACTTTGGCAACCTGCTAGAGTATTTTGTCAGTGAGCCCTGTCCTATAGCAGCAGCTACATCATGTTTATCAGAGACAAATTTGCTGCAGTTACTGCATTTCTAATCAGAGATGCAAGATGCTTCAAACAAAATTTCTGCAAGTCATTGGTGATTATAATTGACTCAGGGTGGTTTAAGAGTCAGTACCTCCACATAGTCCCTGAAGAGGTAGCGTCTGTATTTGTCTTTCAGTTCCTCGCTAGGCAGCAATGGAAACACAAAGTCTTCTGGCGTCCGAAGCAGGCAGTCCTGAGCCATGCAGGAGACCCCTGCAAAGATAAAGCAACGTTTTAGCACAGTGCAGCATGTACCAGGGAGCGTACGCACAGAGAGCACCCAACACAGTTTCCTAGGTGCCATCTGTTGTTGTGTCAAGAGGGGCACAACTGTGAAATAAATCTATCAGGGCTGCTGAAAAGCTGAAGCCTAACTGTATTCACTGAAAGATGACAGGGCACAAGTGCATCCAAGACCAGTAAGTGCCTCACTCAGTATTCACAAGGTCAGACACTTAAAGTAGAAAGCTGCAGGTTACTGTCAAGCCAGTACGAAGGACAGGATACGACAACTCTGGCAACTATTGGCTTCTACTCAACAAAAAGGAAACGGATGTTTGCATCCACAAACACTCCAAAGACATCATGAGAGATGCAAATTCAAAATACAGAAGATTGGTAACTTGCAGTTTGTTACAGTCATGCCCTTGAAATCACAAAGGGGAGAAAGAGCATCAAATAGATCTATGGACTTGCAGATTCTGTTAGGCAAGAATAACACTCTACAGACAGTGTGCCACTATTCATGTCACACAACTAGTTGAAGCTGTTAAGGATAGAAGTAGTTTGCCACAAAGACTTATTCCATCCTCCATTTTCTCATTATTGTGATGCTCTTACGGTGATTCAGCCCCTCATCTTCACCAAGGTCAACACACTGAACACAGATCCACACCCTCCTTGAACTCACCAACTCCGACACCGTCCTTGACGAGCACTGTGCAGTGCTGCTCCCAACAGCTGCGGCAGAACTGGTGCTGACAAGCCAGAGAGAGCAAGTTCTCCTTCCGGACAAACTGCATGCACACTGCGCAGTGATGAGAGGAATGTACCATTGCCTAGGAGAGACACAACTCAGTTTACAACGAAAAAGCAGTTCATTCTCACCCCCCTCACAACCACCATCACCTTGTGTCAATGTCTCAGGTGAGGTCCAGGGCAGAACAGCCTCGCAAGCAAGTGGTGTGTTGGGGTACTACACCGCCCCGGCGGTCGGTCCTTCTCAAGAGCCTCTTTCACCTCATAAAGCACAACAGATTCACAGCCACCGCACAGCTCCTGCCTCAGTCTGGCACTACCCAGAACTCAGATTTGCTTTTCTCATACATACTAATTCTCAGTTTGAAGAATAAGGAAACACTCCATTGCACTGGTCTGAATCTCCCCTTCGCTAGTAACTCATCACTAGGTCACAGAGCTGGTCCTTAACACATCCTTGCCCACCCTTGGGAGATGAGGAACTAGGTCTAGCAGAGCATCAAAGACAAGGCTCTACAAAGTTGCAAGCAGGAGAGAAGCTGGAGCACAGAGAAGCCACATAATCTTTTTTCATCTGTTTAAACTTCTGCCACCCTTTGGGAGGCCTGTGTGAGACAGCCCTCAGCCTCCATGCGTATCACTATGTGCCAGAGATGCTCAGACAGCAGCAGCAGCACAAGAGCCCCGTGACCAGCACAGCACGTTTTATAACATGACTGCATGAAGAAAGGAAAGAAAGCAACTTTGTTCTAAGCAGCATCACTTATGGACCAGAACAAGATTCATCAAGTCAGCAATGACTAGGTGATTGTGCAGATCAACTGCTCAACGTGAACAGCAAACACTTTGTACTCTGTCCCTCTGGGCTCATCACTATGGCTTCTGCCTGCAGATTTAGCTGCTGTACAATTATTCAGTACGAAAATCTGCCCTAAAGTGCCCCTCAAAAATCGTCATTCTGCATTAGGAGCTGAAGCTCTCAGCAACTTGTCTTAAGAGATCGTACAGAAAGCCTGAAATTAATTTTCCACCAAACCACATTTGTCAAATCTTAAATCAAATCTGAACTTCAAGATCTTTTCTTCTTATGGAGTCACTATTGCAACAGAGGATACTTAAGTGACAGCAGATAAAAGAACCAGACAAAACTCAAAAAGAGTGTGAACAGGACTCATTTGCAGATGTGTCAGATAGCAAAGATCTTTTCTGGGAATCTAGGCAGATTACAGGTTGAGTCCTTAAAGCTTACTCCTGCCAGCTGTTTAACTGCTTTCACTCTCTGCTAGTGATAAGTCAGCTCAGATGCCAAAGAGGCCTTTTAGGCTTTTTTAAGCCTCTCTTCCATTTCCCCTCCCCCCCACCTTTCTTCTGCCTCCTACCCCGAAGATTCCTTCTTTGGTGTAATATTTTATCATTCAAAATCTGACACAAGGCAATCTCCTCCGGGGTAACTGTTGAGAAGACTGATACACCTGCTGTGAGCAAGTTCTGTTGTAAACAAGCAATAGCAAACTTCTATTTAAATGAAAAAAAAGTATCCAAAGACCTGCATAGCCCTGGCTGCAAAACACAAGTTTTTGGTTCAAATATCAAAACTGTCTGGCTCAGCAGGGACATTACTTAAAGCCAGGAAAAAAAAAATCTGTTTCAGTCACAAACAAGTTTGTTCAGTCTGTGCAGTCAGAACTTCCCTAGAGCGCCTCTTAAAAGAGAGTGAATTCGGAAGAAGTATCCAGGCCCACATGCTCAGCTCTTTCCATTTTGTAGCATCACTCATGCCAAAAAATGATCTTAATTTTCTTGAGGCTCTACAATATTTAAACTCTCTTAGAGGGCAAGCAATTCTTGCACATTAACTGTAAGACAATAGCAAAGCCATTATGTTAGATACCTCTTGAATGTGCTCTCATTGAAAAAGCTGAAACAGTGAGTTGGGATGCAAGGTCTTGAGTCTGCAAAAGGTTAATGTGGGACAGACTGCGCCATTAGTAATGCAATCCTCGAATGAGATGGATCAAAGGTGTCTCTGCCAAGGGACAGACCAAAATAGTTTGCATACTTACGTGTTTGGATGAGGTGGGCTGAACTCGTGCTTCTACTAGCAACTGGGCAGCATTAGACTTGTGCCTGAAAGGGCAATTGAGGAATCATCAAATCAATTTCTGATGCTTCTTGCTTTGTTGAATTGATCCTTCTCACTTGAATAAATAATAGGCTCTGCGTGAATGGCTGTGAAGGCCTCAACAAGGAGAGCAAACACGTGTGTGTCCTATGTGAGTTCGCTCATGGAGCAAGCTGAACTATCATCAAAATAACCTTTCTGATAGTTTCTTCAAAATCAGAAACAGAGATAACACTTTACCCAGTAACAGACTAACATCGCCCTTATTATCCTTGATCAGCATTTCTCTAAAAATCTTCCCCCCTCCGTTTTTTAGCCAGAAAAATAACTTTTGAAGATAAGATTGCTACCCATCATTAACACTTTTACTCCTAGATCAGTCCTGAGCCCATGATAACACACTCCAGTGAGGCTACTGTCTGTCTGCATTGGAAAAACTAAGATTTCCTAGTTCGGTCACACACTGACTACAGTCTAATATCCCATTAACATTTGCCTTGGGACAAGGCAAACATTCCTTTAGGAATACGAAGCTGTCTATCAGCAGCACAAGAATTAAATGTGCCCCAATGCTTGAGGTTTTCATTGCAGCAGAATGCTTATATCTCTGGTAAAAACTCACCGATGAACTCCCACAAGAGAGAGCAGAACCTCTGTTGTGACTAGTTTGTAAAGCCTCCATCCCCACTAGCACTTTTTTTGTTGTATTGGGGATTATTTCAGACTGTCACTCTACAACAAACACAAGAGCAGGAAGACGGAAGTTTGAGGACTAGATCTATTGAAGAACAACTTGGAAAGTCAGAGCTTTAGGAATAAACCATTCCTCAAACTTCTACTTGTTTAAATCTGATTAGTCACCCAGAATTGCTCGGAGCTGCTACGAATGAACCTCACCCTCTACACTCCCTAGAGAAGGGCTGTCGCAGGAAGCATGATAACCAAGCAGCACACAACATGCTAGTTAGCAGAGGTGCTGCAACAACATGCATACAAAAAACATTTCCCAAATGCCATCTGAACAAAGTTGCTGGTTAACAGGGCCAAAATTGGCATGGCAGAGAGTCAGACTGATGCACTCTCTATTTTCAGACAATGTTCAGCTCCGAGCCAGTATGTTCTGGAGGGGCTGCCAGGCAGCAGTGCCTCCTGACACACTTCCTGCACACACTTGGGCAAAGTCCGAACCCTCCTCCTGAAGTCAGCTGCAGGATTTCACTGCAGTTCAGCACTAACCGAAGGACAAATGAGCTGCAGCACCATTTTCCAGCTCCCTCACATCATCTCCTGCTGCTCTCCAAATTCTAGGCAGATTGGGAAAAAAAAGAGACACCTCTTATGCCCAAAAAGAGCAAAAGCATCATCAGGAATTTATTACTAGCTTGTACATCAGCATGAGTTTAGTATTGCTTTATGATTTATGGTTCAGCTTTTTCTCAATAGCAGAACTTTTACTAGAAATAGATTCAAAATGGAACATATGTTCTCTTTATGTTTGCTTAAGTAAATAATTATAGATGCAGCTCTTAATCTGTTATCCCAATGTTTAGGCTAAATGCATCTACAGGGTTCCCAGCATGATGATAATTCCTCAAATTGAAAGGCATCTGCCACCACTACCACCTCCTTGTTAACACTTCTTTATAGGCAGCACAGTCTCAATAAAATAGTGTTTCTCCTCCGTTCCCCAGAATGGACTGTGTAGCCTAATTTCAGGTCCAAAGACATGTGTCTAAGGACAGCCATAGGATACTCTGAGCATTCTTGCAAAAAAAGTGGAGGAAAACCATGAAGCACAGAGAGTCAAAGACTACTTGTACTTACCTTTCCAAAATCTCTGAGATTTGCCAGTGAAAACTAACTAATACAAGCTTAGCAACAGCATGCGATACCTGGGTGGAAAAACAAAACAAAACAAAAGTCAAGTTTGGCATATTTTTAGGGCCAATCTCTGGTTAGGACTACAACTTTTTAAAAAGACTAATACATTGTACAAACAAGAACAGTCCAGGAATAGTCAATTCCCATCAAACTATTAGACATAATACTGTTTTGTCAGTAAGGTGTATCTGCAGTACAGATTATATGTTGTAATGAAGAATGTACGTACCCAAACAACCTCCTGTGCTCTTAGCAATCTAGTCACCACAGCCCAGAGAAGACGAAACCAGAGAGTCACAGGATTAATCACTAATGGATGCCCAGCTTCCAGTCCTGATCAGGGTTGCCAGGTGAGCTCAAGGTCCTTGCTAAGTGCCAACAAGCAGGTTACACAAGGGCAGATACCACTTACTTAGCTGGAGAAGCAGTGACAAGCTGCAAGCGCAGACATGCTGCGACAGCAAAGGTTGGGGCAGAAGGGGAACATCTTCCCAAGCCTTTGTGTAGAGAGGAAAGTTCTACATTGGAATGGAACAGGAAGAGGGAAAACTGCTCTGACAAGGACTGTTTCTATGCAGATCTGCTTGCACTACAGGGACTCCTGGCAAGCTCCAGCATGCTCTAGCTAGCAGGGACCAAGCATTTGAGCGCTCTCTAGAATAGTGCAACGAGATGTTTAAAGTCATGTTACAAGGGTATGGGCCAACAAGTTCTGCTTTACTTCCATGCGCTGATTTGTTTCAGAAGAAAACAGACCGCTCTGTTAGTGCAGAACAGCTCGCAGCCACTGGATGCACGGCCGGACCTTCAGCCTGTCACTCGCTGTTACGCCTTTGGTCAGGCTCGTGCAGGTCAAGCAGAGCCAACATCAAGGGCTCTATTTTACCACCGAGAGAGAAACCATCACCAGAGCATCTGGCTCTCTTTACTACCCATGCAGAATATGCAACTTCTTCCACCTCAGGGGCAACAAAAGCTTCTTTTTATTTTTTTTTCCCAGACAAGCTGTCAGTCCAAAACACCAGCTGAAGAAATAAGCAGTCTTGCTGCAGCAGGGAATCATGGATTCCAGGGTACTGACGGGTACAGACACTCAGCATAACCCCTTAAGAAAAACCAGGCGACGGCTGCTGCTTCTGCAGAGCGGAGGGCTCTGCTCACACGCTGGCAGCGCATTCATTACCTCTCCAAACCTCTCCCAAGAGGTGCAGTTTCACAACACAGCTGACCTATTCCTGCCATGTGATCCCAGGCCAGCGCTGCGCTGGCATTTGTCAGCCAGGGAGCTAAACCAGCCCAACGCTGCCGGGCTGCTCGGGTGGCCAAATGCTCCTGTAAGAGTGGGGAGAAGAGCAGGAGCAGCCCGTGAGCAGATTTGCTCAGGGGGAAGTTGCACGATGCACTTAGCATTTTTAACTGGCTCTTACCTACCCCTGCTTTCCAATTTGCCAGCTTTACTGGCTACTAGAAAATCCCAATAAGAAGAGTGATTTCAAAGTCTGAATAATCCTACTTCTCAAAGAACTGGAGCATCAGCTCCGCGCTGCATGAGATCCGCTGCGTCACCCTCCTTGAGATGGGGCTCCTGGAAAACCACGGCCTCGTGCGCAGGGCTGCCCTGCTGTGCGGGTGACAAAAGGCCGCTCCAGCCGTCAGCCTCCGATGGGGTGTTACGGGTTGACACCTTCGCTCTCCCCTAGCAGCCCCCCAGCAGGAGGGCACCTTTGGCGCGCTCGCCCAGGGAAGATGTTGGCATTTCGCTTTGGTAAAACGAGCATCAGGAATGCGGCTTCCTGCGAGTGCAAACCACATGCTAATGAATCATCCCCCAACAGCAACAAAATCGTTTCTCTGTAAGCAGCAAGGAAGAACTAGCATCCTGACAAAGGAAAAACAGTCTTAAATGGGAAGTTTGGGAGTGGCACATGAAAACCAGTATTTTTCAGTTGGATTTTCATGGCTGGAGGTGTAGCACCCATTGCAGCATCACACTGCCCCAACAGTCACTCCATCAACAGAGCATGAAGCTCCTTGTTCCCAGAGAAGGAACCAGCTAACAAGCAGAGCCAAGAATAAAGATACACAGAATTACCAAAGTTGGCATATGTACCTCTCAAGTCTAACAAGCTACTTTAGCATACTCAAGAGCTTTTGAATCAATAAATCAGTAATTTGTCAGAAAGAACACACCTATTGTAACAAAAAGATGTTAGGTTAACAGCTCTAGGGACGGTGTATCATGGAAGAAATTTTATATCAAGATCAATGATTTTATAGAACTTCTTTTTATAGAACATGTTTCGGGGTAGTTCTATCACAAAGAAAGTCATTTCTGTCCTTGACTGTGAATCCAGCTAATCACAGCAGCCAAATGTTGCTCCTCGTCTACCCCTTCCCAGCTGTTCTTGGTAAGGGAAGAAGAAAAGCTTCTGTGGCTATTCCTGCTTTGGTTCATCTGCAAACACAAGGACCAGAGCTACAGTGCCTATTTTATTACTTGCATCATAGAATGACCAAAGAATAAAACATTCTCAGTTCATAAAACCTGGTTCAAGACGAGTCCACTTTTAGGAAAGCCCTGAAGCAGGAAAAAAAAAAGCCTTAATCCTGCCTGTTGGAGTGCATGGGAACTTGCGAACAACTAGTCTCAGAGTCTGTTATAGCAATGTACCTGAATCCTGGTTGGCACAGGAGTACCAGTTCTTATATGTTAAAGATCTATAACATCAAACCGTGAGACCTGGGGAAGGCAGAAATCAGGCTGGGCCTTCCCTGTCGATTACAGCAGATGGAGTCTTGACACGTCACTATTTATGTCCTATTCACATAGAACAAGGGTGGGAAACCAAAAGTCAAATCTGAATTTCAATAAGGGCAAACCCGGCTGGAGAAATTCAAGGAAAAAAAAGTTTTAAGAAAGTTTACTGCTACTGATCAGCAGCGCTCTCCAGATTTCAATTAAGGGAGAGAGGAAATGACTGTGCCAAGTCAGCCAGATCTTTCACAGCTCCATCCCAGAACGATGGGCGCATTTCTTCGTAAGCAGGAGCCAAAACATGCTGAGCATGGGAGCATTGCAGCAGTCAAAAGTTGTATCCAAGAGAACCTAGCCCACAACCACACAGCACTGGAGAAGCCATGTGCAGAAGCTGCATGAACTATTCACTATTCACAGACATCGATACCTCCTGCACCCACCGCAGCCTTCCTGGAAGAGGAAATAAGTTTTGGTTGCTGTTCAGGACACATGGCCCTGATAGGATTCCCTGGACAGTGAGAAGTTTCACACAATGAAAGATCTCAAATTCACAAAATATTTTGGAAAGCCCTGATTTAGGCTTCTATCAGCATGTTCTTCAGAGCTCTTGGGTGACACAAGAATCCCACATTATCCAAGAAAAACAGTACTTTGGCTCAGAAGCAAAGAAAACAACTGCAAAAGATGCCTTTCATACTTTTGCTTATACCTTCTTACCTTCTTATTCCCATAAGTACTAAGAATTTAGTACTTACTTCACAGTACTAAGCCCCCCAAAAGACTGAGATGACCCACTGGTGTCTCACTGGCAGCAGGCCATTTCAGTAAATAATTCTAATATTTCAGTAAATACTTCTGACAAACCACAGTATGGAAGACAGTGCATATTCTAGATGCTCTGCTTCTATTCTGGGTTTTGTCTGCAACTGATGAATTGCTCCAGTGATTGTACGTAACTAGAGATCTCCAGAGTTCTCCAGAATTTTGCTCATTATAATCAAATGCACTGAAATTAAGAGGAAACCTAAGAACAGCAGCTATGCTGAAAGTGTTCTTTCCTTCTCTCTCATTTTTCTCACCATTAGGTTTCTTTTTCTTCATAACATGGAAGTGAAGCTGAAGAAACAGGACTGGCTGGGCAACACCTCATGTAATCTGCAATTTCCAGCTCCCCATCAAAACAGCAATTTGCTTATCTCAGAAGCCCTTCCCCAACCTCCATCAGCTTAACCCTGATCTCCTTGCAATGGACAGCCCTTTGTCAGAATCGGGCATCAAATGTTAATGTTTATCAATGCACTGGAGAAAAAGGGCAGTGTCTCTTCACCCAGACAAGGTGGCAAGAGGAAGCTATTGTGTAAGGGGAAGTCTCCACAAAAATATAAAAAAGAGTCTGTAAAACAGACATAATGCCAGGCAAAAAAAAATTGGTTTTGAAAGCAAAACAAAGAAGTAATACCACAGCATTAAAACATGCCTAGGCTTCTTTTATTTTTTTTAATGGCAGAATATTTTATGTTATTTCTTCAGGTTAACCTCTTGGGTTCTTTACTCTTCAAGTTGTCAGAACGACAATTCCCACATTCCTGATATACAGGGAAAAACTGTGTTGCCCAAGAGAATGCCAGACTATCAAACCCATTTGCAAAGAAGCTCTGTAGGCACCTTCCTGGGTTTGGACACCCCCAAGACAACTATGTGTCAGCTTGCTTCGCTAGATAAGCTATGCTGTTTGAAGAGCTGCAGTTTCATCTCTCTGCAGCAGAAATCTTTTCAACTGTGCCACTTGACAGTTGCTCATTCAGACAAAAATGTTTCCTAAAAGCTAAGAAAACGCTGTCTTTTGTAGAGTTTACATTCTACAGAAACTGTTTGTGAATATTGATGAAGCATGCATATCTCATGAGTTCCTCGTCTGACTTTTCTTTAAGGGATGGCCTATTTTTTTTGCCTGCTTGGTCTGTTCTCAGACTCTCTCTTGCAGAAAACTCGCACAAGGAATTTTAACAGAATTCTGGAAACATCTTTAAAAATAACAACAACAAAAAAAAAAAATCCAAAAAACAACAAGAAAGATTCCAAAGATTTGGAAAAGCACCCTAGAAAGGTGCAGTCCAACCCACAAGTTCACAACATGGTTCTGAAAGTGAATCAATTCAGAATGCACTGGATGTGTTACGATTGGTTTGGAGCTGGTATCTCATCATGACCTGCTAAGTCAGGGTTCCACTGAAATACGTGGCTGAGGTGAACACAAAGCTGGCGTAAAGAAACAACTCCTGTATCTTGGGTTTCCCATAACCAACAGTTTTTATACAAATAGAGTTAAACTTGCGAAGCATTTGTTTTCATTGTGGAATACGATTGTTGGTACTCCTAAAAGGAAAGTAGTTATGAACATATTAATTTGTGCCTTGAATCAAAATTTCTGAAAACATATCCATCAATTCTTTAGAACAATAAAGAAAATAAACACAGAGCACGTGTCTTAAATTGCAGCTGTTGGTGAGCAACAACGGATAAAATAGAACAGAATGATCCGAGTCCACAGCAGAGAACAGTAAAACAGCAGAAAGAAAGCCTGCTTTGGAAAGAATAATTGAAGGAAAAAAAGAAGGAAAAAAAAGTATCTTCAGACACATATTACTTAAATATACTGAGATAAACAAATTATTTTCACACCTGGAAATACTACTGTTTTACACTCATTTCTCATGTTTAAAGTAGACCTGACTCCCTGCAGGCCCCGCTGGAAAAGCTTTATCTGACTGCCCTGTTTTTATTGGAGGATTTCTCAGAACACTGCAGAAATACTAGGAATTAAACAAAGAGAAACACACATGAGCAAACAGAAAGGGTTTTTTGGACCATATTTTCTTCTTTACTTCAATTCATCACTCTTTCTAAGCAAATTTCCAACATGCAGCCCTGGCACTTGTTCTTTAAAAAAAATACAGAGGAAGAAGCTCTCCATCTTTAGATTTTAACTTGCAGCATTGTTGAGAACTGGTTTGACATTTCAGCCCCTCTCCTGATTATAGATGCAGGCTGCACTGCTGAAAGAAATGCGATTTAAATTCTCTAGCTGGAGACTCAATACCGTGGAATAGTCTTGACAAACAGCAACCAATTCTCCATCACAGGCTTTTAATCTGCACCGTGCACTCACCCACTGGCATGCTGAAACCCCATGTCAGCCCACAAGATTAGAAATATATTTACGAGGCAGAGCACAGTTTGGGACTGATAAATATTGCCACTGTTACTATGCAAGGTCCACAGAGCCGTCTGCGTACAGCCTGGTTTGCCACATATTGAGGAAAGGGGATTTCAGGTTAAATCCTAACCCCTTCTCTGCACTTACACATAGCCTTAATCCATCTGCTCCCCTACACAGAACAGTGCCAATTTCAGCTGCCAGCAAACAGGATCAGTGGGACTCGGCTAGGAGATCTCAACATACGTACTTCTCAAGCTGAGATGCTATTCCTCCTGAGCAGGATCAGAAATTAAAAAAAAAAAAAGAGTTTTACGCAAGATGGCGTGCCAGAAGGCACTATTATGAAATAACGATGAGATTTCTTTGAAAGATTTGGATCAAAAGAGATGCAGCAAGAAAGCTGTAAGACTGCACACAGACATAAGGTTGACACGAGCCTCCCTGCTCACTGCACTCACCACAGTTGTTCATCTCCAGGCAGTGCAGTGCCTAAGAGCACCAGTGCCCTGTGCACACACCGCCAACATGCCCACCAGGGACCGAGTCTAATCCCTCCTCTGCTCAAGCGCTTTCCCAGCAAATGTACAGGACTTGGGCCATTCTTTCTGGACTCACAAAAGATGCAGAGGATGGGCAGCAGCAGAGAGGAGCTGTCCTACACCCACATGGACAGGATCAGTGGTAGACAAATTCTGCCAGCTCAGTGCTGTGCCTGCAAACTGCCAGGCAGACAAAGTGGAAGGCAGTGGTGCTCACATGCAGTTGCAGAAGCCTGCAACAGTGTGCTGGGCTCAGGGCAATGCCCCAGTTAACTGCGCAGTCCCCCCCAAACACCACTCTGACATTCCCAGCTGCCAAGGGCATTTTTCTTCTGTTATTTACAAAAAAAAAAAAAAAAAAAAAAAAAAAAAAAAAAAAAGAGGAGGAGGAATGGCTGCCTTGTAGAATAGTGTTGCCTGGTACACACATTAGCTCACTTCTGCTATCCATGCCTGGTAGTCACGGCACAGAGTTTGGCAACGCACTCCGACTGCCTCGTGCCGCTTCTGTGATCATGTTGTCCAGCTGTAAATCTGCAATGTGAAACAGTTCCTGAAAGATTGTTTAGGCATTTTTAATGACTTGTGTCTTGCCTCTGCCTCCCACCAAGATCAGACTCATCAACAGCTGTGAACACATTTTTTGCTCGCTGCAGAGTTACACTGGCTGTAAGACACATTTAACGTGTGAATCACAAAGAAGCATGTGGGCTTTAATCACCCTCCACATTTGTGGCTCATTCTTCCAATCAAGCTGAGAATTTCAGCAGTCCTGGGCAACAAGGAACAAACCAATTTCTCTCCTCAAATGACTTCACGAAGTTGTCACAGTTGCAAGGTCTGGGCTCTCAAGACAGATTTTACCTCGCTGACCAGAAGTTTAAGAAAACTTCACAGTGCCTTTAAAGCTTTTAGAGGGTCAAATTAACTCACACTGAAGACTGTTATGGACATACCCCATATCTTCTTAATGCTTAACGTATTATTAAAACACAGACTCTGTATCTGGCACATAACAACATACCTTTTGTATAACACAAATTACAGAATCTTTTTGGTCAACTAAAAAACAAGGAAAAAGGACAGAAAAACATGTAACTTGTGAGGATTCCGTTACAAACTATAACGTCCTATATAAGGTCCTATATAACACTGGCTTGTTATTAAAGCACAGAACATAGTACAGACAAACTTAAGTGTCCTGACTAACAAAGTTCACAAGTATTTTAAATACAGTGTGTTGTCATTGCCAATGACCATCATTTGGGTTTTGGAGAGATGCTTTTATGTCAGGGTCTACCATTTTAAAATCATAGGAAATACTTAAATATCTATCACTTTCAGTTAATCTGTTATTGCTTCAAGTTCCTATGGACGTACTAACCTTGAACATATATTTTCCAAACTCTGTTCTTGTGCATGTACTTTTTAATATCCTGATGGGAGGCTCCTATATAAGGTATTTATGTATATAAAGCATTTATGTTACGATTTCCTTTTTACATTAAGTCTCATGAAGTCCTTATGGCATCAAAAGGAGACTATGCATTTTTTGTCAGATAAGCACCATGCATTACATATTTCACAGCCGTTTGCACAATGATACACGGGACATACATTAATCTTTTGACATGTGGCTTTTTACAGGCATTTTGCAATCACACTGAACAGGAACTCTACAAGTGCCAGCCCTTGGGGTAGAGCTGCTCCTGCTGGCTGCCAATCTCCATGCACATGACTCCGGGTCTGCTAAAGATGGTATTTGCAAAGGACTGCTGCCAGCATTCACCAAGTAGCTCTACGAGCTAACTGTTCTGCGTCAGCGCAATTTGAGTGTGTGGAATACTTTCACAGGGTTGTGTTTTGATGAGCAAATACATCTGGTTGCATTAAGAGATATAAACATCAATGAGGTGGGCAAGAACATACAGAATAAGCTTTTTTTTTTTTTTTTTTTTTCTCTGAAAGATCAGTAGTGATAAAATGGATTGGATTCAGTATTGTGTCTGTACTATGACAGTAAGTATGCCTTTTGCACCTACCAGAGCTTTGAGCTTTACAGGAAATGTTTGTTTTTTAAGAAAAAAAGTAAAAACACAAGTTGTTGTAAGGGAAACAGGATTTTTGCTGCCCGGTGAATACCAGCAGGTTACTCACAGTAATAAATTGAATACAGTAAGTTCTCCATTTTAGCGAAGACTACATCGGTATCAAAAGCCTGTAAACATGCAAAACTATTTTTCTCTAGTATCTTATGATGAAATGACTGACAATCAGTTTCAAAAGAAAGTCACAGTTACATAAATTGAAACCAAAGTTGTCTTATCTAGTGGCTTAGAATACTAACATAAAGAATTGCTTAAAAACTAGGAAGATCTTATCACTGAAGCACAGTTTGCTGGCAAGTAACTGCCAGCTATTTGGAACATTACAGATATTCCAGACATGTACAGGAGACCCTCAGCAGAGCCAGGAAGTGTCATTTACAATGGAAAACAATGTGACATCACCACACACTTAACTGCTTGTCCGTGACAGGGTCAGCTATGTACAACCACTGAGCATTGTACTGTTTGCATGCACCGGTATCGCTACTCCTGGACTCAACATTCTTCAATGACAATTTGATACAGCTAACTGGAAAACAAGCTTTTTTGTCTTTTGGTCTAAGAATCTCCACTTTGGATGAGTTACTTGAATTTTTTTCTGCTGTATTTCAGCAGAGATGCCCTGTCCTTACTGAAGTCCAAAAATTAACTGAGTCCTCCATGAACAGCCCTCCTGGCTCAACAGGACTCCTTTTTCCCAGGGAGCTAGGACCTACTCACAGGTTTTGCTAAAATCAAATTAACAAGAATCTTTTAAAGAACAATTTACGAAAACTCTCAAGTTTCAGTATGGTGAATTCTGTTCCTAGCCAACTACATGCTGTTGCTGAAGGCAAGTCACACTGCATAGCTGACTGTATCTATTGCTACCTTGTTTGTACTTCTTATTTTATCCAGAATCCCCTATTTGATAAAAAGCAAGTCAGAGAAACTCTAGGTCAATGCTTCCCATGACAAAAGGAGATGCATCAGCTCTATTTATTTCATTGTTAATTCTATCAGTATCAGTTTGTAAATAAATTTTACTTTTAAGCAGTCTCTGGTCTAGAAATTCTATAGCTGAGAGATTCATATGCACTATCAGACTACAGTAGTTGAAAATGACTGAAGGTTTTAACACAACAAGGGCTTAATTCAACTTACATGCTGGGTTTCATGTTTTTAATCACAAAACCTAAGATTTTAACCCATTTTGTCACTATCTGGAATAGATGAGTGTTTTGTGGCACAGACTATCCTGTTGTATTCAAACTTCTAAACACATGTAGGATGCTCACACCTGACCTGAAGTTAGCCAGCCCACATGGAGGTCTGCTCCATGATCTGATCAACTGCACCAGGAGGGAAACCAAGGTCATCTGCAACTCACAAGGAATGAGAAAGGGTAGCCAAGAGGGTTTCCAAGGAATGTAATCCTTTACCAGGACGCTTTAAAGGAAGCAGGCATTCAATAGAGTCTGCCCAAAAGAGCCAAGTAACACAGTTAGAACTTATCTTGAAGGTTAATGAATGGAGCAAATGAAATGCTATTTATTTAGATTACTATTAACAACTGTATAGTCTGTATGCATGAAGATACAAGGCTCTGAATAACAACCGCTGAACTTAAAAGACAAACTATATGTCACATGGAAAACCATAGTCAAGACCCTGTCAATTTAACTTTCAGAAAATGAATCACCTAATGACAATACACCAATGGCAGAGAATTCAAAAACTACTTTGAGTTCATTCACTGCATTTTTCTTTTCTTTAGAGAATTGCATTAGTTTACTCATTTCTCCAGATAATGAATTGTTCAGCTTTCGTGTCATGGATTGCCTTTGGCATTGAACCTCTTGCAAACGGTCCTTAGTTTTACTTTAGCCTTTCCCTGGCAGAGGCAACCACGCTGTATTAAATAAGATCTAATGTTGAAAAGCACCACACAAGTACTAGGCACCACCAAGATTAACCCGGAAAGGAAAAGGACAAGGCATCAGCAAAGCTGACAAGGGTGCTCACAAAATGCATGGACAAAATTATGAAAGGTAGGCTTCAAAAGAAAAAAAAAAAAGAAAAAAAAAAAAGCTTATAGAAAGCTGCAGTTAGAAGAAAAGAATGTTAACAAAGTTCTTACAAAAACCAGCCCCTGTTTATGCATATCCATTAAGTCAATGGAAAATAATGATAACAAATAGTTCAACATGTTCTATCCAATTTCCTTCTTCTCATACTCTTGTTAATGTGATCCGAATTCTTTCCACTCCAGTTTGTCTCAGAAAACTAACAACAACAAAAAATCACAGCTTTCCTGGGAGTGATGGAGAGAAAAGGGAAGAACAAAGCAGGGTTGCTAAAATACTGTAAGAAAAGATGCCAGGAAACAAAAAGCACATGCCTCATATACACATTTCCAACTGAAGAAACATACCATCACTGCTAGCAAACTTCAGGATAGCACTTTAAGAGCTACAGAAATAATGGGAGCCTGACAACACCACAGTTTTCTGAGTTTCTAAACAGATCATTTTTTAGCTTCTCATGCACAAGCCAAAAAGTGTATGGACTTCATATTTAAAGCAATTAAGCAGGCACACTCTTGATATCAAAGGAATCTAAAGCCTTCTACCTCTTCCCCCACAACAGTCACATTGGGACTAGATTTGATCTAACAGGTTAGTTTTAATGATCATAACTATGATCTTTGCAGTTCTAACATCAGAGAGAGACTTGTTGGAAAACCATGATTAACTCTGGATGCCCCCTCTTTAAAGACTCAGTAAAATACTGCTTTTGTTGATTTAATGGAAATGAACAACACGTCAACAATTTTTCAAGGGCGTCCCATTCAGACCCTCACAGTAAGGAGCAGAAATACCTTTCTGAATCTACTTAATCACTACGAACTAAGAGCAACTGGCAGTTTGATCTAAATTGCTGACCAATTATTCCTATTTGTTCCTTCTTTTGCCTTTCTTTCAATGTATACAGAACAGCAGGCATTCAGCACTTGAATCACACATTTCAGAAAAATTCACAGTTGAGTCTGACAGTCAAGAAAGAGTAAAACATTCTATTTTCTGAGGTGGTAGTTCCTGGAAATAAGCACAATAAACAACAAAATCAGCTACAGATGGACCGAGAAGTATGAGTGTCCTTTATAGCCTATTCTTTGTGGGCTTTACACTTTAGACTTTGTTTTTATTTGTTATATTTTTATTGTTTAGGACTCTATGGTGTACAGATATGGACCACCAAGAAATTCCTATCATTTTTTAAATTAGGCTGGCTCCAGATCATATTAAGGGCTCAAAGGCCTTTTTTACCTACTGTGGTCACCTCTATTGCTTTCAGGAATTGTTCCACAGAACAAACATCAGGAGACCTGTCAGAAGGCAGACACACTGGTAATTTCACAGTGCCAATATCCAGCAGCTTAGAAGCTTGGCTTTCCTCTCACCCATGTCAAGACCAAAGCACACTGGACAGG
Organism: Tinamus guttatus; assembly: GCF_000705375.1. Next base: position 23,009 of record NW_010578142.1, read on the forward strand.
GCAGAAGGAAGCTGCTCTGATCACTAGTTTGCACTTCAGTCATCAGTTGCACAAGGAGAATGAAAATTTCACAAAAGTCTTATTTGAGTATAATAGTTTGGAGATGACTAAGTGGGAATCTTCTGAGAGGAATTAGTCACTGGAAGAGGCAAGCTCACTGCACTTTATTTGCTCATTACTGCAACGATAGGGTTAACATCTTGCATGACAGCTGATCTGCTTTTCTGAAAGTCTGATTTTTCTCTCAGAACCAACAAGCTAAGATATTGATGTTAGAATTACACTTTGAGCATGTCACCTATCTGTCAGTCACTTATCTGTCAGCCACCTTCTCAAATTCATGTGCACCAGTTTGCATCATTTATGATTTGGTTCATTTCTCTTGTATATACCTTCTTTACATTTGCTAATATAAAGAGTTAAAACTTAGGTGCTCTGATTATGATGCTCAACTCTGGAAAAAAAAATCATACGAATCAACATTTTGCAAGGAAGATTTTCAGGTCCCAGAATCAGCACACAACATCTGTAAACCTTTGAATTGGTTTTGTATCACAGATCTTTAATAATGTTCCTCCAACCCCCATCACAGCAATGTGGACACAGCATTTTTTTCCAGATTCTGTTCAGCATTTGCCTTTTCAATCACACAGCCTTATTTCACACCTGTGTTAACAAGGGAACCTCTCCTCACCTTTAACGTGGCAGCCAAGCTGGCCATGTGTTCATTCAGAGTGCTCTCCGACTCCTTGTAAGTCAGGCAGGTGAACTGATATTCCTCTGGATCAAAGGCATCTGCTCCCTGCTGCTCCACGTCGTTAGCTACCCCAACATAATAATCCTCAATATCCCCAGGATCCTCATCCTCTTCCTCCTCCTCGCAATTAGGGTCATAATCCTCTTCATTGCTGTCAGAGCCCTGGCTGTTCATGTCCACGGACATCTTAATGCCCTGTCAGCTGCAGGCCAGCAAAGCAACTGTAGCTTCCGTTTTCTCCAAACTTTATCGGTCTTTTGATTTCATCTGAGCTCTGTTTCCTAAGGGGGGGAAAAACATTTTTTTTTGTTGCCTAAGAAATCATAAGAAAGGCCATGCCAGCATCATGCACATGATCTAATAGCCAGGAATGGGCGGGTTCCATGGCACAGTCAGAGAGGATTCTGCCATGCAGAGGCCTGGTTTGCACCTGCAAAGCCAGTGCTGCTCTTACATGCAGGTGTAAAACCTCAGAAATCAGCTTATTCCATTACTCTATCCCCCCAGCAAGGCCCCAAGATTTTTGTCATTTGGAGAATCTCCTCACAAGCTCCACTACACAGCTTTTCCAAGGTACATCTTCACTCATGATATACCAGTTCTTTTATCAAAAGCACCGTCTTCATTTCATCAAAATAAATAAGCTAAAAATTATCTAAGCTCACCAGGAGCCAGAAAGGCAACCTGTGATGCCCTGTACAACCACACACTGCTTCAGAACCATACAAATCCCACCCGGGACCTTGGAAAACAAGAGGAGCAAACACATCTTTTTCTTACTCTCAGTTTAACAGCCCAGTACCATCTCAAAGGAACAGCAAAATCGGTTCATCCCTTAACGAGGCCCTGCTGGACGTGATGCGGCCTGTGCATTATGTTTGAGGGAGAAAAAACAAATAAATTCTCACTTTGTTACCTCCTCAATGTACACCTGTTACCTTTTGAATGTACAAATTTATGCTCAAAAGTGGACAGTTTCTGTTTAGAAGAAATGAGAACAGTCAAGCTTCTTTTTTTTTTAAACCCCCCTCATAATAGAAAATTCATCTATTTGACTTTACTTAACTGAACTACACACCTGCTCATGTAATTATACGAATTAGATTCTTTTAAGAGGTTCAGCTGACACTGCATATCAATCCCAAATTATTGTCATCTCGTACTCGGTCACAAATTGCTCTTTGAACAAATAATTTTGTTTCAAGAGAGATTAACTAGAAAAGAGTTAAAATATCACACTGCAAATAGGTTTTACATATAAAATATATATGCAAAAGAAAGCTGCATTTCACACAAGCAGCACATATTGGGTTTGTTGCATATATGTGGCTTTCTGCTTACCGTTGACACTAGCACTAACATTTTAGCCTATGTGCCCAATGTTAAAATTTCTAGCTGCTGGAGAAACCATAATTTGACTTTAAGAAAAATAATGAAAAATTATTGTTGAGATTTCCAGGGCTCTGAGCTTGGTTTTCTGGTTCTAATAAACAGATCAGACGTCATGGGTCAATCAGGAAGAGATCCAATACATAATTATCTGAGGGGCTGCACTAGCTTCAGCAGATATAAGCTCCCTCCCGTGAAAAAGGAAGGTTAGAAGTTAATTATATTATTCCTTGAATTCCGGTCTCCATTCCTTTCATGTGACTCTCGATTTCTTTTATAGCACGGCTTCCCGCAGAACTTTGCAGGATGGGAGCTCCTACCCTCCACTTTGGAAGACAGAAATGAAATCCTAGTGAGCTACTTTCCCATCCGTGACACGAGATGAGTTACAGTAGCAATGCCAGTCACGCAGGTGATGCCATCAAGCTACCAAGGGAAATAACCTTTTCCCCCAGATTAAGCAGCTATCAGGTCCAAGTAACCTGCTCCTATTGCTGAGGAATCACTCGCACAACTGCTGCTAAACAGGAGTCTTCCTCTATCACAGACAAGCTCATTCACAGACAGAAGAAAATGCAAGCTTTCCACAAACGGAGACACTCAAATAAAGAATCAGGGGAAGTGGCAAACATGCTCCTACAAATACATATTTTGAAAAGATAGTGGTTCTGATCTGAAAGGTTGATGTACGCTGCTGTCTCTGTTTCCACTCAGAGTTCTGCAAATGAAGATGTCTGTTCTGTACTTTAGCACCATTGGTGAGCTCTGATTTAACAAACACAAAGCAATCCTATTCTCTCCTTCCCTCTAGTCTCCCTAATCAATCAGTTTGCATTTAATCTGTATCAGTGCTGACTTCTTGTGCAGAAGTAGTAATATTATATGCGTTCAAAGGAATAACTTATTTGAGAATTTGGAATCAGTCTAGATATTCCTACAAGAGAAATCAGTAACCTCATGTGCGACAGCTTTGTTTGGCCAGCTGCAGAGCATCACAAAACAAAACAGGTATCACCAGTTAGGAAAGTTCCCAAACTCATCCCACACTATGGAGATAGGAAAAAGCATGTTTAATGGATGATCCATTTACTACCTCAACACATAGCCAGAGCCATCAAAGCGGTGAGATGTTCTCAAATGTCTAAGCAGAATAAGGGGCTTCCATAATATCTGTATAACTAGTCACGTACCAGTCGCTGCAGAGAAGAGGCACAAGACAGAAGGGCTCTTGGAACTTCTTTTCAGCCATTTTTCTGGGCAACTAGAACCTATTTATAGAGGAATTGTTTCCATGGGCAAATCAATAAATCAAGGAGAAAACTGTCTGCAGACTGGACATCCTTTGTGACTCTTTGCACATCACTTTGGGAAAGAAGTCACTTTCAGCCTAACTTAATGCCCGACAGACATGAGTGAATAGGAGAGAGAGATTAAGGCATAAGCTTGCTGCCAAAACAAAGCAAGATAGAAGGACAACAAGACAAAATTCAGCTATTTTTCAGCCTAAGGCCCTCAATCTTGAGCTCTCTGAGTACACATTAACAAAGGATACACATAAACCTTGGTATCACTAACTTCTAAGACAATAAAGATGATAACATACAAGAGGGTCAAAGAACAGGAAATATTTAGATAAAATAAGTTACCATAATCTCAAAGATCAGATTTAAGTTTAGTTCGTTCTATCACATTTAGTTGGTTCTCCTACCTAGGTAATAAGGAGGTCCTACTTTACCACCATGATCCAAAATACACCCTCATCCTCACTAACACAATCTAATCCCCTTTCTTCTCTCCACATCCACATAACTTCTTAACAAGCTCTACTGAAATAAATGCCTTCAAGTATGCGACCACCAGCCTCTTCCCGACTCACTGCTCTTCGATAATAGGAAGTTACACCATTCCACGCTGTATTTTGTCTCACCGTATCATCCTTTTCTGACTTCTTCTCCTCTGGATCTACTTCTCTGGGTCTTCTCAGATAGGTGTTTTGGAGGTGTTTCTACTTTTTCGGTGGATTATCTCACAGCCACCTGAGGTGGCTTTGTCCCCTCCTATCTCTCTACTGATGATGCTGAAATTGAGAGCGAGTAGCTCAAGTCTGATTCCCAAGTCACTTATCCACACAACCTTTAAACAGACCAACACTCTCTTTCCTCTGAAACCCTTTACAATCCCAGCTCCATACTTCCTAGCATTGTTAATCGCATCTTTGTCTATGTCACTCAAGCCTGTAATCCAGGGATCATCTTCAACTGTGGCTTCGTGCACACACCGTGCACATTTTGCCATTTCTTTCTCCACTGGGTTTTCAGACAATTCTTTCATGCCCAGAGAAAGCTGGGCACATCAGCTCCCACCTTCTTCTCCATATGTGACTCTGCGGGGACCTCCTTGCAACCATATCCCACAGCCCCTGCAAGTTTGCCAGCTCTCTGCCCACTCTCCAGTACTTTGGCTAGCACAACTCCCTTACTCTTCCCTACTTGTCTAAACTGTTTCATTCCTGCCCCTTCTAAGCTATTGCTATGGCCCAACCCGTTGTTCCCCCCGTACCTACTGGAGCCCTCCTTCCCCGGCAGCTGCTTGGAGTGCCCGCCATAGGTCGGAAGAGGAAGACACGCGAAGGAGGAAGATACCGCGCCCGGTTAAACCACCTCGCACCCGTTTCCTTTGTAGCGCGCTCAGGACGCGGTCACGTCCTGGTGCCCGCAGGGGAACCCAGCGGGAGAGGAAAGGGAGAAGCCGGGAGGAAAGAACAGAGCAGGGGAGGGGGG
>NW_010578142.1:28913-55550 GCF_000705375.1 Tinamus guttatus
CGTGCCTCGCGGCGGGGGGGAGGTGGACTACACTTCCCGGCGTGCCCCGGGAGGGCGGACGGGCGCCCCCTGCGGGCGCGCGGCTCCCCCCGGCCGTGAGACCCGGGCTCGGGGCGGCGGTGACGGGAACGGTACCAAGTCAATAGCGATAAATCCCCCAAGCGACGGCACTGCCGTCGTCCCCGCCTTTACAAACCATTAAGTGCACTGAAGCGCAAGTCTCGTCTCTCCTGCCAACGGCCAAAGCGCCTTTGCCTGCATGAATCCCGCTCACGCAGCCGCGGTGCCCGGTTCCGAACTCAGTCCGGGGTGTTTAACAAATCGGTGCTTCCCCCGCTCTCCTCCGCCAGGTCCGGCTGCAGACGCAGCACTGCCGTCGTCCCCGCCTTTACAAACCATTAAGTGCACTGAAGCGCAAGTCTCGTCTCTCCTGCCAACGGCCAAAGCGCCTTTGCCTGCATGAATCCCGCTCACGCAGCCGCGGTGCCCGGTTCCGAACTCAGTCCGGGGTGTTTAACAAATCGGTGCTTCCCCCGCTCTCCTCCGCCAGGTCCGGCTGCAGACGCAGCCCAAGCCGCCGCCCGGGCAGGCGCCGCTCTCTTCCGGGACCTTGGACTGCTTCAGAAAGACGCTGCTCAGAGAGGTACCGTGCAGCGCGCGGCGCTGGCAGCCGTCCCGCGTCACCGCCACGCGCAGGAGGCCCCTCGGGCACCGCAGCGTTCTTGGGTTATCAGTTGAAATGATTCCAATCAAAATTTCCTCTCGGGTTACAAAACTCAAAGGGAGATCTGTTTTGAGCAGTACTTACCATCTCCTTCTTCCAAACGTGGCTCTTTTTTGCTCTGTGAAACACTCATGGTTCAAAATATTGTGATATTAATATCTGAAGCCAAAGGCTGGGGTTGACATTGGCAGTTGTTTGCCAGCTTTGTTGTTGTAGGTGGAGGGATCTCATTGTCTTTGGCATTTGAAGCCCTCTCTGGAAGCCCTAAAATAGGCAATGACTTTTCTTAATAAAAGCAGTACTTTTAATTTCTTCTGTAATATATTATTATACCATCTGTGAGAAGGTGGATGAGTAAGTGGAGGTTTCAATTCCTAGTGTTTTCTTCCTCTTTTATTTTCTTTCCTTTTTAAAATTATTTTCTTAAGGGTCAGAGGGAGCATTACAGAAACTTTGTTTGATCTTCTTCACAAGGTGGACATTGGCGTCCACTCTGTCACTCCTGAATCAGTCCAGATCACGTGAATGAACTATAGTCTATTTTTGTTTTTAGAAAGGCATGCGGCCTTGCTTTAAAGACTTTAAGTGACATAGAATCCACCTTGCTGCTTGGTAAGTTTTTCCAGTGGCTGTTTAACATTTGGAAACAATGGGTTGAAGCCCAACCGTTTATTTACTAATACGAAGTTTAGTTCCTTACCAGTGGATCCAGTTGAGTCACTTTTTCCTGAGTGAAAGAACTGTCTCAGATCAGCAATCCATTCTTGTGAGAGGACTCATAGGTTATTACCTAACCAGAGTAAATCTCGTTTCCCTGGTCTCCCACAAAGCTCTGGAAAGCTTTAATCGCTCCTTCTGAATCCCGTGCTGTTGTTCAACACCCCTCCTGAAGCACAGACGTCAGAAGGGAACTGTAATAATAGTCTTCTGATGTGCAGTTCAAACGTAGCGCTGCCTCGCCTCTCCTACTCAATACTCATCTGTTTCTATAAGGAAAAACCTTAAACCTCTCTGCTACGGCCTTTTACTTCCTACTGCTCGTGGGAAGATTGAGCTGGCGGTCTGATCTTTGTCAAACAGATAGGATTTTGTTACCCAGTCAGTGGCGCTTTGAGCTTTCAGGCGTATATTGGGACATGCTGATTTGGGAGGGTGGAGAAGGGGCAGAAAATATTTAATTTGTGCATCCAGCCTTTATCTAGGAGGATAATTCATAACTCTCCTTTTAATTAAATGAACATCCTCAGTTGAAAGGCAAGATAAATAAATGCTACTGCTGGGGTCTGTATCAGAGTTTGTCTGATCCAGTCTGATGATGTCTTTTTTTTTTTTCTTTAATCTGAAGGGCAACATCAGGGTTGTAAAGTTGTGTTGTGAAAGAGTTTTGGCTTAGGGAAGGAAAGCAGAAATAATCTGCTCCTGAAGTCATCCCAAACTGAGTGTGTTTGGGAAGTAGAGGAGTTGAAATTGGTCTCCCTGGCGTTGCCCTTATCTAAAGAATGAATCCGATCCAGCATTGTCAGGCTTAATGTTGGGATTTTACAGCAATGGTGGATTTTATGACTTCTTTGTAAAGCATGTGTACATTTTGTATGTATTTGAGAGAAGACTTTGGACGTAATCTAACAGGACTATTGTTCAGGTGGCTTTTAACTTAACTTCCTTATATCAGGGGTGTAAGCATCATTGCAAGTGAATAATAGACCCCATCATTCCCCTAATTAATTGGGCCGACTCGCTCTGACTCTGGGATTATCCTATGTTTTAAACTTTTACTTCTCGGTAAGTTGAGATGTGTGCAAAGCGTTATGCAAACCCAAGTAATTCTTGTGATAACATTTCTTGCAGGGAGTCCGAGGCTTGTATAAAGGAATGGCAGCTCCTATTGTTGGAGTGACACCCATGTTTGCCGTGTGCTTCTTTGGTTTTGGCTTGGGAAAAAAACTCCAGCAGCGAAAACCTGACGACATTTTGACGTGAGTTTCTGTGTAATTCAGACACTTGGGAAAGGCACCCTGAGACTACAGCGTGCTGTGTTGTCGCACATTGAGTTGTGGTGTAAATTTGTCTCTTCTGCTAGGCTATAAATATAGCTCTACAAAATAAAACATGGGTGTGTTTTAATGCTCCTGGAAGCGTAGGACTGATAGCACAGGCTAAAAACAGACAGCATGTGGGCAAGTGCTATGCAATTCCCTTTCTACGCAGGAAGGAGCCATTAAAAAATTCCATTTTAGATGAATACAGTATGAGTTATATAATGATTGCTCGAGAACTGTTTCACGATTAGCAGAAACTATGGAAGAATTAAATCTATGGTTGAGGAGTCTTGACAAAATTCACTCACAGTTCCTGCTTTCCTTTCAATCTGTTATTCTTATGGTTTCTGTATATTAAAATATAATAACAGCCATAGAAATATTTCACAGTTAATGTCTGAAAAGCAGTGTTTATGAGCAGCCCAGCTCTGTGGCACCTCTGACCTGGAAAAGAGATGATTGTGTGGGATGAAGCTTTTCTCAGTGTCTTTCAGCCCAAAGGATGGCTAGTTTTCCTGTGAGAAGCTAATTGAAATTAGTGTTTCTCTTCAGGTTAGCTTATGCATAAGAGAGCCCCCCACCCACCTCCCTGGAGCACTCCCTTTCTTTGCAGAAGGACTCCCAGGCGCTCCAGCTCTTTTTACTCTCCTCTGCTTTACCAGCATAACTGACTCTTCGTGTGCACGAGGCTGAAGGGTTAGACCGGAGGGGACTGGAGAATACAAGGAAGCAAATGGGATGTGGGCTCGTTGCCAGCATCCTAATTGCAGCAAGGCTTTGTGTTCTGCACACATCTGAGCAAAGTGGAGCTTTAAGGACAACACTGAGGGGGGCATCACGGTGTTGTGTTTATGGAGAGCCCTCCCAAGCAGAGCAGTGGGAGAGAAGTACAAAGAGCAGCACATAAATGGTAGAGCTGTCATCGTGTCCCAAACAGGAAAGAGTAAGTTGCACCTTATCCTATTTGTAGAAGATGGAAAGGAAGGAAATGTAAGGAAAATTTAAGAGTAAAAACATGTATGAGAGTAGGAAAACCTGAACTACATTTCTTAGGCACATGGAGAGAAGTGGAAGTTGTGGAATTTAGTTAATTGAGAAACTATATATTTTTTTTTACTAGATAGGTTAGCAGTAGATTGGATATAAGCACACACAAAAAATAGTCAGCCTGCTTAAGAGATTTCTGCTGTAGAGGTTTTGCAGGCTGGGAGAACAGACTTGGCAATGTGGGAGGCCTTAAAGAAAAAGAAAGACTAAGTTTGGAGAGATGCAGCCTTTGTGTTATCAGGAAAAAACGCTAAGAGTAAATAGAAGGTCAACACGGAGACTAGACACATGGACAGAGTCACAGGGCCTGACGGGGGTCATTAGAAGAGACCAGGACCCAAGTGGGGAACTCCAGGAGAGACACTGAGTGTGACAAGTCTGTCCTCACTTGTAAGGGAATACCGGTGACAGACTCGAACAGGGTTTACAGGAATGTGGCTCTTGGTGGCACAAGCAGGACTAAGCGTGAAGCTGCGGTCACTGAGAAGAGAGGGGGAGACTGGAGGAGGAAGAGATGTTCAAAATAAAAATCCACAGGGAATGCAGTAGCAAATAATGCAAGTAGAAGGAATATTAACAAATAGAATAAATGTGAAGAGCTGAGTTACGGTTGCTGTGGGAACAGGACTTTGAATCCTAAAATTCTTAAATGTTTAGCTCTAATTGTGCATTAAATTAGGCACTTTTGAACTATCACAGGCAGCGGATGCATGCCTAATTTCCCTGCCAGCCTTGTGTGTAGCAGCACAGTCTGACAATTTGATGATCTTTCTGCCCTGAACTGCCTGTGTACTGTGTTGCAGTAGGGTCTCTTGCGTTTCCTCACAGATATCCACAGCTCTTTGCTGCTGGCATGTTGTCGGGAGTGTTTACAACAGCCATCATGGCTCCAGGAGAGAGGATCAAGTGCCTTTTACAGGTAAGACATTGGCTGGTGCTGTGGGGATTTAATTTTAGAGATCTTGTCTTCCCATACCAGGCACTTCATTGGTTAGTGAGTTTACTCTGCTCTGTTTTTTGACAGGACTGAGACAACTGTCATTTAATGCAACTGTGTCATGAAGAAGCATTAAACAAACTCACCATGACAGTATAACTACATACAGCCCTCTCTGCTCTAGTCTCTTTACAGAGCACAAGCATTATGCTATGTGACATTATATGAGGCATCAGCAGATGCCTCAGGCCATTTTAAAATATGGAAAAATCCAGGTTTTCAGAATGAAATTTACTCTAAAGACATCCAGACTCACTAGGTCATGGGACTCTCTCTGTGGTAAAGATTTTTTCCTCCATTTTCCCATGTTCCCAATACCTAACTGAGGGGTGTATCTCAAAATAAATGGAATAGTGTTTTTAGTGTTTACGCTACACTACCTTCAGGGTTTTTAAGACACTGTTATGAAACATAAACACGAACAAATGAAAATATTGTCTTTGGCAGAGGTGGGAAGGTTTGGTTGTATCACACCAGCTTGCAGCGGGTTAGTATGGAAATGGGTGTTTACACATTAGCTCTGTCAGACATGACATTATGAAAGTTGTTTGAATTTTTACCAAATTATTTGAAGGCCGGGTTTGACAGCGTATGTGTAAAACTACCTAAGTGACTTCAGTTGTTTCAAACTTACACTAGGAAAAATAAAGGGAGAATCTAGCCCCTGTGGACCAGAAAATGTATCCTCAGCTTGAGTGGCAGAGAACTGTCTGAGCAAATGCTGCAAAGGTTTCATCTGCAGGGGTGCCTGTGGAACAAATACGTGCTCTTTCCTCTGGCAAGGTGCACGTGGCTTTCTAATGATTAGGGGAATGATTGTTCACCAGCCAGAAATGGTCACTTTAATCCTCAGATCCAGGCAGCTTCAGGTGAAACTAAATACAGTGGCCCCCTGGACTGTGCGAAACAGCTGTACCGTGAGGCTGGCGTGCGAGGCGTGTACAAGGGGACAGTGCTCACCCTCATGAGAGGTAACTGGTGGAAATGTTCTGATGCTTCTTCTGCATGGGGAACTTTAAAACAAGACTGACGTGGTGTTGTAAACCTTGCTGGCTGTTTAGCCTATTAGAAATGCTTTGTCAGCCGTTTTTTTCCCTTTTATTTTGCAGTCTGCAGAGCTACTCCAATGCCTCAAAGGAACTGAAAAATAAATATGACATTCTTAGGGAGTGGGGAAGGCATTAGATGACAAGGATTCAGAGGGATATAGGAACTAATTAAAATCCAAGTATGCAAGAGGAATCAGAGACTTCAGGCTACAGAACTGGGCTCTTGTTTCCCTCTGGGAAAAGGGCTGTGGCTATTGCTGTATAATGAGGATTGCTTTAAAAGGCACAACAGCAGCAGTGATGCTTTCTACCCACTTGAGTTTGGCTTATTTGGGAGTGGGATGGCATGTCCCCCCTCTTACAACAACAACCAAGTAATTGTGCCAGACACTAAAGATTTACATGTGTTGGTTCTTTCTGCTCTGAACAATGTTAGTTTTTTTCCTTGTATTGGGGCAGTGTTTTCAGAGTAGAAGCTGAAATTTCTGTATTTTGAGATTTCAGTTTATGAATTTGTTCTATCCTCTGCTTTTCAGCTAGCAATTTAACTCACACTGACAGTGTTTCTAGCCAGAGGCTGGTTGTTCAGTTCGGGCATGAGATAAGAATGGACTGTGTGAGTATGTTAAAGCAATGACAACCCCAAAACATCTTTATCAGAACAAACAACATGAAAAACCTACACCTCCCAAACTGCTCTGATCTGCCACACGCTCTGTAAGGAAGCTCAGCCCTGCCTCATAGTTAGCTTAATGGCTGGCAGCCAGCCCTACAGCCTGCTCAGGAGGGCTGCTAATAGAAGTGCTCAAAAATAGGTATTTTCCCAGTTTTTGCCTTTTACACCTGCTCTCCACAGGAAAGGTCAGCCCCCTCTGTGCAGAGCAGCAGCAGCACATTGTAGGGAAGGCTCCAAAAAGAAATGTGGATGTGTTTAGTGCTGAGCTGGAGCAGGGCCGCTTCGCTCCAGGCTTTCCCACTCCTCACGGCCTGTGTTGTTTGCCCACTAGACGTTCCAGCCAGTGGAATGTACTTCATGACGTACGAATGGCTGAAGAACATTCTGACCCCCCAGGGCAAGAGGGTAGGGGAATTACCTTCTCTAGGCTTCCTCAGACACTGCTGATTAATCTCCCCAGTCAAGAAGCAGTTTTGAACAGTAGCATGAAAATAACCCCCCAAAATGAGAAAATTGCTGTCACTGGTTTGTCCTGAGAGTTGAGTTCTATTGGTCCGGGGTTAGCTGACAATTAAAATAGTATTTTGAGTTTCTCACAAATTCTAATCTTGGATCTGGTTGGCACAAGTAAGAAGTGCTTGGAGTAGGTCTCTCTGCTCTTTCACCCCTGTGTGTGCAAAGAGCTGTTTTCTTTTTTTGTTTTGCTTTTTTGTTTTGTTTTTTATTTATTTCCACAGCATCCTTGTGTGTTGCTGCTGAGTGAAAGAGTTTGAACCTTTAGGGAGGAGTAGACACTTTGCCCAGAGGTCCCTCATCTTGGAATTGTTGCTCAGATACCGCTCTGCTTGTGCAGAATTTTGTTGCGTTCTCTCTGTCCGCCACCCTGCCTCTTTGGTTGTCATTTGAGTCAACACATAAAAGCTTTTACTTTTTCTTTTTTTTCCCTCCACTTCTCATCTCATCCCTCCCGCTCCAACCCATCGCAGTGTGAGTGACCTCAGCGTGCCTAGGATCCTCTTTGCCGGCGGCCTGGCTGGGATCTTCAACTGGGCCGTTGCCATTCCCCCCGACGTGCTGAAATCCCGCTTCCAGACAGGTGAGCCGGGCGGCACGCGGCGCTCCCGGGCACGCCGGAGCACCCATGGGAGCTGCCCCCAGGCATCTTCCTGGCTGAGAGGCAGCGCAGCTTGAGCGCCACTTGAAACAAGCACATGAAAAATCCAAGCGTGTTTCTAGCTTTTCAGTTGGTTTCCTAGTTATTCTTTGGCAAGTTGGCTGCGCTTCTCCAGGGATCTTGCCTGTTTTACTACAAATGTAACTTAATCACTTTGCCATTTCACTCCAGGCATGGTAAATTCCCATGTGTGCTGTGTGAAGTTAAGAGCAGCTGTGTGGGCCTGCTCAGTGTTGCCTTCTGACCAACACGTCTGCTCTTGAATATCTGTGGCTGTAGCGAGTCCCAGGCCTTGAGCTTCAGCAAGATTTGTCAGGTTTTTCCTCAGTTTCCTGACAGTCTTACTCAATTACTAGTTTTGTTAAGGCTCCACAGTAATCCCCGCTTGAGGACTCTGCTCTCCACTAGACATTATGATTGTTTGTTTTTATGTGTGGCTTTTTTACATAGTTATGATTCATAATACATATATACATATCTAGTGCAGGAAGAAATTCCTTTTCCCTGTATAATGAATGCTCTGGTAGTTTGACATCATAGCTAGGGTTCAGTGGGAAATACATTGGCCTTGCGTTTTTGTTCCACTAAGCCAAGCTACAGCGGTACTTTAGAGAAGATGCGACTTAATGGCAGTTTTATTTAACTGGTTAATTTGTGGAGTACTTTCAGAGGGCTGGCAGAGGCTGTTCTTTCCAGAGGAGGGTCAGGAGATGGAAGAATTTGGTCATCAAATAAAATATTTTTTAAAAAGAAACACTTCAGCAAATCTGTACAGCATCAGCCTGTGCTTTCCCTCGAAGTTTCTTGCTGCTCTTGGCTGGGGCATGTGACAGGATCATTTTCTGCTCTTTTGTAAACCAGCTTTACCAATTATTATGCTTGGCCTTCCTATCTCCTCATTGCAGCTCTTGGGAGAGCTGTGATCAGCCACGAAAGAAACAGCTCAGATATCCAGCCCTGGAACAAGTTGTCCCCTCTCCCTTCCTCTCCAGGAGATGACACGGTTATGTAACTTCTCTGCGGTGACTTCTCTGCTCCGTTTATGGGAACTTCAGTAAAGTGGCTTTTTGTTGGCTTTTGACTGAAATAGATAATTATCCCAGGTAGATATTTTCACTATATAGCTTCAGTGATGCCTGGATTCTGGTGTGCCAGTTTGAACATGTTGAAAATCTTGGGCTGTTACACACGTCCCTTCCTAGGATGTGTGACAGTCACACATACTGATCTAATGTGTTTTGATCCCTCACAGCTCCTGCTGGAAAATACCCAAATGGCTTCAGAGATGTGTTGAGAGAACTTATCCGAGAGGAAGGTGTTGCATCTCTCTATAAGGGTTTCACAGCTGTAATGATCAGGGCATTTCCCGCTAACGCGGTAAGTAGTAAATTACGTTTCCAGATGGGTTTCAGGGACCTGGCCACTTAGAGTGACTGTTTGCAGCTACAGAGGAGAGGACTTGCTGCTTGCTCCTGTACCATTTCAGTGAGAATCGCTGCACTGCCAATGCCTTTTGGTTGTTGGTATTCAGGTTCTGAAATGTATCTTAATCAAGGAACAGCATCAATGAAACCTCCATTCTGAGCTTCACATGGAAGTCTGGCTTCATATGGAAGAAGCTGTTGACTCACTCTGATAGTATTTCATGTCTGATTACGTATCCACTAGTAGAAGACAGAAGTGTGTAGATGTTTGGACTAGCTTTCCTTTCAGTAAATTATGAACCTAAGGGATTAGAAGTTCTGTCTTTGTATGGAAGAATATAGCAGTAATCTTACCTCTGCTCCAATCCTTTTTTTTATTATTATTTATTTTTTTAATTTGCTTTCTCCTTCCACATCAACATACTGCTGCATTTCAAAAATGTTGTTTGGAATAGATCTTCACTGTCCGTGCTTGTTTTGTGTGTTCTCTCTTTTCCAGGCCTGTTTCCTTGGTTTCGAAGTTGCTATGAAGTTTCTTAATTGGATTGCACCAGGTCTATGAAGATGAGGAAGTCTTTGGATATTAGAGATGAGAGGGAAGCGAGCACGAGTATGCCTCCGAGGAATAAAAGAATGATCACTTGAAGTTCCAGGAATGATTACTTATCTAATACCCTTTTGCCTTCTTCATGTTCTTTAGGTGGTGCAATGTGCCATTCAGAAATAGAAGCCATAACTCTGAAATAGAGTTGGTCAGGAGTTAGAGGTGGTGCACCTGATTTCTGAGCCAAAGTACCACAGCAGTAATGCTGCAAATACATAGCTATCACTATTACACACTGCCTTAAGTACTTCCTCATGGAAGAAGGAGAGAATTCTTACTCTTTTAATTCTTTATTTACTGAAGAATCATATAGCAATTAATGCTGAAAAACTTGCATTAAAAGAATTAGTCAGTGTTTACTTAATTCTCAGGGCACAAGCTAACAGTTGCATGTATCTACACGCAGTATCAAATAGCATCTCAACTCTCGTAGCTGCTTAGTTGACTGTGGTTTTAATCTTATGTGCATGTAATGCAACATATATGGAACTAAGCGGGTGAGGCCAGAATAATGTTTTAGTGCACTGAGAGGTAATGCAAATACCACATAGGATTTTCACCTTCTTTTTGGTGGAACTAAGAAAAAAAATTAATTAAAATTAATTATGTTTAAATGTGTTTACTAAACTGTAGTGAGGCAGCCAGTGGGGAAATGTGTTTGATTGACCTGATCTCATCCTTTGTGTGAAATTCCTTTGTCACTTTCTGTTCCAGTAAATAAGTGGGATGGGTATCTCAAATGCAATTTACAGGTTTAGCATGATCCATAGCAACCCACAGTATATGTAATTCATCATATGATTTGTCCTGGGGCTCACTACCTGATCTAGGAAATTTCAAGAGGACTTCCAAGAACTCAATTTCTCTAGTACATGAAGGGAATACATAGGGACACTAGCTCTGCACCTTGTTTGACTTTATTCTCACCCCGTTCCTTGGTTTTCTTTTAATATTAAACATAATCCATTTTCTTTTGAGAAATGACTAATGCTAAGGAGCAAAAAGCCACTTTAATTTGTTCTGGTTATGATGCAGTATTGTCAGAACCCAATAAAGCTACCTGCCGCTTGGCTAGAATGTCTGCTTTACTTTATTTACTTTTTGCATGGTTGTGCATGGTTGGTTCTGTAGGACTTTTCCCATTCTTAATTCTAAGATGTGAATGTAAAATAGGCTACGTCGTGCTGTCCTTAGTAGTTAATCCCTTGCCTTTTAGCTTTCGCATCTCCTGTTCTCTGACACGAGCCGTGGAATTGAATGTTTCACACTAAAAACACATCCTGTCTATGGAAAGCAGGTATTTTGTGTTGGAGAGGCCTGAACACAGTTGTAGGGGGAGCTTAGGGAAAGGATCTGTCCAGATGCCCCACAGAAAAAGTAGCTGAAGGTTGTTTTCAGCTTGCCATGGCCTGGTGGTCCATACCATAGAGTCTTCACCTCGGCTCCCTGTAGGATCATTCCTAAATATGTACAAGCAGGTGCTACTGCAGGAGCCTGGAATCCCATTCTCATTCCCAGTTCTTTGGAAGGACCAGAAGGGAACCTGCCTTAGCCAGAGTCTGCCCTCTGTTTTCCAGGTACCAACGAAGCAGCTCCCAGCACGTGAAAAGCTCAGGCTCTCAGAGCTGCCTTGGTGGTGGTCGCGCTTCCTACCTAGCGCAGACCTTCCTGCTCCTGCTGCTTCTCCAAGTCATTGCAGCTCTGGGTGAATAACATAGAGCAGGAAGACTGAGTTATTACTGTTTCAGAGAAGTGGTGATCATAGGGCACTAACGTCACAGATGGTTTTAATCATAACTCTAGGTTTACTGAGGCTAAACTCAAATTAGTTTTAGGAGGACCAGGTCAGCTTTTATGACTGCTTCCTAACCACCAAACAGTATCCTATGCTCTTTTAGATCCCTAATTACATTGGTCACTTTTGTGACTTCTGTGCTAGGGCTGTGATGCCTAGAAGTGGCTCTTCAAGCTTTAAAATGCTTTATAAGGCTGGATTATCCTTTTTTTCTTTTTACTGGCATATTCTAGAAATAATGACAATTCTTGAAAGAGACAGACATGCAAACACTGCACCTCTTATCTTAAGATTCCACATATTGATGCTTAACACTGCCTATTCCAGCTGCCCTGTCAATGAATGCATCATGTTGAGCTCCTTTATAGCCCTGGATCTTTTTGAGATTTTTTTTTTTCATGCAGTCGCCCAGCAGATGGTGCCTGCAGCTGCCAGCAGGACAGACAGACCCACAGGACTGAAAGGACAGACAGAGGCAGCACCCCTGCTGCTGACGGACACTGCAACTTTCCATGTCCGGCTGCAGAATTTCTGTGTCTCTGTCAGGACACACAGGCAGCTGGAGGGCAGGAGCCTCTTCTCCCCATCTGTCCTGCTAAGGGTGTCAGCGATCCACCAGGCTTGGAGATAACCCGTGCGGGAGCGGAGTCAGAGACTTCCCTCCTTTCCCGGTCCTGTGTGTAATCTAGACTGCTGCAGCTTTAGAAGATTCTTGGAAAATAAATTAGTGACTGGTAGCGCCCTGAATTCAGTTGCTTTAATAGGCATTAAAAGCTTAATTCCATTCAGTAGTTGAGCAGCTTTCTCTTAACCTGTATGCTGGCCTATTGCTTGGTGCTCAAGCTCTTATACCTTGGCTGTGCTGTCACCAGCTCAGGCTTACCTGTCTGTAGCCTGAAGCAGTATTTGCTTCGAAAGATAAAGAGATTCCCTATGTTGTCCAGCACTTTCTTTATTGCCAGTAATGGTAAGCTGTCTCCCTTCTGCCAACAATCCTTTTTAATACTTTTTTTTTTTTGTTAATACTTCAGATCCTTTTTCCAGTTTTAATTATTCTAATTACATTCTGCCTAATCTGAAGTTTTTGCAGAGCTTTGTATTTGGTGTGATAAAATTTTCAGAGTTTAACGTGCCTGACTGCATTTGATGCTTTCAGAAAGCTGTCAAAATAAGGAAGAGGGAAGGTGGGAAGGAGGGGCTGCTTTCCAACAACAGTGACTGGAAGAAAAAAGCTTTGGGTAAGCCAGATAAACACATTTACTCATTTGCTAAAAAGCTGCAATACAGGTCCCCTGGATATTGCTTAAAAAGCTGCTCTTGGCATAGGAATTTTACTAAGTCTTTGCTGCCTGGTGTGTGCAATCTCAAAATGAGAAAGGGCTTTTAATGCTGTTACAGATTCCAGCACACAGACAACTCTCTCTCTTGGGAGCCTAGATGTGCATTCAAATGTTATTTTTTTCTAATTACTCAGCCAGGAGTTGAAAGGCATCTTG
The DNA here is from genome assembly GCF_000705375.1 of Tinamus guttatus. The sequence continues at coordinate 41,939 of NW_010578142.1, forward strand.
TGGGAACCGAGGTAGTGCGTACACAGGTTAATGAGACCCAGCAGCAGTAGGTTGGTCTCAGCAAAGGACAGTGGCAATATTTGTCTTATGTTCCTTGTGGCAATAGCACCTTCTTAAGCTACATCAGAATCAGCACAGAGGTCCAGCAAATTCTTGCACTGTACATCCTGGACCATCCTGCTTGGAAGCAAGTTGTGTTGATCAGGCCTGATTCCCACATTGTAAGCCTATGTTGAGTACTTCCAATCACCTTTTTATCATTTATGTGTTTGGAAAAGGTTTCCAGGAGTTACTCTACCACCATTGAGGTGAGGTTGAGTGCTCTGTGCTTCCTCTGTTCTTCCTTTTTGAAGATAGGAGTGACATTTGCTCTCTTCCAGTCCTCAGGAACGCCTGAGCGTGGCCTCACAGTGACACTGTCCAGCCTCCTCAGCACCTGTGTGTGCACCTCTTCAGGGCCCAAGGATACGTCCACTTTGTTAAACACTCCCTAACTTGAGCCTCCTTTACTGAGGGTAAGTCTTCATTGCTCCAAAGCTTCCCACTGGTCTCAGGGGCCTGGGATTCCTGAGGACGTTCCTGCCAGCCACGGTAAAACAGCTACCCATGGTAAAGTGGTAACCAGTCATCTGAAGCTGATCCTGAAGCAAAAAAATCTCTCACCGTGGCCAGAATATTCTCCCCAAGGGCGTTGCAGCCTCTGGCAGTGATGCACCTCGTACCCGCTGTGCGAGATGGTTCTTATCTCCACTTCTCAGCTGCAATGGTAATGCATGACGCTGTGCTTGTCGCTGCAGACCAGGAACGAAAACGTGCGCTGACCCAGTGGCGAGAGGCTATTTTTGCTGCAGCATTGGAGGGCTGGTGCCCTCCCAAGGCCTGTGGCTTGACTGCCTGCTCACAGGCAGCTTAAATGGTCTCTATAAGCCTGATTCACAGCCCAGTTTTTGCTGCACTTCGTCCTTCTGTGCATGGGGCCATGCCCTGAGAAAGGGGAGTGAGGGAGCGGGCTGCAGGGCAGAGAAAACAGTGTGATGCTGTATGCTTGAAATGGATAAACGTTTTTAATTTGGGGACACTTAAGTAAAACTGAGGACACTTTCACTACCAGTGACTCAACATGTTAAAGTAGTTCTGCAAATATATCTCAGACCTGCTAAAAATATAAACCTTCTTAATCAGCAGATGGATAGGCTTTTTACTAACATAAGCCTCTGTGATTTCAGACAGTTTTGTTTAAGCAGTTAATAATGCATAGGTTCTCCCTAGGCTTACTGGAAGCATGGCAATAAAGATCATTATCAAAGCTACAGCAATAGGCTGTAGATCAGCTTTATTTCCCCCGCAGATGACAGTTTGAATGTAGATTTGCTAAAACACATGGTGCTGTTGGTAACTCTAGGTATTACTGACAAGAAGATTAAAATATTTATCTGTACAATGAGCTCCCTTCCGTTTTTTGTCAGAGAATTGAGTACAGGTTCATGTAGAAATGTTACTGCTCTGAGTTTGAGAGAAGTTGCAAACGAACTAGCAAAAAGTAAGCAAATATTGAGCAGCCTTGTTGTGGGTGCCCCAATGCTGAAAACATATCATAGAGCCTATTTTTTTTCTTGTTATTTCCTACCAGTTATCTGCTACTGGCAGATGTTTGCCTCTTCCTCTCCCCATTCTCATAATCGAAGAATTCCAAACTTTTATTTAGCCTTGAACCTTTTCTCTCTGTCCTGGTAGAGCAATGGTGAAGGAATCCATTTTCATCCCATCTTTATTCCCTGAGTAAATTTCAGCAGAACCAGCTGAAATGCTGAAAAGATGCAAAACTACAATGAGTCCTTCTGCTCAGATTAACCCAATGCGCTTGTGAAAAGCCCCTGACTGCTTGTATAGACAAATCCTAAATAAAAAACCCCTCTTCCCTCTGAAACGTGATCCTCCCGGCTCATCCCCCCTCACCCTTGACTCTGTATCAAGCACTGCCAGGCAATTATCTGCTTCGGTTACTGCCTCCTGGCCAGAGCCAAAGTTCAGGAACTGGCCAAAGAAGGATGGGAGCATCCTGGCGCCTTTCCAGATGCAGCAGTCCCCGTCCTTATCTAGCAGACCCTAGCAAGGACAGGTGCCGAAAGCCTTCCCAGCCTCTTCCTCTCGACTCCGCGCTGTCTCCGCTCAGCAGGAGCTGTGTTGGGACAGCAGAGTTCAATTTCTTCCACGCTGGTGAGAGGCCCTGATGTGGTCCTGCCTCCTCCGCCCTGGGGAGCTGGGGATTTAGGCACCTGCCAGCATCGTGGTGCGGAATCGTTGCCTCTCCTGGAGTTCTCTTGTGTGCTGACAAGAAATTTGATTTTCTTCTGTTTTCCCGACTAACCGATAGTCCAGCTAAAAGAATTATCCAATCCGTGTGTCAGACACTGTTTATTTCAGATGCCCAGCCAGCTGCAAGGCAGAAACTCCCGGCATTTCTCTCATTAATAGTCACAAAAGGAACGGGTTGCCTTGGTACACAGTCTGTGCAGCTGAGGACGCAGATGAGCGAGGTCTGCATTTTCCACCATTCCTAGATTCGCAGCAGCAATTGCTATGGTAAGTTTGACACCAGCTGCCTGAGAGGTGAGGCACGACACAGACCTGAGACCAGTGAGGGAGTGTCCATGGGGAGGACAGAAAGAGAGGTTTTCTCCCACACCGTGAGGCTCAAGGAGCATTTCCAGTGCCCATGTCCATGCAGCAGAAACAGGGGTGCTCAGGTGCCCTGCACCCCCCAGCAGTTTGATGCTGCTGCTGCCCACGGGGACCCACGTGAGCACACGGCCGTCACACGGGCAGGCTCAGACGTGGTTATAAATAAACGCCAGAGGTGTTTGCTGGTCCACGAGACCAGCACTGATGACTGGACCGTGTGGTCCTCTCTCAAATCGTTGTCTCATGTACTCGCTTAGGAAGCAGAGGGAGAGAACGTGCACAGGGGAAGCGTCCAGGCAGGAGTCGGTGATGCAGCGTGAATCCCTCCCCTCTCCTCCAACGCCCAAACTGCTGCAGTTCTGGGGCTCTGCACAAGGACAACGCGCAGCGGCCCGGCCATTTCACTGAGTGCAAGAGCATCTCCAGTGCTTATGAGTCAGGAAAAGTGAGATTTGTGAGCCTCTTCGGTCAAAATCTATCCTTCCAGGATAGTTCACCTATCCACATCTTCACACTGCACAGTCTGAGGATGTTGCTTTGCTAAGGAAGGGAACAGCAAAGTCAAATGTAAATTAGCTGTTTTTTAAAAATTTTGTTTCTTATTATCTTCTGGAAAATGTAAAAATATGATTCCACTGGACAGCATGAGCACTGTCTCACTTAACCCAGCCAATGAGCCTCTTAGAACTGGGTGTTCTGCCTGCAGTACTGAAATAGAAGATCAGGAGAAATCGAGCAAGTATCTGGTGATACTTCCCCAAGATACTATCGCAATTTCTGCCCATCCACGTCAGTTCAGGAATTTACTGAGCCAGAGTTTATGTTTGTACCTCTGCATTTAAGAGCTCTTAGATGGATTTTTCAATAAAATCACCTTGTGAATACACTTCTATGTTTGGCCTCTGTAGTATCCAGTGACAACAAGTTCTAGTATTTAATTATGTGCTGCTTTGTTTTACATCTGCTATGTGATGTCATTGGTGTCTCCTCATTCTTCTCTTGTGAGAAATGGGAATAAATGTTTTTCCTTTCAGCTTTTGGAAATCATATATGATTTTATGGTCCTTTTCCTTTTAGGTGTCCTTTCCCAAGCAAACAGCCTGTTTAATCTCTCCTTGTACAAAGCCATGATGCTCCTTTTCTATTTTTACTTCTCACAGAGTATTCTTTGCTAAAGGTCACGTATACATTTGCAAATAAAATCTTTTGTTCATCTAATCCATGTAATCCAGCAACACATGCACCAGCAGGAGACAACTAGTATTTTTCTAGGAAAAGGAATGCTCAACCCATTTTTGCCTGTCTCAGTTGATAGCAACGATAATATTTACAATACTCTCCCCGCTGTAGTTAGTGTTTCCATAAAAATCCTTTTTTTTTTTTTTCCCTGTATCTCATTTACCTTCTACTTGTACTTCAACTCACCTGCTAAGACTTTGTTAAGAATAATTATGGGATCTTGAAATCAGATGTCCATGGAAAATACTTATCTTGATTATGGTTAGTTTTTCTTTTAGTTGTTAAAGGAGCTGTTGGCATATTGGTCATGTGGCTGTTCTAGATTTCTCTGAAATGTGATTGCTAGGAATCTGGCAATCTGTTGAAAGTTCACCCACAAGATTTTCTGAAGGAAGGACTTTGACAACTGTATGACTTTCGAAATTTGCCACAATTTACTTTGAAGCTGAGAGTTTTCTCAAAATCATTGGTATCCTCTAGTATATTTCTCAGGAAATCTTAGGGTTAACTACAGCACAAAACCTCACCTAAATGGTGAAAAAAATGGGAAATAAATTTTCATTATTTACATAGCTGCTTTCAAATTTGCGTAAGGAATAACTCAGAGATTCATAAACTCATCAGTTCACAGAAAATATGGCTGAAGAACTTTCTTCTAGAGACTCCCCCTACCCCAGACTGCAAAAGCTTTTTTTAAATCATTTAATAATTGAAAGGACTGAGGATGAAGGTTCACCTGGAAGAGGACTTTAAACAGGAACTTCCAGTCTACTCCTTCAAAGCCTTCTCTGTGTCAAATGATAACAGACGCCTTTTTGATCTGGCACTATAAACGATTGTAAGTGCTTTATGAATATTACCTGACATCTGCCTGGCCTTAGCAAATTCAGTTTGATCTCTGTTTGTTCTAGATTATAGTCTATAACAAGTGAGGAAAAAAATGTAAACAGTTCGGGATTCAACAGTGTACCAAAATCACAGCCTATCAAAATACAAGACTGCCTGTGAGTCCATAAAGGGTCAAGGAGAATAGAGGGTTTTCATGTTTAGGAAAAAAAAAAGACATTATCTCCTTAATTTTAACTCACTTAATTTTTCATAAAATACCATTTTTTTTGTCATGTGCCATAAATGTATTCAACTTATGTTAATTAATGTACTTTGCTGAGTATTTCTAATCTCCACAATTTTACTGTAGTTTAATGTCTTGCTCTTGTTTTAGTTACTCTTGATGTCTGACTTTTTTACTCAAGAACTTTCTTGCCCTAAATACTGCTTAAGTGGCTCCTCCACATAAAAAATCAAAATTTAAAACAATATAAATGAAAGCACTGGGCAATCTTCTATAATTTCTCTGATTTATTTCCATGAGCAGAGTATTTATTTTCAAAAGTGTTCCTTGAGTCTCCTTCTAGTTATCAAATACACTTCTAAGTTGTGCCTAATCTGTTTCATTTTGAGTTTAGAGATTAACAACAAATTCTATATAAATAATCTCATTTTCCTGCAGTTTTCCTCAGCAGTCTGAAAGACTGAATTGCTGATACTGTGAAGGCTTGCAGCCTTATCTATTTTACCTGATTTATTGGGTCCTTTCATGTAAAAATGTGTAAAGTTCAAGATTCTGACAAGTACTGGACTATTTTAAAATATATTTTTAAGCCATTTGTTTTTATTTCTGAGTACAAACTGAACCCTGTGATACGAGTAACTCAGCAAATGTGCTTTAATGAGAAAAAAACCATCCCTTCTTATTCTTATATTGAGCTTCATTCTGGAAAGATGCCTGTTTAATAAAGACAGCATCATTTCCGCTTTGCTTTAGCTGAAAAAATAGCTGCTCAAATCAGATCTTTCATGTCTGCTATTTGATCAAATGCTTGAAACAAAATTTTTAAAATGGATTTTTTTAAGCTTTGTCATTTTGCCTTCATTGTTTAGTTCTTTGATATTTAAATGGAAAAATAGATAAAGAAAAACAAGGGAACTAATTATATTATTTGAGGAACTTCAAGTGTGTTACTTTTGCTAGTTGAGGGTGACGTTCCTTGTGCAGCAAGTTGCTTTACTCAGAAATGTCTGTACAGCATGTTTTGATTTTCACTGGTAAACATCCACTATTATTTCCTCCCTTACATCTTCAAACACCTGGACTTCACTGAAATTCAGTTCCTTCTCTCCCAAAAAAACAACTAGAGCCCAACACACTCCAGTCCATTAACCTCAGTCAACACCATGGGATGGGGCCTTGGGTGCTGCTGCTGCTTGATACGGTGCTCAGCTCCTCGCTTCCCTCAGGAGGCATCGGCTCTTTGCAGGTCCTGGACACATTTTTACATCGTGGAAACCTGGCACTGGCCCTTATGTTTACATTGTCTCTTGTAATCGAAGCTCTTGGAAGGATTCTTTTCATTTTATTCAATGTCCTCTGCCCTAAGCACTCATCTTCCTTGTATTTTTTCCCTTTTTAATAAATAAAATGCAACAAAACTGTAATAGAAACATGCTCGTTCCAATCAAACCATGCTTCATGCAACATTATTTCCAAACACCAGCATTATTACCATGCAACTTGATAACACCCAAGGAATTCTTTTCCGATTAAACTATGCTTCATGCAGCATTATTTCCAAACACCAGTATTGTTACTGTGCAACTTGATAACACCCAAGGAATTCTCTCATGTTACCCCTTGGGTTATTGCTCACATCCAAATCCTCTGTTTTAGCTACATATTTCCTAGTGAGAGGGCGTTTTCTAATCTTTTGTCTTTTTTTTTTCTTTTTATACTTCCCACCCCTTTCTTAGCTTCACATTTTCCACAGTATTTTTATCTAATTATTGGCTTCTGTATCTGGGCTATTTGTTTGCATGTCTGAGATTTGGGGTTTCATCCCAAGCAGCTGGAATATATTTTCCCTTGTTTAAAGTCTCTCACTAGGTTCCTTTGGCAGCAGATCTTTGTAATCCTATGCTGTTCTTTAAAAGAGATTGATAGTTTTATAGGGGTTGATTGGTTTAGAGCATAAAATAGTCGGTTTACATTGATGTATAGACCTTAAGCTCCAGGCAGCCTTCTTAGCCAGGCCCCTTGCTAATCAAATTAACTCCAGTTTTTCTGAAATGACTATGTAGAAAAAATATGCCCTATTCTTTTAGTCCGGCTCTATTTTGATGGGGGCATCCTCAAATTTAGTAATATGCTTAAGTCAATTTTCAGATAGGAAGATATCAGCCAGCTAGTCAGCTAGGAAAAAAGAGAAACTGGCAGTATCCAATTGGGTTGTTAAACATAAAAAGAAAACAAACAGGAAACACTGCATTTCTAACTTTGATCATTTTTTACGTACTTCAGATATTGTCTGTACAATGCAAGACTATGAATGACTGGTTGTGTTGCTTTAAATGCAAGACTGCTCAATGGGAAGCTGTTGTCACATAGAAACTGCACAATGTTGAATGATTTGGGCAGAGGCACTTCTGATTTGCCTTTGGGAAGCACTCAGTTGTCAGTAAAGATACATTACCATTTGTCTTTATCTCAGAGAGTTCAAATACTTACATGCAGAGAGGAGAAACAAGGCGTAATTACACTCTTTTTCCTCATATCATTAAACATGAACAAAGAAACACCTGCGATGTCTATGCTCTGCACTGAGATTCTCCTGCAAATACACAGAAAAAGCAGAACTTGCCAGCTATGCTCCCATTTCATTGACAAACTTACATTCAGCACATGAAAAATTGCTCTGAGTGACCAAGAGAAATGAACTCTCAAAATCTGAAGGAGGATTTGACTGAGTTAAGCAAGGCAGAGTACTTGCTTTAATAATTCATAGCAATCCTTCGAACAATAAATTAACTTTTAGGCTATTAGGCAATAAATTATATAGATCTAAGCTGTGTGTTTTTCAACTAGTTTGCATTGGCTGCGGGTCAGAGAATGGCCCCATTTAACAGGGTTTAGAGAAAGAACTTTTGTTTTTTCTCCATTTGCCTATAATTTCCTCTTGACTACAAATAAACATCAAGGAACTGACATTGCTCCTGTGTATTTGAAAGAGACCCCTGCTCCCCCTCCCCTTGCATCACTCTAAATAACGAGAGGAATCAGCTTGAGGAAGCAGCAGCTCTGAGGTGACATCGGAGTCACAAATGCGCAGGTTTGGGATGGACTGTCATTCCACAGGTTCTCACTGAGCTGAACAGAACAAAAGACAAGTCCCTTCCCTAAGGTATTTTGAGTTTAAGAATGAGATAAAACACAGCAGTTGAAAGGATCCAGCAGACAGAGGGGAGCATGCAGTACTTCACAGGTGTTTCTAGACAGCCCTTCAATGGGCAGTCATGGAAAAGCCCCCAAATGCCTGTTTGGAACAGTGCAGGTGGACACCATCAGCTACTGATAGACTCGGTGGGTGATCGGCTGAAGATAGGTTATAAAGAAGCTTGAAGGAGATGGTGGGAAATGTTCTGTGGTGGGGAGAGGGAAGAGGGAGAAAAGACACCAAAAAGGGTTGAAATGATGAGCCAGGAAAGTGAGCTTTGTGGCAGAATTTAATCTGGAAAAGAGACAAGATTGCATTCACAAAAGGGAAAGAAAAAAACAAAAAGAGCTGGTAGGGTTGAGCTACAGAATAAAGGGGGAACCAGATGTGAGATTCATCTGGAGAGGGTGAGGAAAGGCTCTATTTTTCCTTAACGCAAGAGGAAAACGTGAATCCCAAGGCTGCAGATGCAATTACTAGACTCAAAAGAAAGAAAAAAGACAAAAAGCAGTAAGAGGTCAGGGAAAACAGCATCCTTTCATGGCTAAATGATGTAAAACCACACACTGGGAAATATTTCTCACAGTTCAGGAATCCTTTATAAACACAATTAACCATGGTTTTGATTGTGAGAATAAAGACAGCAAATGTCTTGCTGAAAATGCACAAAGAAGGGGTCAGAGAAAGTACGGGTGGCATCAGAAGTACAAGGCTAAACCAAATAATACAGATATAGTTTTAAGTACAGTCAATGTTTACTTATAAAAGGAATATTGCAGAATATTGTGCTACTATTGTGGTGGACTAAAAGGATACCAGATCCCTTAAAGCAGGCTAAGCTCTTCTGCAAGAATCAGAAGAAGGCTTGAAAAGCAAGCAGAAACAAAAACACCCCCCTTCCAACAAAGCATAGCTAATACAAAACAGGACACAGAGGCTTGAGTTTAAGAGATGCTATTTATTCAAGAGGTAATCACAGTGGGCAAGAGGTTTTTTAATATTACAGAGCGAAAGGAGAAAATATTCCTACAACAGGAACACACAAAAGGCAAGGAAATTACCTGACTTTTTGCTGAAGTTCTTCTGCCCTTTATTGTCTTCCTGCTATTTAGTTCTTTCTTTAAGTGCTTGAGATAATTGATGTCTATGCATAAAATGTTGAATCCCTTCCAGTTACTAGCAGTTAATGGTTCTGGTGAAGTCCAGAGGATGATATAGGGTCTATGGACTCCTGAAAACATTTCAGTGTCAACATTTGCCCACCAGTTGTGGTCTGGTTGCTGCACTGCCTGTAGCCACACAAGTGGGTGGTCGTATGCCCAACCACATTAAACCAGGCATTTGCTGTGTAAATCAATGTTTAATTCTCTGCCTACAGCATGCAATGCTTATCCTCTTTAAGGCAACACTGCACTATCCTAAATGGACCTACGAGATTACCTCTGTTCATGGATACATGGCATAACAAGTGATTTTTCTCTCCAGTTATTTCTAATGTTGCAGCATATTCACAAAATCTGATTATATAAACCAAGAGCGATGGCCTCAGCCCCTGTTCCCTTCAGCAAATACCCTCTTGCTGATACTGTCTTTCCCACAGTCTTGTCTTAAGACATGTAACCGTAAGCTCCTTTTGACAGTAACTGTGTCTCACTCTCTACCTGCAACGAAACACGTCCACCCTCTCCAAATCCCCGAATAAGCTGCAAACCCGCAGTCACGCACTCATTATGCTGTTGCCTTTGCTCCCTCAGCATTCCCGCCTCAGGGCCAGGGCTGCTCCGCTTTTTGTGGGGCAGCTGCTTGGAGACAATCCGATCCAGCAGTGCCTGCCCGCCTGGTGTCACCGAGGCAACGCGCTCCCTAGGGATGCGCGGATGTGTTGCCTTAGCAACATGATGCTCTCGGCTGCAGCTGCTGCTCCCTTTCACTGACAGTAAGGAGAATTCGGGCCGGCTGGAAGCACCGGGTCCTGCCAGGGATGAAATGCCAGGGCGGACAAAGATCACAGCACGGGCAGACAGGAACAAAGATTCCCAACTCTCACTATGAAACAGTTTCAAATTAAAGACTCCGTCGTCTGCTTCTAAAGCTTTGCCAGTGCCCACGCTAATGCACAGCTCCGAATGAATTACTTATATCACATTCCTTTGCCTCTCACGATCACATGCCTACCCGTTTTCCTTTAAATTGATTTTATGAATACTCGAAGCAGGATGCATTTTAATTATGCTTTCACTCTTATTCTGGACCATTTGATTCAGCAGGCAGTTTCAATACAGGTTGTCTAACAGTTGGGCTAATGTAACGAGTATTTTAAAATAATGTAGAACACACAAAGGAGGAAGAAGAGAAAGATCTGACAGTCATAGGAGACAGCTACTCTTCCAGTGGGTGTACACTGCTGCATCATCTTGCTCAGACCTTCACAGAAAATGGTCAAGGGCGTTTTAACGCTTTTCAGCGGGTTTCCTCTCACTCCAAAGCGAAGTCTTTACTATTAAGTAGTAGTAGTAATTAAATAGTGCTAAGCACAGGGCCTACACAAGGCCCCATTGTGTGGGTATCACCAAAGCAAGAGCAAGAGAAAGCCCTTCTAGAGCTTGTGAGATACAGAGGAAAGGTTGGGAAAAGGAAGGAGACATAAATGCACTGTCAAGAGCTGATGGGGTTCGTGAGCCCCTCGGATCCACATGGTCAATCCTGGACAGGAACTGTGGCTCTGAGAAGGCTGCTGCCCTGATTTCAATGACCTGTCAGCAGTGTTAGCAGGTGTCTCCTGCTGCACTTCAGATTGTCAACGGAGACCATAATTTGTCACCGGGTTGAAAGGCTGTGAGACTCTCCTGTCGCAGCCTGCCAGCACACTCAGCTGCTCGGAGGGCTCGTTGCTGGGCAGCTGAAGCCATTTCTCTGCTCAGAGGGTAAGTTCTGAATTTGTAGCACACAGCAGCTTTAGAGCAAGAAGGTGGGGTCACAACTTCAATATTTACAAAAACAAAATGAAGGGCATAAAGAAAAACTTAACCCCCAACTCCACCTGATCTTCCCCAAAAATGGCAGAACAAAACCAAGCATCTATGGGTCTTAAAACCCTTGAGCACCACAAGCTAGAGATCCAATATGCATGCTTGCTAGGCAAATCTGAAAATAATATCCATACTTGTATATTATTTACATATTTTGATCACAAGTTCTTTGCTAGATGAACTTTTTTGTCACGATCAAGGATATAGCACATATCAAGTATCAGAGCAACAAAGCTTTCATAAAATGATTGATCTGAAGCAACTTTCAGAACAGATTCTAACAGTGGAAATGCTCAAAATATGAACATACAAGAAGTTTTCTGGGCAGGGATGGGCTTTTCCACATTGGTCTAGGATGCAGCATGGTAGGGCCATGATTGCAATGCAGCTCCTGTGGGTCGAAGCTCAACAGAAGCACTTAGTGCTCACTGAAGGGGTAGCAGCCAGGAAGAAACACTTCCAATGTGCAGTTGATTAGGGAACAAGGTGTACAGTAACAACATGATTAACTGCTCAAAGATGCTGTTCAACATTTTGCAAAAGTAAAACAGCAAGATCTACCATGTTGATTATAGATAAATATGAAAATACGTTGTCATTTTAAAATTAACGGCAGATAAAAACAGTTCTTCATTAAATAGTGTTAAGTGGTATAATGGAGCATAACAAAGACTGGGCTTAATAGAGGCTTCTATAATTGAAAAAGACTCTTGCTTAATAGAACAAAATTACACCAATGCTTGACTATAGAAATATAAAATAATAAAAAAATCTGTATTGAATATTTATTGATTCACAATTGCTTGCACATTTTGACTAAAAATAATAGATTGAATGTATTTTTCAAGTCTTCACAATATAATTTTAAAAAGAATAGTATTTTGAACTACAAAGCATTGAAAAGAAAATCAAGAAACATTCTGAACACAAAAGGCCAGGTCACATGAGCTATGTATGTCAACATCATTACTTATCAAAAATATTAAGTGTCTAAAGATTCCTATATTTTCACCTATATTTCTCACTGATCACAGTCTCCTGGCTGACCTGGTATTACTAATGTGAGGTCTTAATAACTACTTACAAGAGAGTTTAATAGTTATGCACATAAAAATGTTTAGAGATTTAGTAACAAATTTTGCTAACACGACTGTGAGGAAGCTAAAGATCTTTCTGTATGGACACTAGATGTCAATGGAGAGACGCATCAAAACAACTGCAACAAAAGGTTGTGCACAGCATTCTATAAAAACAGAGGCTCGTTTTTCTAACATGATTTTTTGGACTGATGGACTTGGGGATGAAAGTCACAGTCATTCAGGAGAGGCACTATACAGGCAACAACCATCCCATTAGTTTCTGATTCAGACCTGATTTAACTCACAGTTGCAGGTAGCAAGCATTTTTCAACACTAAATACCAGCCAGTACTTTATATTTTTGCTGAGATTGATATATATTTTGCTGAGATTGTGAGGCATCTAAAAATGGTGACGTGGCTTTATAATTCTCTAGCTTGGAAGCTCAGACCACCTGTTCATTTCATGCAGACATTCAAACCTGCAGTCAAGTAGGTTTATGACTTAAGAACTTGAAATAAATTGGAAAAATAACACAGAAGTAGGAAGTTTCAAGGCCCATTATCCTCTCCTGAGCTATATAATCCTCCATCAACATTTTTATAATGCATGCTAAAGGCACAGCATGTGAAAAATGATAGAAAAAAATGAAAAAAGAAAAAACTGGGACTTTACTATTTTCCCTTGAAAATTGAATGGAGCTTTGGAGCACTGGTTATGCATGCTGTGTTATAGGTTTAATTAAAATGAGTGTTAACAGATGTAATAGGTTTTATAAAATGGCTTTAACAGTAAAATACAAAATGAAAGCTAGGGATTGGATAGGGTTGATAGGGATTAGGGTTGATAAAGCTAATTTATCACAAGTGTAATTTACATTTATTACTGCAATTTTAGCAGTCAGAATTAGAGAGTTAATTTACACTGAGCTGAGGTGGAAGGATTACTCAAATGTACTCTTTGCACACAGTAAAATTTGAAATTGCCATGTGTTTAGGTAAGTGCAGCTCCATGAATGGAGTGGATCTGTAGGCAAGAAAGGACAGGACAGACACAACCAAACACTAGAAAGAGAAAATATGTGGACGCTTCTTGTAGTCTTTTTGCAGGGAAGGATCAAATACTAAAAGAGGAGGGAAAGACTCACAGATTTTGAAACCCCAGACACCAGTACAGGCTGGGGACTGACCCTCTGGAGAGCAGCTCTGCAGAGAATGACCTGGGCGTCGTGGTGGACGACAAGTTGACCATGAGGCAGCAGTTGCCCTCGTGGCCAAGAAGGCCAATGGGATCCTGGGGTGCATTAAGAAGAGCGT
>NW_010578142.1:60889-88834 GCF_000705375.1 Tinamus guttatus
GCGCCGGGCCCGCGGGGCGCAGCGAGCGCCCTGCCAAGCATGTGATAGCGCGATCGGGTGTTGTGTGCGCCTCGCCGAGCTCGGGGCCACCGGCCCCCCTTTATTCTGGGTTATTAATCCCAGCGCCGTCTGCTTAAAGCGATTGCCGTAAAGCCACGAGGTAACTTTTGAGCGTGTTCCCGAATAGCGAGGATTCGGCGCAGCCCGTGCCCTCCTGTTCGCGCTGCAGCTCTGAGGTAGAAACGGTCCCGGCTCCCTGTTGCAGTCCACGGAGCTCGCCTCGTCGCTCGCACGTTTTCATTCCGTTGTGGCAAATGGTGTTTAGTGTTTGTGCAAAGCGCGAGGGTTTGTAATTTGGAATTTTGATTGAGCCTCAAAGCTCCAGTTGAGCTTCAGTTCATATGTTTATGAATTGTGCTTTTTAATGAATTTGGAATTATGGACCTGACGCTTCTGAGTATTCTCTTCTGTATTAGAAGATAACTCCAAGGGGGAAAGAAAAGGTGACTAGACACACTTTCCTGAAACTTTCAGTGCCTTCATTTGGAATTCTTATGCCCTCGGCCTATGAGTAAAGGTTTATGGCTTTTATAGATGAATGAGTATTTTTACAGACCGTTTACGGCATGTCATCCTGTGAATGTAGTGTGGTCTTACATCTGTGCTTTGGTTAGTGCTTTTAGGAGAGAAAAAAAAAGAAATTAAACTGTGGAACAGAATGTTATTACTGTTAAGGAAGTATTGTGAGACGAGCTATTGTTATAGGGCTTTTGGGCTGGGAACTTCACGGAGCGAAACACAGATTCTGCTCTTGAAAGTGTACACTGTGAACAGGATATGCAAATATGTGAGAGGACAAGAATAAAACATGCAGGCAGGCAAATTCTATAGCAGTTTGCAGTTACTGCATAGAGTGCAGTCCTTTTTCTTTTCTTTCTTTTCCTTTTTTTTTCTTTCTTACAAGAGGGAAGGTTCTTTAGGTTTAGGGCATGAAATAAGAGAGGCAGCAAGATAGAGGAAAGAGAACTAGAGTGATTGTGCCTGGACTGAAGTTAAGGGATATGCAGGTGTGAGCACATACTTACGACCACCATTAAGTTATTTTGTCTTGTGCCCAAGCTATTAATCTATGTGTATATATGTGTATATATATAATGCTTAAAATGTGTTATTAAAAAAAATCTACATTGGAGAAAATTGACACACCAATTATTGGGTGTCAGTTTTTAAATGTGCAATATTTCTATATACAGTGTTTTTCTTAAAAAATGGTATAGCTTTCATTGTGGTCTGGTGGAGACTTTCTTTTGTCATTTAATGCTCAGTTCCCTGTTTCTTGGTTAGTTTGTTTTGTTTCAAAGTTTGCAAGAACATGGGACTGAGGGTAAAGTTTTCCTGGTTCGAAGCTACAGATGAAAGGATCTTTATAAACTTGATGGTGGCAAACCACTCTTAAATATAGCTCTGTGTGGTGAGGCTGTTCAAAGTGTGCAGGTTGTACCTTTGCTTCAGGTTTTTGTTCATTGTCCTTTTATGTTGTATAGAAAATTAATGCGACTAATTGGTGTCCCTTTTGCTGCTCAGAACCTTTGAGGCAAGTGGCACTGCCAGGATTACTGTCTTGTTCTGCTCTGAAAAAAAAAACCCTTCTGCTTATAGTTTCAAAGACTTGATAAAGGAAGAGTGATATACTCTTTGTAATAGTAGGCAAATGCCTCTTTGTAGGGTCAGATAAATAGTGTTTTATCATGTTGTTTAACCTTGTAGGGAGCGGTCGACCATGGCTACATGTTTTTTAAATTTCCATTATAGCTCTTGTTGAAGAAGGCACTTAAGAAAATACTCAAGTCTGAAGCTCCAAAATCTTTTTCCTCTGTGCATTTGACCATAAGGATGTTTCTTCTACCTTTATATGAGAGTTGTTTTATAATCATAGACTGCCCATCATTTTAAGGATATTTAAAAAAGGGCGGCGGGGAGAGAGAGAGAGAGAGAACACCCAAAAAAACAGAGTGATCTGACTGATTCTAGCAGTGTTTTATTAAGATTGTGTTTTTTCATCCTGGACTTAAATTAATTGAAAATTACCGTTCACTTTGTTCTCCTAATTTAATACTCTGGTTTGGGGTTGAAAAGCCTGAGGTCAAATGGGTATTTTAAAATGTTTCCACTGAAAATTTTCATGTAGAGATTAAGCTTTTTAAATATTACATTAAGAAATTTAAAGCTAGCTTAAAAGTTAACCTGTTTTCATGGCATATAGAAGATGGCTGCGCAAATGTGATTGTCTTCGTATTTCTTTTTCAGGTAACTTATCTGGTGGAATTTTTGTTTATTTGTTTTGAGTGCATGTGGTAATAGAACAGAGAAATAATTTAAAATCAGTGTAAATTGAGCCTTTGGTATGGCAAATGTCTGCATGCAGTCACAGTGACACCAGTGATTCCTTTTTTGCTCATAACAGTACTGCATCATTTTAAAAAATGCTGAAACAAACTAGGCTGCAAAAAAGCCTTCTATTCTGTTGTGACATTCAAGGCGTTACCTCTAGGCTTACGTTTGTTCCCTAAAGGCTATCATTTTATCTTTGATTTTGGTCTTTTTTGCTCAAAGTTTGTGTATATGTGATGAAGATGATGTCAGAGGGTGTCTGTTCAGCAGTTTGGTGTGTAAAGGGTGTGTGGAAAGATAATGATGATAGTGAGGAGGGGGGAAACAAAAGCTCAAAAAGTACTTATCCTGTCAGCTGTGGCAGCAGAGCTTACCCTTACACATACTTACACACGAGCTTTCCTGAGAACCTTTTTGTTTGATAGGTAGAGCTGCAGAAATGAAAAAATCAGACTGAACAAGTAACCAGGAACGGGTATGTATGTTGAAAATATGTCCTTGACCATGACACTGGTAGTCCTGGCAGGAAAGCTCTGAAGGGACATGTAAAGTCTGTGAAATGAAAACCATAGAAAGGTTCTCCCCACTGTCTGAGACTTAAGTTGTGAGCTGCAAGTTCTGTTGTGGGCAGTAAATCTGAAGGAAGCAAGGCAGGTTTCCTCCCCTGCCAGCTGAGGCAATTGCACAAAGGTCCTATGGTGCCATTCAAGACTTTGGGATTTAATTTTGGATATTATGCCTCCTTGGTTGTTACAGCAAGCAATTAACATAAAGGTTGTGATATTCCTGGAAACACTAAGCAAAATTAGAACTAAAGTAGTGGGATATACATTAACTTGAACAAGCCAAATGTTTAGTGACACGGCATGCATATATATTATTTATATAAAATACATATAAAATTCATATACAATACATATAAGTTTATATAGAAATATATACAATTCTGAAAATTATATATTTATATTTGCATACCTAATTTTATATATAATATAAAATGACAATTATTTTTGGTGCAAATTCCAGTTTTTCTTTCCTAGGGTTTCACCTTGGTGTTGGAGGAAAGGTTACATATGCTTCTTGCAAACACTTCTATATTGCTTTTGAAATAATCCTCTTTTCTCTGCACTGTTGTTACAATGAAAAATGGTGCTTGTAAACCTGAATGAACAGGTTAAATCAAAGTGCTTAGTTCTGCAGTCAGGTTCTCAATTAAAATTCAAGGATTTGCTAAATGTCATCTTTAAAATACCAATAGAGTATTTGAGAGGAAGGAGAGCCTAAAAGGAAGAGAAAGGGTAGGGAAAAGTAGTTTCCTAAATCATTAGATCTTGTAAGTGAGTCTGAATTCATTCTATCTTTGAAATCTCTGTCTTTTTTTAATTGTCAACAGAAGTGATTGATATTTGTTTAAATCAGCTTCTAAATACTTACTGCTGTTCTTTTTCTTGAACATCATTTGCTTATGCTTTCTTCATTCTGTGCTTGTCTGGTATGTCCGGTAAATTTTCACTGCAAAATTCTTGTGTTACATCAATCACTTGGGATTTATATAGTGTCTGAATTAATTTACAGATTAGACACAACTCCTTGCTCTTTTCCTGAAATAATTCAAGGAAATTTATTGAATGGTAGAAGTCATATGATGTGAATCTTTAGAGCTGAGGCAAGTTTTGAATTGAGGGAAGGAATAAGGAAAATAGTTGTCTTTCTGGAGAGTTCTGTTGAAGCTTTCAGATATGATTCAAATTTGTGGATTATTACAAGCTTTCCTGTGAGATACTTTTACCTTTAAAATGTAAATGTTTTAACTTTTTAGTAGTACATTCGCCTAATGCATTTTTCCTCCATAATTGATAATTTTCTGGGAATAAAGCATGATAGCTCTAGCCTCACATATATTTATTGTCTTCAAGCATTAAATTGGCTTTTTTTTTTTTACAGAAACTCATTTTTACAATATTATTGCATTGTGTGGTACAAATTCAACCCAAGGAATAGATACTCTATTTAAAATCCATTCTGTGTTTAACACAGAAAATACCAAATGAAGCACCACCATTGTACAGCTGTTATACTTGCACATGTCTTTGCTTTGCAGGGCCGAGTCTCACTGGCTTAACTCGGAAGGATTAAGTAGAGTAACTTCAGTTAGTATTAGTGGAACTTCACTCTCTAAATTTATCTTGCTCACGTAAGGGAAATTTAAAGATAAACTAAGAATTAAGGAAGACAGCTTTCATTTCTCCTTTTGTTAGCTGCTTGAACAAAATATCAAAAGCTTTTTTCCTAAGCCCTGAAGCTTTTTTTTCTTTTTATGCCTCTGTAGTTGCTTATCACACAAGACTTTCAGCATTTGTTCTTAAGATTATATTTTCTATTAAAAGATCAGACTAAAGCTTTTTTTTTTAATAGGTGATATAGTGTTAAGGACAACATCATTTATATCTTAATGAAGCCTTCAAGAAAGTTTCATTAATAGTAATCTGTGCTAGAAGAACTTTAAAATACAGATAACAATATATCTGTCTTAGTTGAGACAGCAGGAGAACTGAAAGTATGAAGTGAAAGGATAAACTGGCTGGATGCGAAAGTTTTAAATGATTTGATTGAAATGCCCAGACATCACTGGGTACTGCTAAATGTCTATTAATTTACATGGGGAAGGAGGAAATTCTGCATTTGATTTTTAAAAGATGCTTCTTGTAATTTAAAATGTGAGGAGTGAAGGCATGCAATACTTATTTCAGATTTGTAACCTCTGAGATGCTGGTAACTATTTACTTAACTGTTATGCTTGATGTTTTCTATCAGATCACTTGATATTAGTCATTGATTTTTAGAATAAATGATGGGTACTCTGCACTATGCATTTTTAGTGTCACTGGAATAGAAAGCACATAGAGTAAATAAGAACATTGGTAAGAAAATTAAGTAGTGGGGAATTTGAGAAATCTGTGTGTGGGCAAAAGACTGCTATATAAAAGGCTCTTCCACGATGCTGATTCTGTTAGAGGCTGTGTACTTATGAGTTTCTTTAATGCAAAACAGATTATTTCCTTTTTAAAGTGCAGATATGAAAAAAATGACTATTAGGTAGAATCTCCAGAAATTATTAGTTAGAGCACTTAGCTTCTTCATGTTCATTTGCATTTTCTCTGTGAGGTTCTAGAAATCCCAGTGGTCCCAATGATGTTTTGATTGCTTTGATGGATCCGAATGGGTGGAAGAGAATAGGGGATTTTGAAAAGAGCTTCTTGTTCTCCATCATACTGCTATGGCTGGGCCTGAGTTGCATAAATGTATAGGATTTACTGTAAAATAAACGCCAGCATTGTGATAGTAGCAGTTTTGCTATTAGCCCTTTCCATATTAAGATATTTGCTTTCTATTTGAAAATTGGAGGTAATGAGTAGGCTTCACTCTGAGTATGGCCTTGGAAATTCCCTTCAGGAGAAAAGACATCTCTAGGAACATGCGCCTTTAGGGTGTAGGGGAGGGAATTTTGTAGCAATGATTTCATGATTTTTGTTTTTTTTTTTTTTTTGATATGCAGATAACTTTTTGTTTGCCTATTTTTTTAAAAAAATAATTCAATCTTTGCCTTCCTTCTATTTCCTGATGGCTTTCTGAGATTGACTTGAGGAACAGGTCTGCTTCTGCTCAAAAATGATGGCCTGCAGGAGCTCCATTTCCAAGTGACTTGCTGGCCTGGTTCCCTCAGAGGTGATTCTGCAAGAGTCTGGAGTCGCACACTCCTTGTTGAATGTTAGTGAAGCGTAACTAGCAAAACTGAGCAACTTGTCACAGAATTTCTTTCTAAATTACTTTGTGAAGGATTAGAATTACAAGTTGGAGATGAATTGTTTTTGCAAAAAGAAAACAAAAACAAAAAACAGATCTGCCATCAGTAACTGTGTTTCTGCCCTTCAGTGGATCTGAGTAATACACAGTGAGGGAATCCAAAGCCTAAAGGTACAAGCTTCTCTTGTTACTGAGCATTCTAAAAATTTCATAAATACACGAGAACTGACTGTATTTTTAGCAGAAGGTTGAGAAACTAGTGTATACTCTCATAGGTATTTCTGAGAAATCTGTATTGCCAAGGTTTTTTTCTTGGTGATTGTGTATTGACAGGTTGTTACAGAGCAGGATGTTACAATGGCCCTTCATTTCCATTCCAGTTCTTCCTCCCTTGGGGTAATATATTGTTGTGTGCTTCCTATTGGGAGAGCTGTCTTACACAGAAGAGACTTGAGGAGAAGAAAAATGCAAGTATTTGTGTTTGTGTTTTTTTTCTTTTGGGCCTCCAGTAAATATAGTGCCATTTCTGTGGTAAAACTTGTGCTGACCCTGATTTAAAAATATCATTCGGGAAGGATTGCTTCCACAAGGACATACCATGCCATAAGGATCGTGTCAGTCTCCATCTCCTGTTATCATGGATATGAGGAATACCTCTTCTATGAAGAGCATCAGAATGTCTCATGGAAAGCCCTGGAAAGGAAATTCAAAAGTGATGAATTCCCCTGTTTTTCAAAAGTAATGATTTTGAAACCTTCTAACATTTAATATTATCAATGGATCTACTTAAAATTCATTAATATATGTAATATATGCAAGACTTCAAGCTTTCTGAGTGATGAGAAAAGACTATTCATGAAAATAGATTAGCATTGTGGAGTCCTGTCTCTGACGTTTTCAGGGGAAGGGGGATGGGGAAGATTCTGCAGATTCTTGTTTGGAAATGCTGAAATTTCCTAGTTCTCTCACCTCCCCTTGGAGTGCTGAGGTTACTTTAATTTCTGCATGCTTGAAAAACGAAGTGTTTAAACATCACTTCATGTAATTTGTATAATGAATTTAATTCTAATCCTTGAGATGTATAACTTTATGGTAAAGAGGTATACTTGAATGGGCTTAATTTTTTCTTGTTCTCTCTAGGAGCATCCCTTATCCTTGTGAAGTTGATTTAATTTCTCACTGCTGAAAACATTTGATTACTAACTGTTTTATGGCTTATTACTTAATTATATATAGCGGAATAAAGGAATATAACTTTATGATGTGTATTTTTGCACTTCTTTCTTTTGCTTTTCATAGCTTTTGCATGCAGATAGTTGTAAATTTTCGTAGCTGTAAAAGATTTGCAATATGTGCTATGTGCAGGCAGTCTGTAACAGGACTGTGGGGAGCTCTGTAATAGAAGCTGTCCTACCAAAAATCAGTTAATCTGGAACTTGAACTATGTCGTACTTGTTACCTGCCGCTGCTATTATAGTTCGAGGTGTACTTTTTTATAGTTCTTATATTGTGAGGTAAAGATAAGAGTAGGCACTCTGCTCCCTTGCCCTAGGAAGGTGAGCAGTAAATCCCTAGTGATTTGCAATGTGCAATATTAAGCAATATGTGGCAATTGCGGAATTGCTTTGGAATACCAAAGCGGTGTTTCTTGGGAGTGCTTTGTCTTTTCCTTTGAACATTAAAGTGTTTTGCCCAGATTTTTGTTCTGTCTGCATTAACCCAGAAGTAGAGATGTTGTTTCCTTTGAATTTGACCTGTTAACAGAGAATCTAATCACCTTGTTCTCTTTTGCTGTTCTCAGCATACAGACTTACAAGAAAGAGGCATGCTGTGTTTGCTTTTTGTTAAAAGTATGCAGAAATACAGTTTTTGTTATGTGTGGTCTGGAAATCTTTGTGTGTCTAAACCCATGGCTGAATGCTAAGGGATACTCTTGCTCCTGCAGAGAGTTCTTTTTTTTTCTCTTTCTGCATTTGTGTCCGTCAGATAGAGCTACTTTTTGCTAAAGCCACATCCTCTTCAAACTTCTTAAATATAATTGGAATATTTAGAAGAAAGAGTCTCAGAGAAGGAAGTCATAATTCTGGTGACGATACAGTAAATGCCATCAAGCCAGGACTTCATAATTCTAGTTCAAAAAAGTAACCTCAGACAATTAATACTGTTCATAAAGAAACAAGAAGAATGTATAGTATTAAACAAGTTGGTACACAGTCATTAAAAGTTGCTTATTTCCCACTTAACATTGAATTGTGGATAAGCCCTTTAGTTCAAACCTTGGAATGGCAAAAGTCTAGTTAATTTAGAGAGGTTGCCTTTGAAATGGCTTGGCTGAATTGCTAAGCGGTGCTGCCGTTTGCAGAGAAGAGTGTTCAAACAGAAAAGGTCGGTATCTGCAATGCATATGACTGCAGATGAATTTTTTGGAAACATTAGAGCTCAGTAGAAGTTGGAGTTTAGAGAGTGTGACTGCTTATACGTTATCAATGTTCATAATGGAAATGAAAATAGTAAGCAGAATTTAAAAATAAAAGTTGACAAGGGTGTGAGGCAGGATCTCACGTTAGCAAGAATAGTTATATGGGTTTTTTGTAGCATTGGGAAAACTGCATGTTTTAAATGTTGAGGTATATCAAACCTCATTATGCGTCTTTAAAGATTGAAATTTCGTAAAAATGAATATTTTCTTGCAATGACGTGGAATTTTGTAGCATATTGGAGTTTTTCAGAAGCTGCTCGCTTTATTCTTTGAAAATAGAAAATAATTGGAAAGAAAATCTATTTGTCCTTATATATATATATATTTTTTTTTTTGCAAATTATTTCAAGACTTACTTTTATAAAGTAGTGTAATGTAATGTACCATTTCCGCTAGTCTTTTGTTGTTGGACATGCTGTCATTGCAGAGGACGCCAATAAGGACCTATCTCCTATAGGCCAGAAATGTTGTGAAGGCTTGTTCATTTATAAACTATTCTGTAGAATTAGCACAGTTATTTTTACTTCCCTCTTCGCTTATTTATAGTCATTTCTTTTGGCATAAGTAAAAATTACTGAATAGCAATATATTTCTTATTTTCACCTCTATACAGTATTTTAGATTATTTTCTCTGACCTGTATGTAGCGCTGAGTTTACAGATTGTAGCTTGTCACTTGTTGCTAGTGTTTTACCTTTACAGGAACAGGCCGACTGAAGTGGAAGATCTGCTTTCCTCTGTGCAAAGAAACAGAGAAAACAGAGTATTTTAGTTAAAATGTGCATGCATGTTGTTATGTATCTTTGTAAGCAAAGCTGGAGGCGGATGTGATTTTTGTACCAAATGGAGGTATGGGAAGAAAGATGTCTGAGAAAATACTTCAAAGATGCAGTCAGCTCCACTTAAAATTTAAGGCAAATCCTGACCCCTGTCTCTAGTTATTCCATGTAAGGTAGTGTGTGCCAAACAAGGTTATCCCATCTCCTGAACACTCTCAGACCTAATGAATGTACAGATATCACTGATGTCACTTTGTTCCTTCTGATGCCTCTTTCCTTGTGTGTCTTTGTATCATGAACTTTTCAAAATAGATATCATATAGCTATTATCTCCTCTTACTGAATGGAACATGTCTGACTTTCTTCAGTCTTTCTCCTTTTTCCAAGTGCTTCCTACTGCAAAAATGCACTATACGTAATTACTAGAAGGTTTTTCTTTGCTTTCATCTGACATCTTTGTCTATCAAAATATTCCTTTACATGAAGATCAGTCTTTTTACGACTGTGCTATTATATGCGAAAATACTAAATTTTGACTTAAGGAATATTGTTAGAAGCTTAAATCTGAGGGTGGAAAGGCTCTGTGAAATATATTCAGTCTGAGATGGGATTTTTTCCTCATGCTTGTGTATTACAACTTTGAGCATTGCCCAGAAAAAGAATTTAAACTTCTCTAATTTTAAATTTTCCATACTTAGTCTACTCAGACTTATTTATTGTTTTCTTAGTGTTTAGTAAGAGACATCATTTCTAAATTATGTCTGAAAGGAGCAAGATCTGCTTGTGGACTCTAGATGGATATTTGCACTGATCATGCGGTAGTATTTGGTATTGTGTGCAAATAGAACAACCCAGCTGGCATGGGTGCTAGCAGTAACATAACATTTCTGCAGAATCCGTGATAATTTTTTGTTCCCTGTGTGCGGTCTCATCGTTTCGTGCCGCTCCACGGTCCTCTGGTTGTCGTGTTCCTCAGAGCTGAGGCTGTGCCGCTTGCCGCAGTGGTGGATGAGGGCTGGGTGAGTCATGTCGCGTTTTCCTCTCCCCAGCAAAGCACTTGGCCAGAGAAACGACGTGGATGGCACAGTCAGCAGTGCTCAGCCTCAACACGTGGGGAGGCAAGACAGAAATCCTGCTCGGCACTGGGATTCTGAGGACGTAAAATTCCCACCATCCGGTGAGGAAAAAATACCCCACCACGCACACAGATCTATTGATGGTCATTCAAGCCCTGTTGAGATGAAAGTGAATCCTTTCAGCGGTGGTTGTTTGCAGGATAAGGTGCTGTATTCTAGAAAGCAGTGACTAGGGGAAGGAGGCGGAGGTAATTGTAGATAATCAGCTGATAATAGATGTCTGTTATGATGCTGTGGCTAACATGCTGGTAAATATGTTGAGGTTTGTGCAGGATGTGGATGCTTGTTAGCTTTTATGTGGCATGGGTAGAAAAAAATACTTGCCGAGTGTTATATAACAGGGTCAATATTTTCAAAAGAGTCAAGAAAAGTTCTCGGTGTGCCAACAGGGAGACTATGTCCTGTAGCAAGAAACTATAGAAACCTAACTTATTTTCTGCTGCCTGAAACTATAGGGCCCCTTTATGCCTCTTATTGTAAATTAAAGTTACTTTATTTGCCTTTTTACCATTGAAGCTGGAAACAAAATGCAAGTTTTAATGAGCTTTCAGAGTATCTTGGCTAGGCATATCAAAGTATTGTTACACTCTGATTTATGTGTGGTTGTGTAAGATTAGGCTCTGAATCAGCTTGAAGTGAAGCTTGATGTTGGTGATCCTAATTGAAATTCCTCTTGTTCTTTTGTATAGTGCAAATTAGATGACTGTAACCTATTCTAGCTTTTCTTACCCAAACCTTGTGAAAGCGTGCTGTGATTCATCATCCAAGCCTGCAATGAAAGTAGAAGCAACTCGGGCAAAGGACCAGGTACTTCTTTGTGCCTCCTATTTTAGCTATGGGATGCTATTCTTAAATCCTACTTGTGTGGTTACAATTAGACAATCCTGAGCTCAGGTTGACCCAACAAGTACAGCTGCATAACACCCGTGTGAGGCACATGAAGCACTGGTCTGTCAATATCACTGGTTGCTTCTGCTGTAATTCAAATCTTCCCTTCTTCCTTATTTTTCTTTTGAATTGCTTTATTTTGTAGAACTAGTTCAGTTACAGTTTCTTATTGCCAATCACATGATATGCAGTACCTGTTTGCGAGAACGAGCTCAATCTGTTTTACCCGAGACTGTTAATAGCTACGAGGCAAAAAGAAAAGCTTCTTAAACTGCATCTCATCCCTAAGTGCCCACATTAATTCTTCCTTTCTATTCTAGTGCAAACTCAAGGGTGTCTGTAGGATACTCTGTATCACTGATGAAATTATGGTTGACATTTTTGACTTTTCACTAAAACAGACTAGAAGCCTTGATGCAATCAGTAGTCATGTCCTAGCTCGCTGTGTGCTCAGGCTCAGAACCAAGACCTTGCTATTTCTTCTGATTTTGTTGCACTTTAGCCATAGCGGGGTCTGAAATGGTGTGGATATGCCAGACATGACAGAGTGTGAATGCAGCCTGAGACTGACCGTGGATGTGTGTCTGGAGGATGGGTAGTTGTGTCCTCTTTTGCTGTGTGTAATTAAGTTGCTGTGCTAGAAGCTGTACAAAGCTAAGCAATATCCATTAAGATAGTTGGCCTATCAAAGAAGGGCAAAGGAATCAAAGCAGTTGGATTCTGATGGTTTTCTTTTCTTCCACTGCTTCTACTTGTCTAATTATTTTTCTGCTGATGTGTCTGTTTCTTAGGAGTAGTGGGTTTGAAGTTTTACTGTTTTTTTAAGGAACATCTTTTGTAATAATACTATAGAAAAGATAATTGAAGACACATTCTCCAAGAAAATGCAAATTTTGTGAAAAATGATTGTTGCTGTTCTTACTGTGTTTCTATGTTCCTTTTACACTTAAACAGCTTGCAATATGTATAAATCTGTTTGCATTTGACACATAACTAGTTTATTGTATTGCACGGAACTTCAGTGTGTGTGTATATGTAGTATCTACTTCTGTAATATGTATTATCTCCTTATCTATAGATGGCTGATTGCCCTGTTACTTAGGAACTTTAATGAAATACTATACTCTGAAAAATTATAGATGATTAGAAAAATGTGGCTTTGTACAACTACATATTGGTGAAGATTTGAAGCAAATAAAGCTGCAATGAACCTTTTTTTAAAGGATAATTTTTATCATCCATTCAAGAATAATTTGGCATTACAAGAAGGTATCTTAAATCACTGAGCGCAGCTATTAAATTATTTTATTCAGGTCCTCTTACATGTTTAGCAGTGTTGGAGCTGAAGATTTTATCAGTGCTTTGAGCTTCACTGCACAGTTTCAATTTTGCTTTAATTGAGTTTTCTTTGCCCTTTTTTGCATAGAAGTTAGATATTATTAAGTATCTCTTTCAATGGTTGAAAACATCTTTCACATCACTCTGTGTCTCTGAAAGTTATGGCTGAATATAAGTGATACTTTGCTTTTAAATTATTTAAGATGCTGGTAAACTGTATTAGTTATAGATAGCATTGTAAAACTGCTCCAAGATGGTAAACACTGCTCCTTTTTTTTTTTTTTTTTTTTTTTTTTTTTTTTAAGATAGCTTCTATGCCCCGACATTATTTAAAGTCACTATCAGTCTCAGTAGGACTTTATAATAAGCCTGCAAAGCAGCTGCCAAGTGTAGATATCCAACATTTACATTCACTGTTGTGTGATGGTAGCTGTGACATGATTCCAATTAAAAGCTTGGTCTGCACACTGCAGATGTCTTCTGAATATTAATGTGTACTACAGACAGAGCAGATGGAATCTTTTTGAAATATAGTACTGTGAATGGAAAATTAGGGTTGGGTTTCTCATGGAAACTGGGAGGTAGCTAAACTTTTTTCTTTTTTTTCTTTTTTTTTCCTGTACTGTGCATTGCTAAATCACAAGAATATCTGTGTGCTGTCATCATATTTCCATACATATACGAGGAAATCAGCTCTTCATTATGCATCCAGATAAAAATGCAGCATTATTTCTTACTGAAATTGTTTTAAATGCCAGATGTACTGAGAAAAATATGCATGTACGCAATGTCTATTGTGCTTTAAAAGATATGCCGCTGCCTAAAGGACAGATAATGCGATAAGTAATAGTTGAAATATAGAATGTCTAGGAGATATTGGAGTTGTTCATTAATAAAGACTGTGCAAAAGTTTTTATCTGTGTCTATTGAATTGCTCTTTGAACATGTCCAGTGAGGAGCGTTAGGGAAATAACCAGGAGGGATAGCGTAAAACTTGAAATAAGAGGATGACAAGAATACCGATAGTGCACCTTGGTGTGGTGTGTTGCAGAAGCAGTTAGCTTCCAGAAAACAGAAACAATCCAGCTGTGAAGATGTGTAGATTAATTACTTGTATATTTACCTTGCTTCTCTAGTGAAACAAAATGAGAAGTGCTAGTAACAAAAATAAATTAAAAGTCTTGGAAGTAAGAGAGCAAGCGTGGCACTGAAATAGAAATCAGGGTGGATTCTATGAGTGGGAATTGTAGCTGTCCTGCTTTCTGCTGTTGTAGTCATCCTTTTGGGCAGAATGCAGGAGCGTGAGAAGGGAATGAGTGTATCCAGAGAACAGTTTATAGAAAAGGCAAGGATATGTGAAATATGTAAATTGGGTATGCTGTTTAACTCACTAGTGCTATTACTGTAGTTGTGACGTGCTTGCCTCCCAGCCTCTTCATACCTAATTTCACAGTGGAGGTTTCTGGCCTCAGCAAGGGTACTTGCTTCAGTGATGTCTGCATACTTCCAGAGAAATTGGCTGTTTGGCTTTCTTGAGGATGATACTCCATTGATGGGGAGTTTTTAAGATCTAGACCACAGTAAGACTGAACAAAATTGCCATCGAGGTTTGGGAGAGAACAGCAGTGACTGCGTAATCGCGAAACGAGGAGGAGCTGGGCCTGGCCTCAGGCAGCGGGTTCGGATGTTGCAGTCCCAGGTGGTGGCTGTGGGTGCCGTTCCCTCTGGAAAGGAGTGCCCAAAGTGCCTGCAGAATCAGGCTTACCTGTAAGCACCAGAGATTGAGAAGCCTGCAGTGGGTCAGTGCTCTTGGGGAAGTTTCATAATGTGTAATGCATTCCACTGGTTGGGGTAATAGTGGCTCATCTTACTGGCAGGTCAGATCACTTTTAGTCTTAGTGACTCCAGACTGTGAGAGAACACGAGCATGGTGTGTGAAATACATAAAACATTTAACTCTAGCTTATGGGTTTTTTTGTTTGTTTGTTCGGGTTTTATTCACATTAGCTGAGCATGGGTCAATGCGATTTCTCTAGACTTCGGGAAGCCGAGTCAAGAGACTTGGAAAAGAATGAACCTGTCCTCCTTTTGCCACTTATCACCCCAAGACGTGGGCAAGTTGCACATATTTCTTGTTGTTTTGGAGAGGCCTCATAACTCTCTAGGTGAGATGCAACCATCTTTTCTTTCTGAAGCATGTGTTTTAATAAAACTTGCACCTTTTTCTTCTTGTGATGATCCTGCTGGTCTGTAGTTTCCAATTTGTCTTTAATGCTTTCTAGCTTTTTTTTTGTTGTTGTTGTTGTTGTTCATTTGGTTTTTTTGAGCAACTCCATAAAAATCAATTCAGCATTCTGTGTTTTTTTTTCTTTTTTTCTTTATTATCTAGGGTAATGTTTGGTTTCTAAGACTAACATCATTATGGCTCTTAAAGCTTTAGTAATACTGCTAATGTAGCTCCTTTGCTTCTGTATTTCTGAAATGCTACCTTCTGTGCTCGGGTTTAGGAGCAAGTTTAAAATTCTCTTTGTCACCTTAGACTGCCTTACTGTGCCTTATCTTGCAGTACCTTCCTGTGTCTATTCTCCTCTGACAGTCCTTTGGAGATTTGTCAGGTTCTTCTCAACTCTCCTAATACTATGAGGCATCCTTTCTTTTCTGTGCACTGTATGATTTTGTCTTTCTAATCTTGAAAAAAAAAATCTGCCATTTCAGTCTCTGACAGTCCCTCTTGTAATGTCAGGATGCAGGTTTATCCTTAATGGGTCTGTTCAGCTGAGGTTGTACCTTGGGGCTGGGGACTTGTCTGATTACGTTTTTGTAAAGCAAGCGTGCATCTTAATGCTATCTATTGCATCTAATATAGACTGCACTCATGAAAAACAACTCCTTCTATATTTGTATTAGCCTCGGGAGTCGCCTTTACTTAGAGACTCAAAAATGAGTTTAGATTAGCATTTAGAAAAATATGATTGCATATCTGGTGATAGAAGTCTTTTTTTTTCTTTTTTTTCCTGCTATAGCATTAAATTGTAATTACCAGAAATCCTTAAATGTTGATCCTCAAATCTTCAAACTTTCTCACATTTGCAATGGTTCATTTTGATGCGAGTCCATTAACATCTTGGTGTGTGGAAAAACAGTTTGACAGCTGTAGTCTAGCACTTCCTTATCATAAGTTGATATGACATTCCATAGAGACAGTCACATCTCAGATTTATGCTTTGCTCTGCTTCTGGTATTTCACTTTAATAGCTTATATTGTGAACTACCATGTTTTGATAATCTTAACTGACTTGCTAAATAGGAACCATGTACATTCTCTCTCTTTCTTTGTCTGTGTTCACACAGAATGATTTTTGTGCCATAATTCAGTGTGGCAGTAGTCGCTGGAAGTCATTGATTGCTGATTTGTTTTATTCCTACCTGTATTGTAAACCTGTGCTCTTTGGACTCCGAGTGATAAACTACTGAATTTATGCAACCTATTGTAAACTTTGCTCTTTCATCAAGAGAACTTCAAAATGTTGTTGAGCTGATCAAAGCATTTAACTGAAGATTTGTGTTATAAGAAATATTTTTTTGCATGCACAATAGATTTAACTTAGTCTGCCTAATACTATAAATTATGTCCAGAATCAGAAGCTATTGGTATCTACTTACCCTTTTCTCCCTCAGTTTTAGTTAAGAAATGTTCACAGAAGTCAGTAAAAATTAAAGTACTGAGGAGAAGGAGGGGAAATAGAGTTTCTAAGGTATACAATACAGTATGTCAGTGTCTTGTACTGCAGGCCCTTATTTTGTCACATTTTTTTTCCTGTAGCTCTGAATAGATCTTTCAAGCTGTATTTCTTCTTTGTGGATTCTGTAAGAATTTAATATACTTATCACAATGTATGTTGCTGTATTTTGATGGCCTCAGCCTGGAGAATGATTGTTGTTTTCCTGTTCGCTTCAGTCCTGGCCAGTCAGTCTTACAATCATTCCACTAATGTTGCAACAGACTGAGATCCTAGTAAAACTGCTGTTGCTACAGCTGAGCAATGGTCAACTGTAAATTCAGGTAGACTCTAGAATTGGTCACAAATTCTCTTGTCACAAAATCTTCCTCAGAAGAAGGATCTTTTGCAGGAGCAGCACTACCAGAAGCGCTCCTGGAAGAAGAGGTGCTATGAACGTTTTCAGCTGCAGAATCTCAAAGATGACTAGGATCGATATCCTAAGCCAGTTTTGGCAAAAGTGTCTCATCTATGGCTTGATGTGTCTTCCCACTCTCACGTTTTTTGACTCTTAGCACGTGCTATAGGCTGCTAAGAAGGAAAATGGACTGTTTTAGTCTCTTCTGGTACAATGTTTTACTTTAGTTCTGTTTCACTTGTATTTACCTATCACTGGGTTGTGGCTTTGCATGACCCAAGTAAAGGGCTTTAGGGCAAAGATGAGAAACATTAGGAAGTTGACTGTTGCTGCATATGTAGTTTTCACATAATGGAGAGTTTATCATACAGTCATATCTCAGAAAATCTTAATCTCATATTTTCGGCATTTCATATGTAACTGACATGAGAGAAGGCCCACTGGTGTTCAGGTAGGAAAATCAAAATGTGAATATAAAAGATGTAATAATTCTATTTCAAAGTAGTAACACCATGTAAAAGTGAACGTAAAATTTTATACATGTTAAAACAGCCATTGGTATAAGGAAAAGCAAACTATCAATTTAGTCTTAAATGCTTTGTGGAGGCAGAATAATAGTTTCCTCTTAACTGTCCTTAAATGGTTATGTTTTTGTCTTTTTCCACTGTGGAAAACTTGATGCTGTTTTGATGGCACTGAACTCTGCTATGGGATAAAGTAATCAAGATTACAAAAGAAGCCTTAGTCCTTGAAGAGTATGTGTGGTGTTGCTTGTGTTTTTTGTTTTGCCCTCTCTGCAATGCCTGAATAATGTCAGGGTTTCCTGTAGCAGCTCAGAGGTTAAAATGTTGTTCTCAAACACGAATGAGTAATGGGTATAGTAATCAAAACATGGAGAAGAAAGAGTTTGTGTGCAAGACAGTGCCTGAAATAAAATCATGTGGTTACTTGCTGATGAACACTCTTCTCTTAAAAAAGGAAAAGGGTGGGGGGGAACTCAAGATAACAGGACAGAAATAAGTGTTTGTGAACTATTACTTGAATAAGATTTCTCGCAAGTGTGAACTGATTTCCATGAAAGTAATTCAGAGCTCTAATTTAAATAATGGTTTAATCAACAGGCAGGAAGCCTATTTAAATCTGGCAGTTCCTGAAGAAAATTGTATTCTCACCTTGGGGTAGTGTAATTTAGGTCACCTTTTGTTACCTTGGGTGGATAAGCTGTGTATGTGCTTATTATTTAAGGTTATGTTCAGTATGTATTTATTGATGTTCTTAACTTTTGTATACTTGCACTAAAAAATGACCCGGCACACTTTAAATTGGGTTAATTTTTACTTGTGACCAACTGAATTTGGATGGAAATTACTGTGGTTTAGAAATATCCAAATCACGGTTTGAGAATAGTTAATCATTGAACTGAAGTGGCTTTGAACTGGTCAGACTGTTTTACTGTAAATTTACATTGAATTGTTTTGGGCTTTATATTTCTCCTCTAGTAAATCATTTCTTTGTAGTGGGAACTGAACTGTTTTTATTCTAGTCCTTTTATTCCTCAGTACCTTATTGCTAGTAGGCATTATTTTTTTTTCTTTTTTTCTTGATAATAAGAGGTGAGTTTTAAGGTTTAAGTCTGCTTAGCATCTTTGGGGAGTAACTCAGTTGAACAAGCTCAGTAAGCTAGAGACAAAGTTGGAGGTAGTGTTGAAGGTGGCTCCATGGGTGGCTAGGGGTGGATATGCAAAAAGGAGGGGGTGGAGGGGGCAAAAATGTGTGCTATTTTCCATTGAGTGTTTGTTGACTGTGCGGCATGTGTTTGTTGTAAAAATGTACTGTGATTGCTCAAGAAGATTATTTGAAATTCTTAATAGTGAATTTGTGTTTTTTATTTTGTTTTTCAGCTCCAGTCATTAACCGATACAACAGGAGAGTATCAGGTATGATTTTCCTTTACCAATTTCATGTTTCTGAAAAGTTTTGAAATATATATTTGACTAAAGGAATTGGTTAAGAATGACCACCTTATTCTTCATCACTGTGTTTTATTGTTCATACAAACTTGTGTAGAAATTTAAGAAGCAATGTTAAAATGAAATGCTTGCAACAGTTTTATTAATCCATTAAACAGTTTTATTAATATTTTGTAAATGGTCCGGTTACTGAAAACAGTGCATAGTATCTGTTAATTTATGCTATTTATTTTCTTTTTGTGGAGGTTCTTCCTTCAACACTGACCTTATGTTGGCATTTTGCTACCCAGACTTCAAAGCATAACTCATGTAATGCTAGATTATGGATTTTCCAACTGTAGAGAGTTTCAGTAAGGCAAGACTGCTGTAACAATTACTGATTTTTGTTGTTGTTGCTGTTCTGTTATTAATTATGAAAAATGTAAACTTGGGGCATACTGACAATTGCTGCTTTAGTCACTGTAAGTTTTTAGCTTTATAAAACTATTTCATTCTCTAAAACTATAATTCAAATAGTTTTTTGAGTTTTTTGACACATGGTCAAGAACTGGTGAGCAAGTTTATTTTTGCTTTTTAAAAATTTGAGCACATGCTTACTTTTGGCTTTTGCAGTAATTTAGCAAATACTTCAAGGACATGAAAATTTGATTAAAATCTGCTTGAAAAGTGGTAATCTACTGACAAGATCAAGCTAATCTTTTAGATACAAGACAAGTCTTCATCTTTTATTCCAAAAGAAGTCTTTTATTTTTGCTTTTCTCAAATAACTGGGGAAAAAAAATTGCTAGTGAGGTTTTTATATTGCAGCAGTCATAGTAGCATATCCTCATGTATTACTGCTGTTTTTTTACCCTGGAATGCCAGGATCATGGGGATTCATTCTGCTTGCTTGTGCTCCCCATTTCTGCTACTGCTGCGACTTGCTCATTCCCAGTCAGTATTTGCTGCTGAGGGAGGGAGAATGTTGGCTTACTTGACATTAAACTCCTCCAAGTGATTAAACAGCCCTAAAGGCTCTGCAGGGACTCCCGTTGCTTCTTGACCAGAGAATGTGGCTTTGTGCACTGGTCAGAGATTCAACATGCAGAGCTTGCGACTGTAGGTGGGTTGTGAGAAGCTCCATACCCTGTGCAGGAGGGTCATCCTGGGAAAAGGAGGCTTATCTAATCGTGTTCAGGGCATTATTTATGGACGTGCAGAGCAGTAAAGGAGTGTTCTCATGAAGAGAAACAGCCTTTTCCAGGAAGGGTTAGGGGACAGAGAGAAGAATGAGAGCTTGGATGTTCCCCTGCAAACTTTTCTATCCAATGAATTCTATAGGATGGTGCAAGGAGATTGTAATTAAATGTCAAATGCCATAAATACATTTATGGATATTAACAGATATCAGTTATAAGCTAGGTTAGGTTTTAGCTGAAGTTAGTAATATTCCCCTCCTTGGGCAATAATAACAATCTGTTTCAAAGTGGGAGGGAAGATGGCAGTGGTATCTGTCCCACTGTAGTAACTGATTCATAACATATAGGGGAGCTTTGCTACTAGCAGTATATGAATGAAAGTTAATGGGGTATTTGGAATGAAAATTGTACCACTTCAGTCTTGCCTGAGTGTAATTTCTACTTCTTTTAGTTTTCACATCTTTCAGAAAAGTAAACTCTTTTGCTAGATTCTTATAATGCCATTTCCTGGCTTTGATTTTTCATTCCACAGAACACCCACTCTCCAACAGACTTGCTGACTTCTTCACATGATTAAAAAAATCTGTCAGAATATGACACTCATGCCCTATGAATATCCTTACTCTTGTGATGAAGACTTTCATCCGTTCCCTGAGCAGCATCCGCTTTTCTTGAACAAAGCTCAGGTCACGTCACCTTGTCGAAATGGTCAAGGTTGCAGCCCTTCACTTTGTGATTGCAAAGTGGTATAAAATTCCAGCTGAGCTGCTGGAATACTCGGACTACTTTTATGAATAATAAGCACTGCATTTTCATTAGGAAATGATTAACTGTACTTCAACTTTTTAAATGAAGTGTATTTTTTCAAGCCTAACTTAAGCATTTTTTTTATGAGTAGACAGGTAGAGTATATTTTAGCAAATATTTATTTATATATATGTAGTGTTTTTCTTGTGTATGTATTCAGATGTATCTAATGTGGTTTCATTCCATTTAAAAAAATAAACATTTCCTGGTGAGATTCCTAGATTCAAGTATTATTTATTGTGCTTAATATAAAAGGAGCTTTATCTCTTCAAAAAATCCCTTTTATTTAGCATAATTTTTTTCAGTCTAGTGCTTGAACAAAATTAACATACATAATTAAACTTTTAAAGCATATAAATTGGTCTTGTGCTCCTTTTTTCGACATCATCAGCCTAAAAAGCTGTATTTGGTTCTGACTATGATTGATGTGAGTAAAACATATATATATATATATATTCATACATATTAGAATTCTACTTAATTACTGTGGTCATAGATTTCATGTGCAGAGTGAAGAGCAGTGATAACTGTGAATGCCCAGGCTGCTTTTTTTTTTTTTATTATTATTGACTTGCATCCAAGTAGGAAAGCTAAAATCACCTCCCAAAGACAAGCTGATATGTTCTACTTGGTGTTTTTTTTCTTCCTTTTTTTCTTTCTTGGCTTTTTTTTTCCCCCATAAGATTTTTTTTTTCCAAGGGAAGCTGCATTACATTTGGAATATTTAATTGGGTTTTGGGTATTGACACCTATCTGCTGCTGTGACAGATGTGCCACTCTGTGCTCCAAATTCTAGGCCCGATAACTTGCTCCTGGAATGGTTTGTGAGAAACCCACACTTACTAGCTTTAGTCAGCTGATAACTTCAGATTTGCCATTTCTTATTTTGGAAATGGGGAATTCTTTAGCTCTCTGTGTTCTTCTGGCTCCTATCGAAGATGAGCAATCATCTCATAAAGTAACCGTGTTGTTAAAGTCCAACACCTCTCTGGGCTTTTCAGTGAGATGAAACACTTTTCCACCCTGAGAAGCTGAGATGTCAGGATTTGATAATGCTGTGCATAGAAAAGCCTTTTTAGGAGCTTTTAACCTTTTTAAATGACAGCTTAAAATAATTTTCTAAGAAAGTATGCAGCACGTAAGTATTTGGTAGAGAATACAGTTTTGGGATGCAGTTCAATTCAGACATCCAGTGCCTCCAGCAAGAGGCAACACTTTTTCTGTCTTGCAAAATGTTGTAACCTCAGGCCAACAAGGAAAACTGAGCGGCCAGCTTGCTCTGTGCTATTTTCCTCACATTCTGCTTACCTGAGTACCTGATTATTGGAGGATGACTTGAAAATCATGATCTGTTTCATTCCCCAGTTACTGTAATGTGTTCTTGTATTGATTATTCACCACCTTAGAAAGCCAGTGGTGTAACTCTACTGAGAGTTTTCAGGCAGATGATAAATTGCAAGAGATTGGAGTTTTAAGTTCAGATTTTTAAGAATGGCATAAATAGCTTTCCCGTTTGAGCAACTTGATGCTGCTTCTATCGTTTTTTTGCTAGCTCTAATGGTTGCAAAACTCGTATCATAACTAGAGTGAAAATAATTCATCTTAAAAATGTTGATATGAGCAAAAGCCAAGTGTGTGGGATGACAGATGAAAGTAGTGATAAATTGTGTGGGTGCTCTCATGTAAGAAAGTGCCTGAATCATTATTCGTTAGACAAGGGAAAAGAAGCCCATTTTCCCTGTTTGCAATACTGGGACTTACTTAAAAATTCTTGGCATGCAATTGGCATTGGAATAATGAATAGTATTTAATTTCGGAAATTAGCAATCGTGATTTCAGTTACTTGGATATCACACTGTAGTGCATGTTCTGTTTGGAATAGTTACACTTTTTACTTAATCTTTCTTTAATCTTAATCTCTTCTGAATAATTGTTGATGCTCATAATGTTATGAAACAATGAAAGCCAGTTCATCTAGAGCTGAATATTTAAACTTAAATTAGGAATCTTTATTAATTGGAGAATAGGTTACATCTATGAACATTCTGTAAACAATTACATTAATTCACTAAGTATGAGTCTTTCAAAACCATCCAAGCAACAAAAGCAGCAAGTGGTAAATGTTTATTTTTCTTAAAAAAAAAAAAAAAGGGGGGGGGGGAGAGAAGAAAAATATATTTTAGAAACCTACTTAAATTATAGTATTTACCTTAGATACACAAACCCTTCAGAAAATCTCACAGGTTTCAGACTCTCACTTTAGCAGGCTGGACTTTTTTGAGGTGAGATGGGGAAGACAATGATTGCCTTTTTAGCTGTAGCTTGTTTTTAACGTGTCTGAATAAAAATATTTCTCCTAAAATTCTTCGTTATAAGCAAAATAGTGATTTTAAGCTTTTGAGCACAACCATCTGAAACCAGATACATGGGAGGAAATCCCAAAATGCATATCACAAAGTCAAACCCAGGACTTTTATATTCGATGCAGAATACAGTGCAGTGATGCATGTGTTTGGTGTGATATCAGAAACTGTATGTGGTTTGTGTTGGTCATCTTAACAAACATGGCACTTTTCCCTTTGTTTTATATCAAATATTCGGCAAAGTAGTATATGTATACTATCTTAAACTGGCTGCTACACTTTTAACGAGTTTAGGCGTCAGTATAGTTTGTAACTTCAGATTAAACTTTAAATTGATTGACTAATCCCTGTAGAGCAGAGCTCTTTAAGCGTATCTGATTTAAATATGAATGGATATTCCATATTTTTGCAGAAGTGTCACTCAGCCCTTTTTAACATCAAAAAACCTCAGCGAGATTGCAAATATTCCAGATAGTGTAAAGCTTCAGCAGTCAGAATACGAAAACCCAACTGCAGGGTAAATAATGGGTTTAAAGCGATCTCTCTTGGGAAGGGCTATGAGCATAGTACTCTCAGCTATAGAGGCTTAGCAGCTTGTGGCTTGCCTTTGGGAAATGGCTTGAAACACTCACTTGACTCAGGTTAGAACATTTGAATGCATATTTGTCCCACCTCTCCAAAATTCGATAGAGGAAAAGAGTGAAGTCTTTAAATTCACTCATCTGCTGTATCAGGAAAGCACAGAACTGAACCTTATAGCTCCTAACTTTTCAGGTTCCCCCTGATTCCTGGTCTTTGCCAGTTTAGCCCAGCCTAGTTCAACTGCCTCTTTCCTGTAAATGAACTCCATTTGTTCAGCGAGACACTAAAACTGAGAGTTGATGCATCGTAAAGGTGAGTTGATCAAGTTCCATAGTTCAACATTTCCAGGTGCTAGCAATCTTCTTATTTCATGGTCACTAAATAAGGAGATGTTTGTAGCTAATACCTCAATTTCTGTATCTGCTTTTTCCTGCAAGGGGTTGGGCAGTAGTTTTCCACAATCCCTACCCTGCCTGCATGCCAGAACAGGAAGCAGTCACCGCAAAGCAGAGGAAACCCTGGTGTTGCATATTGTTACTGCCCTGCACCTCCCAATCCTTTTGTGTTGTCCAAACCATGCTAATTTTATGTTGCTCATTGTTCCCCTGTATTTGTTCCCCTAAGGAGAATGTGACTTTTAATGGATTTGAACATTATCTTAAAATGCTTAAAAATCATTACTAAGGCAGTGAATCATTAATTTCAGAAATGCCTCCTAACACTTTAACATCCTTCAATTTGCTATCAAGGTATATGTCAGATGATAGAGGTGATTTTCTGTGTTGAATGTCTGTTCTGTTCTTTCCTTGGTTTGCTCTAAGCCATGAGTATTTCAGTGTGCTTTTCCTAAGATACTGGTGACTCTTTGAAAATACTGTGTGTCTTATTGCAGGTTTAGCAATTCAGAATTGGAAGTATAAAGACAAATCATGGTTTGGAAATTAAAAGGCAATTTCCTGTTTCTAGAATGGAAAAACACTTTGGCTGCTTTATTTCTTAGCTAGTTTATAATTATTATCTATTATTGTGTCTAAGATGCATCCTAATTCTTTGAGGATTTATGTTTGAGCCGTTTACTGGCACTTGTGGAATTCCGAAGCATGGAACACATAAGCCTCAATGTAAAATAAAACATTTTTCCTGTTCTTTTTAACCACAGCAAAGTGTTGTTGGTTTTTTGTTTTTAATCAGGCATGTTGATATTTTTAGTGTTAGTTGTTGGTTTTATCTGCCAGTTGTGTAACATTTGGAAATGCTGTAAGGTTTATATAAGTGGCTAGAACACAGCCGATATTAAAGGAGAAGGCTTACTTATACAATTGTGAAGCTGGGTGCTCTGAAATAGTAGTTGCATCATGTTTTCCAGGAGCTCTTTTTTATGGATGACTATCTCATCAGTAAGGCTCTCTCAGAAGGCTCGAACAAGGTCAGCAGCATGTTTATCCATTTCAGTCTTCTGATTTCCTCTTAACTTGAAAGAACAAATCTTGCTTCATTTGAATTCTTGACCTGTATCACACAGAACTACAATGCCTAACTGAAATCCTCTGCTACCGTTTTAAGATTTTGCTTAAATGTAATATAGGAAGTTGAGAAAAGGCTATGAAATTTTCAATTTTGTGTAGGTGCTTACGGGCAATATTTTGCTTTTGCTGTTACCATATCAGAGCTGTGAAGTCCTGTGGTATTGCCTCTGGAGGGCTATGTTCTTATATTTGGTTCTCTGCCGTGATGAAAAGCTTTTTGTTATTTTTGATGCAGACTCACCTCTTACTGCAACATCCAGAAGGGATCAGTGCTTAGTGGCACACTTGGCTCTACTGCCCTGAAGCAGAAATGAAAGCCCAAAGTGCAGGAGTCCTAACTGAGGCTCATCTAGAGCCCTCAGTGTGACCATGCAGTCCTGGTCCTCTGCTTCTCCAGCTGGAGAAGTTGACAAGTGCTACCAATTCCCCATCCCATAGGGTGATGGGGAGGCATGGGATACTCTGAACAAAACCCAGATTAGACAACTAAGACTTTTGTAGTGTCTCAGAGTAAAAGGGAAAGATCTTTCAAGACTAGGACGTGAGTTTTTAGCCAAAAATACACACTTGGCTTCAGTCAGTTCCTTGTTAGTGAATGTGAATGCCAAAGCAGCAATTTCCTGAGCTATTTTTTTTCTGTAGATGGCTCAACTGTTTTTCAAGTTTCAGTGTTGCCTTTCATTCTAACTGTTGTAAATGTGAAAATTGCTGAGACGGTGCAAATGGCTGCCTGTTCTGTCTCCTGTCAGGGGGTGGATTAAGGTTTGGGCATGATGCCTGCTTTGACATGGCAAAATCTTCCAACTCTTGAAACAAAGAAGTGGGGTTTCTGAAGGAAACTTCGGATTTATCCGAAAGAAAGGTGAGAGCATAATTCAGAGGTGCAGAAAACTGTGTTGAACTAAGCTAGCAAAGACTTGCAGCTTGTTCTGTTTAAGCTTAGTCATTTCCTCTCGACTAGAGTGGTTTGAAGTGCTTACTTTAGACTTCAGCTGTCTGAGAGGGAGTGACAAGCTACTGGAAGTGGTCACCTCTCCAGCTGGCATACTGCTTCCAAAAGAGGCCCTGCAGCTCTGTCTTGAGTAACAGGCTTAGAAATGGTTGAAGCTTTGACAAGCTCAAATGCAAAGAGCATAGTGTTAAACAATATTGCAATATTACTGATCTGGATAAATGACTGGAAAAGTTGTTTTGCATGTGCTACTCCAGATGGATTTTTATTCATGAGTCTCATAGGTTCAATGGAGGGGAAGGAGGCAGTGCATCTCCACAGTGAAGATGAACAAGAACAGGTTCCCTCCAAAGTGCAGAAAGTGCCACCCAAAAGTGCAAACAGAATATGACTCTGGTTTTGCTGCTACTTATTACAGCAAAAATATCAATAAAGCTTTCAGCTTATGCAGTTTGGAAGTGATTGAACTTGCATAAACAAAGATAGTGCTCAACTCTTTTTCTGCTACAATCAGCTTCTTCCTACACTCCCCCCATCATTGCTGCAACCCAAAAGATCCGTATTGCCTTCAGATGCTGTCACCTGCACAACAAAGCAATGATCATGTTGTCTCATTTTTGAGCTTCAAATGTCTTTAAAAATGTGCCTGTTCTTGAAAGCTGAAGAAGGAGCCATAGAAGGAAAAAGCTTATACTACTTGTATAAGCTGCAGAAGCTAAACTGAGAGCTGGAAGATGGCATATAAATGGTAGGATAATTGCCTGAATTTCCTTTTCTCTTAAAGCTTCTGAAAATTGAAAACTGGCTTTTCTATTCCAACACCATCTGAAGTGAGTAGGGTACATTTGCAAAGAAGCATGGTCTGTATGAAAAGGTGTTTGTGCTGATATGGCTGTTCCACTGGAAATACCTGAGGTGTGTCGCTCTGGTGCATAACTGGCACTGCATTTGCACTTTGCATTTGCTGAAGAGTTACGTGTGCCGAAAATGTCACGTGGAAAAGATGTGATTTCCTCAATCTCTTCAAACCATTCCCAGACACCGTTTTGTCTGGTTTAGATGGGACGTTAAGAAAAGCAGCTTCCCTGGGAGGCTAGTGCAGCCCTGGAACAGGCTTCCCAGGGAGATATGGAATCATCTCCCTGGGAGGTTTCCAAGCAGCCAGGAAAGCCATGGGCTGCGCTCATCTGTCCTTGCCAGTAGCTCCCCTGCGATGGGTAGGTTGGCCTGGATGATCTCCAGAGATGCCCTCCAACCAATGTTTCTATCAGTCTTTAAAAAATACCAACAGATTTCTTTTGGATAACCTCATGAGGATAAGCTTGTCTTGGAATATACATTTTATTAGGACACTGGCATGACGAAAACGTTAACTGAATGAAGTGTAAAATAGTGGGGCAAGTATATCTTCACAAGTGAAGATTTAATGCTTTTCCACTGGGACTGGCTGCACTGTAACCTACAAATGACTAACCTTCAGGAGCCCTGAAATCAGGTCCCACAGGTTGTTGTCAGGGGTTTTTTATGGGTTAGGGTAGTTTTGGGTGTTCTTTTGTATCAGAAGAACAGCTGAACAGCACTGCTTGTGTGGAGACAGCAGGTCTTGACAGGTAATG
>NW_010578142.1:88878-108437 GCF_000705375.1 Tinamus guttatus
AAAAATGAGACATATTGGGGCTTAAATGAGAGGAAGCTGTTGACGTCACATTATCCTTTTCTTTGCATTAGTCATGCTTTAAAATATATAGAAAAATGTTGTTGATTGGAATATATATTAATATGGGTGGGCTGCAGAACTTTCTGTAGGCTTTCCAGCATATCACAATATTAGTTTAAGCTCAAGGTCAAAATTCAGCATTTTTCGATGTCTCTCTCTCCCACTCCCCTCTGTCACTCCCCTCCCCCCCATTTTTTTTAGCCACCCACAACAGATGTCATATTAAGTGTCATAGCTCTGGTTGCAAATAAATAAATTCTTGTCAATCAGAGCTGTCAGTTAAAGTCCAAAATGTTTCCCTCGCACCTTCTATCTCAATAAAGAAATTCTTGTGTCAAGTTGAAGAAAGAAATAATGAGAACGAATGGGAGGGCTTTTTGCCTAAACACAGTCCCAGGGCAGTATGAGAAAATGTACTATTTTTGTGTTTTTCTGGTATATTTCTGAACTGCCCTTTGTCATGTTAAGTGATTGCCAAACATTAGGGAAGGGTTAAAGTCCTACACTGTTTCCTTAGTGGGCTTTATGAAATTGTTTTCAACCTTGCTGGGTTATAAGATAAAATGGGGAAGATTTACTTAAATCTCAACCCAAACTGTTTATGTTCTCCAGACAAAACCTTATCTTTATCAACAGAGGGAACGATCAGAAAACACCGTGAAGTTTTATAGTGATCTTAAAATATGCTTCTAAGTTATTCTTATAGAATAAATATATATTAAATGAATGTTAAATAATGAATATACATTAAATCAGCCTTTTAAAATATGAGGAGACAGTTGGAAAGATGATGTTTCTGCAGCATATTTCAAGGTAGACAAATGACAGAACACTTTTCTTTGGAATTTTGTTTGCCATCTATTGCACCACAGTTCTACTGCCTGTGCTCTTGAGGTACTGTAGGTTTATTTAGCTGTGTTGTCCAGAAGAATCAACTCTCTGCAGGACATAAATGAATTCCAATCTGTGCCCAAATTTAAAATTGGGTGTGAGAATCTTGGTGCCATTGAGAAAAGAATGAACAAATTGCTCCTGTTCCTGGAGTGGCCTTTCCAAGAAGAAACTGCACTTTGGAGTGCCAGGCTGTTGTATTTCGCTGAAGTCTCTTATTTTCTGGTGTATCCTTCAGCACTCCGTAACTTAGCAGTCCATTCTGGAGCAAGCATGTGTGGATATTGCTGTGGCTGCATCTTTATGTGATCTTGCAAATGCAACAGACAACTTCTAATACTTGAAAGGATTTTTTTTTAATATGAAGCTTTTAAGAGCAAAAGTCACTTTTATTGAGTGATCTGAGGTAACCCTGTATAGAGGAAAGTTTTTGGAGAGTTGTAAGAAAGCAGTTATCAACAAACCATTGTCAGCTGGGGAAGGGGCAAGATTGTTGCCCTAGGTTAAGATTGGTCACAACATTGCAGAGAACTGTATTTTTATTGCTACATGCTTTAAAAGAAGGTTTTGCTCTATTGCTATTCTTGGTCTTGGTAATAAAATTTGTCTTCCCAAGGAAATCTTGAAAAGAGTTTCCTCAATTCCAAAATGTGTTTTTAGCAATAGTTTCCTTGCAGCTGAGGAGGAAACAAATCTGAATTGTGGTTTAATATTGAGAGTTGAAATCATGGAACAGTGTGATGAAGTAGAATGGTCTCTGAATTCACAGCTCTGTAGCTTGACTGGGCTTAGGTGTCAGAGACTGGGCTTAGGTACTTATGTTTGTACACTATACAGGATTGAACTTCTACTTTCTGTTAAGATGTGCAAGAATTAAAAATCTCCAGCTTTCTCCTACTAATTAAAGCAAGAAATCTTTTAAGAAACTGTTCCTTATTAGAAAATCCAGGCCTTTCACAGTAAACTGTGATTTTTTTACTGTAAAATGAAAGGAGGAGGAAAGCTTTTACACAGAAATGCTAATAATGTTCTCTGTTAGTGCCTTTGTATTTCATATTAAGTGAGTGTTTGCCTATCGGGGCAAGTTCTGTGTCTTTGTACGCATCTACATTCCCTTAATGCAGTCATCTTTGGACTAAATGGTGGACTATTTTTCCAGCTGGGGAAGATTGCTGCTTATCCTTTTTAAAATATCTATCCAAAACCGTGGGTGGACTGTGCTTTGTTAGACAAAAATCATATGTTTGTTTGTTGCACTTGCACCATTAAAATGGCAGAAGAGGCAGTTTTACACTTGGTTTGTTCTACAATGAAAAATAAGTATTCTTTAAATGGCTAATGATTTCACCGTGGGAATGTCATATTGTGAGATGATAAATGGATGGCTTGCGTTGTCTTCCCATCTCTCTGTTCTCGCCAGAAAGAAAGGAAATAAATTTGAATTTGTTAGGAAGAGCTTGCACCTTTCAGGCAGGGTAAAAGATACCCTTGCTAAAAATCCTTCCTAGCAAATTAGCTTAGGCTTGTATATTTCTATAGCCTTTTTGAAAGCATAGTGACAAAGTCAATAGTTCTGTGTGCATCTCTGAAAGATTTGCAAGTTGCTGAATACTGGGCCTTCTAGATTTTTTTTTTTTTAAAGGATGCTTATTTATACTAAATCCATTCACTAGTTAGCTGTCACTGCAGTGAGCTTCTGGGCATTCTGCCAAGTCTTCAGTATC
Source organism: Tinamus guttatus (assembly GCF_000705375.1). The sequence continues at coordinate 91,554 of NW_010578142.1, forward strand.
GTCAGGATACTGCATAAAGTACAAAGAAAAATACTTGCCTATGTTTCCATGTAAAATTTTACAAGGGGGTTGTAGTCTCAGATGTAAGACCGTCTTTATTAAAGCGAGAGCAAAACTAGATGAAAAATAGGGCTGACTTCCTATCAGTAAAACTGGTTATAATGCAAAGCCCACTTTGACCCATAAGAATTGCAAATGTCCATGGGTTTAAAAAAAAATAAAAAAATCCCAAATAGAGACTTCTTTTTTAGGCATCCAAAGGTGTTTCTATTTAATATTATAAAATCATTGCGTAGCTGGTTTACTGTGAAGACAAGCCTTTTCTGAAGCATTAAAAATGAACAAGTTTGACATTTTAGAAGCTCTGCATTGCTACTGCTTCTTTTACAATTGTTTCTGTCAGTATTACATCTCATCCCTTTTAAATAATTGTTTCAGTGTCATTTTCTTATCAGAATTTGTTGTTCGTTTGATTAAATTATAAGTTACAGTAGCATATGGAGGAACAGAGATTAGCCACTATTTTTGGTCATACTACAGTCAAGCTGATTGTTCATTTCCCAAATTAATTTCTGTGTAAATATGTGATATATAAAAATAAAAGTGGGAGATTCTCATTTGCAAATCTCGCTGGAGGTAGAGGGCTTCCCACATCCCACCTTGTACATGCTCTTTAGGGTATTTTTTTAACTATATGCATTGTACTGTGGAGAATGAGTCAATGTTTACAATATTTTTGCAGTATTTGCCCCCCTGCTTTTTAAAGAAAAGGTTTCAAAATGAATCCAAATAGAAATTGTTATGCTTTCAGTAAGAATTGAGAGAAAATGTGTATGCATTCGCTGGAGTACTTGATAGGCAATATTACTTTCTGTGGAAAGGCACAGACCTTTTACATGAGTCTGAGAGCGGCTGTATCGTGTACGTTCTGCGAGTGGATAGGATTCAAGTCTCTAACCATACAGCAACAAAAGAACAGAAATGGTTTTGTTTTTGCAGTAGAAAAATAAAATGTAGATAGTAAATCTAGGGGAAATGAGTTGAAATTCAATATGTTTGTTCTCAAGTAATAGCTGTTTTTTGACTAATTTCCTCCTTTTTTTTTTTTTCTTAAGTTTGTGCTTCAGCTTTCAATCCAGATGAAGAGGAAGAAGATACAGAACCAAGGGTAAGATGGATGAATTATATCATCCTTGGTTCTCTGTACAGTCTGGCAGGTTGATGCCTGTATGTCACCTTTTTTCTACAACTTGTTCATTGTGTTCTCAGAGGTTGTGGCAACTCACGAATGTCACTGCTCTTAAATTTGGCACCACTTTATTCAATGTATTTATTTAGTCGCTATAGCTTTTACATTTTATTTCAAAGGTCTTTAGAGTCCTTAAGTCTACCCTCTAGACAAATTTAAATATTTTCCTTTCTTAATGATGATCTTAAGCACTTGCTGATGCCCTTCCTGGAGCACTGAGATGGTTGGGAAGAATGAGTTAAGCTTTAACACAGCTGTTTCTTCATGGGTGCTTAAAATTCCTCACATGCTTTTCACTGCCTTTCTTGTCAAAGCAGTTCTGCCTCAGGAGAGATTGCTGCTCATGAGAGGAATACTTTGCTGAAATATGTTAAGCCAGAAGCCACCTGTTATTGTATTGTCTTTAAATGTTGCGAATTTCTAGGAATTACAAGTCAATATATTGTAATTTTTTAGGGATGCTTTGGTGTGAGGAAATCCTGGTAGCCTGGCTGGGAAGGTTCTCTCTAAGGACTTCTAGTGTTCATTTATCAGGCTTCACCCTGAGGGTGCTCATATTTCTGCAATGGAAGTCTAAGACTAAGTTAAATTCTTTTAAATAGAACTAACTTCATAAATAAGATGGCATTAAAAAAAAAAAGGAAAAACGAAAAGACTATGTTTGATCATTCAAATATTTTTTAAAGTTGAATGTATTTATTCTATCAAAAGTCTTAATTTTCCTGATTGCTCATTAGTAAAAACAAGGTTCCATTTAGAAGAGAGCTCCAAGGTCTGCTCAACTTGGGATAATGAATACCAAGAAATTCTTAATAATGTAATGTTTTTTCCTAGTAATTCTAGAAATCGTTATGTGGTAAATATGAGATCATTAATGTTTATATATACATATTCATAGTTATATGCCTAACAATATATAGCAGATATATAAATATAAAAGAGTGAACTTTGATTCCTTTAATCTGAGAAGAGGTTTATAGTTGAAAAGAAGTACAAAGAAATCTCTACAGCAAAACTTTCATTTTAGTAATTGTGTTGGGGGAAAAAAAAGCACTTAGATATATTTCTCTCGGCCTGTATAGTCATTAAAGTTGTATCATATGTTTTGGGAACTCTCTTTATACCAACAGTAAAGTTTTTTTGAACTAATATAGCCAGAGCTCAAAATAAAATGCTTGATTTTTTTTTCCATTGTCCTAGATGTCCAAGCCTTGATGGGATCTTTTTGCTCTTTCCAGCTGTAGGTACCTATAGCTGTATTGAAAGATGAGAGAAAGAGATCCTCTTCTTCCTCATCTCATCCTTTGATTATGTTATTGCTCATATGTTTGTCAGAATAATTTCTTTTTTATTTTTCTTTCACTCTGTTTTCAGACAGACAATTTAAGTAAATAACAAATCCAGATACTTTGAAGCTCTTAATTTGTGTTCTGTCTTTCCCTCTGAAGATTCAGTCTGTAATCATCTTTATTTACTGTCATGACGGTTTTGTTTTATTTTGTTTAAAGGTAGTTCATCCAAAAACTGATGAACAGAGATGCAGACTGCAGGAAGCCTGTAAAGATATCCTGCTCTTCAAAAACCTAGATCAGGTAATATTGCTGTAAGGAAATCTTAACTGGAGTTGCTGATTTGTATGTACAGATAATAGCTTGTTTTAACAGTCCAGGCACTGGTTTTGAACTGTGATAGTTTATGAATTATTTATTATGTGCAGGCTGGCTTGGGGCATGTATTTGGGGATCAAAAATCAATGAATAATACAAACATGTCAAATTGTCAGTTACTAGGATTGCCAGATCACTTTCCCTGCAAAATGTGTGGGTTTTTTTCCTGTTTTCCCTAAAAAAAAAAAATTCTAATTCTGTCTTTCCATAGTTACTGATAGATACTATTGCACTTGATTTTCCTTTCCCATATGGTTCAGAATTTCATATATATTTTAAATGGGATAAACCTACACAATTCATAATTTTCATATTGAACAGTATGCACAATCCCTTGACTTCAGTATTTTTTTATTAAATATCAACATTTCAGTCAGTTTTCTTCAAATAAAAATGATATTTCTAGGACAGCATTCAGAGTATTATGACTGGCACTTAGAAATCTTAATTAGTTTTTTTTTTTTTTTTTTTAAATGAGGATCATAGGATAGTTTAGAAACTTTGCAAGTCTCTACTGCAGTCTCTTGAGAGACCATAAAGTAAATGCGTCCCACCTCCGGCATGTGTTTTCCACCAAAACAGAAATGAGTCTCCACTAAAAATTCAAACACACTTTTAAAATTATTACAATTAGGAGGAAGGATGAAAGCTGTGACACCTGCAGCTTTCTACATTGAACTATTGAGCTTCTTCTGAGATATAAAAGGATAAATGTAGTTTATGGTTTCAGATATTTAGCTCAGGTTTCCTTGAAAGTCAGGAAATTCTCCCAATTTTCGTTTCTATGCAAACCTTGAGAGACATTGAACTGTATTCCTGAAAAATTGGTTGAAATTTTTTGACTGCAGGAGGCTTGAGGTATTGACATTGAGACAGAGTTTCTTTGAAAGCTGTCCTTCCCAACACTGCCCTTTCACTGTTCTGGGATTCCCCATTTTATGAAGCCTACATTCTTAGACCACTTGAAAGGTGCCTTTTGTAAGGAACATGATTATGAACATTAAAAATGAAATATAGATGAACAGTAAAAATGAAAAATATATAACACATACAGGTACTGAGTGAGAGCAATGACTGTTATCCTAGTAAGGCCCCTGGGCATGTTCAGTACCCACATGTAAATCAAGAGTGTCCCGCAGTTCAGGTATCTTAGAGCCTCTTCCTTTATCGACAGGAGAGCTCAGTGTTTCATTTACTCAAAATGAAAAATCTCAGCCTGCTTATTTTCCAAATAAAACACTGTTCAGTTACTGTATTTTGAGAAAGCTTTTTAAAATCCATGCTGCTTGTTTTCTGACATCTGCTGCTTAATGCCTGTTGTAAAATACGTGGTTAAAACAAGTGGCCTTCAGGCAATGATTCTTTGCTTAATTTAAGTACTGGCAGAGTTTTTAAAGACAAGAAAATAGAATTCTAATGAAAAGGTAGGCAATATTTTTAATATAGTGGTGCCTGCAGATGCCACTATTGCTATTCACAATTTAATGACTGCCGTTAAATATTTGAAGTGCATCTAAGAGTCTAAGCACTGGTTTGCGTGTTTATGCAATATTTTTAGAATCTCAGCTGTGATCTAAATATTAAACTTGGAACATGCTGTCACTGAAATTGCAATGCAAGTCTATTGTTAAAGGACTTCAGAATATTGGAGGTAGTAAAGCATGTCGGCGTTGAGGCAAGGCTTTTGTATTAAACCGTCTGTTAAATTTTGCTGGCTGCTGCCTACAAAAAATTTAATAATGGTTCATCAGAAGCCTAGCTTGAGTCTGCAGTGCTGACCAGTATATTCCTATTTCTCTGTGTGTGTTTGTGTATTCCCCTGTCCATTATCTGTGGTCTCACGCTGAAACTGCAGGTTTTCTGAGACACCAAGAACCTTGGGAAATATTCTGTGCTTATACATAGGCTTATGCTATATGATCTGTGCCTTTGGGCTCTTAGATTATGACAGTGCAAATAAGATATTAGTAAATCATCTTAGTGCTGGTTTTGAAATCACTGTATATTGATGGCAGTCAGTTAAGCTGTTTCAGTTTATACCATGTGAGAATACATACATGCACACTTTAGCACCAAGACATTGTGTAAATTAAACCATTTAGGCATAAATTTTTCGTTAATATCTCTTCTAAAGTTGAAGCATTTATTTTTGCCTGCATTGCTGAACTTAATAAGCTGTAAATAAATGAGGTACTCATAAAAATCAAAATTTAATATAAAAACTTAGATTTTTGTAGGCTAAAAATAATGAAGTGTACTACTGATATCAAGTCAAATGAATTTTGTTTTATCCAGCAGATAATACAGAGGTATATTTTGGCCGAGGGCTGTTTGGTTTTGTTCTCTTTTTGATTTGTTCTGTTTACTTTATAGGAGCAGCTGTCTCAGGTCCTTGATGCCATGTTTGAAAGGAAAGTGCAACCTCAGGAACATGTGATTGACCAAGGGGATGATGGAGACAACTTCTATGTCATTGAGCGGTGAGCAGCTTGCTTCCAAATGTAAACAGGTTTCTTTTCAGCTACTGTAGAAGCAGCAAGGAATGCTCATTGCAGGCTGATTTCCTGAGGAAACCTTCCTTTTACTGTCATCACCTCTGTCACTTGGTCTTTGCATTCTGCACTTTAGGCCTCCGTTGACTTTTGGCTGGGGGCCAGCAGGTTTGACAGAGGTGGACATTTCAAACCTGCTGGGTTTTAACATGTTCTGGTGACTGAGAATTAAGGATAAAATCTCAAATGCTGTTTCCTCAGAGGAAAAGGCTGCAGAATGAGCTTACCTATTGTCTATTAGCTTTTGTACACATCAGCATGCACATGGTTTGAAAGGAGTCGTATGTGCTGTCTGTAGACCAAGGTGGATTTTTTCCTGAAGTGAGGAGGGGAAAAGCAGCAAAAGAAACCATACAGTAAGGGAAAGGCCAAGAATTTCTTTTGGGGAGAGGGAATAAAGGAAACAAAAATCCATACGCACTTAAATTAGTTGCTGTCATGAAACTAATGGGTATCAGTAATTACAGAAATTTGCTTGTCTGCAAGTGCAGATTCAGAGGGATTTGGCTCTTTTGAGGCACCATTAGACATGTCTTCTTGTTCTGAGATCAGTCATTAATACGTAAATATTCCTGAGGATTATTTCCTTTCCTGTCTGAGTGAACAGAGACTTGGTGTGGCAGAAGTAATTCTGCTGCTTGTCTGTAAAGAACAGGCTTTTTAGCACATACAGAAGACTAGGAGTCTTCTGGCTGTTAGCCTTCCTCCCCAGATTGCTTGGTATTTGGCTATCTTTTACAGGCACAGAGGGACTGCAAGGCAGGGCAGACCCAACTTGGGGGTACAGCATAATGCACACATAGGAGAGCTAGGACGAATGTGTTGCACAGCTAAGCATCAATTTGCTCACCATGGCCAAGAAGACGCGCAGTGGGTCTGTGCTGGCTGCACAGTCATCAGGCAGGAAGGGAAGTGTTGGCCCCTGTTGCCTCTGGGAACAGTCTGAGCCTCAGTGTTGCTTAGCTGTCCTCTTCTGGTTTTCTGCCCTTTTTTTTTTTTTTTCTTCTTAGGGTTTTATATTTCTTCATGTCAGTATTTTTCTCTTGAGTCCTTGAGCTTCTAACGATTGCAGTCTCCGAAATTACGCTTTGGTCTGTGTTTTTGTTGTTCTTATCTTGCAGGGTTTTAGCTCATGGACTGTCTTAGCAACAGCAACAGTTTTCTCAATAAAGCAGAACAAGGTCACCCAGTGGTGCTGAACCAAACTTGTCCTTGGGGCACAGACAGCTGAATGCTGGGCCGAAGGTTACATGGCTACAGTGACTTGGAAAAAAATGACACTAATAAATGACTGAGGGTGATGGGTGGGAATGAGAAGTTGCTTCATTTCTCTTCAGTTGTTTAAAATTGCTCTTCTAGATCAAAAAGATGATTCAAACACTATTTCTCCTGATTTTTCTCAGAGAATCATTAAGTGGATATTGAACACTGCAAGAATTTTAGTGCAGCTTTCCAGCAATAGTAATCCATATTTCAACAGTTTACTGTTAATGTGGTGGTGGTGTGTTTTCTTTTTTCATCTTAGGTATGAGTAAGCAGCAGGGTGTAAAGAGACTGCTAGGCAGTCTTCGTGTGTCTGGCTTCCCCCATTAGCTTTCTAGGTGACAGGAACTTCTTTTAGAATCAATAATATTCAAAGATAACTGACAAAAACAGGAATGTCCATCACCAATCCTGAATGCTCTGCTGCTAATGCTAGGTAGGTCTCACAGATTAGACTCTTCTCATACTTGTTTACTATGAGAAGTTTTACCTGCTGCTATTTCTGTTGATTCATTTTTTTTCTAAGGTCCCTGCTGATGTTCTGGGAGATAATAGCATTTTTTTTCTGGTAGAGATTGCAACTTCATGGGGAGAACTGTGTGTGTTCAGCGTATCTGAAGCTACTTACAAAGCCAGGAAGGTGTTCCCTACCTGCTTTTCTACAGGATGTAATACATTTTGTCAAGTCTCTTAAGCCAGTGTCCAATTCCTAAATTCTCTGATATTATAGCCAGGAATTGATCAAGCCTAGTTAAGTAATCTGACTTTTAATGTTTTTCTTCTAAAGCACCAAGCATGAGACAGCCTTGACAGTGGTATAGAGTGGTATAGCTTCTAAATGGCTAGCTTTCTGTGCACAGCCTGTTTCTCCTATGTACCTGCTGATCCAGATTTGTGCCTTCAACTTTGACTCCCGTACATTTCTCTCCATCTTTGCCAGAGTGGTATTTTAATTTCCAGTAAGTTCTGGCTTAACTACAGTCCCTTAGCTACAGTTAGTCCCTTAACTACATTGCAAGAGAGGAAGGGTGCCTCTGAGAACAGAGTGGGGCTATTCCCTTAACTACATTGCAAGAGAAGGGTGCCTCTGAGAACAGAGTGGGGAGGCCTTTCCACCTTAAAGAGGTTACAGCTCCATGTGAGTGAAGTGTAGAAGACTTCTGGTGCTTGAGCACTTCCTCCTTGATCATTTCAAATATCCTGGCTAGATGAAAGCAGTTTAAAGAGCTTTTCTGCTTTCTGAAAGCAAGGTATAACAAAATTTTCTTTAGCTCTGCAGCTTCTGTTTAAAGCCAGTGTGGCTAGAGTAGAATCCATAATGTTCTGCAAAACTGTCAAAAGTTATCCATGTTCCTAGCCATAGGCATCCTGCAGTGTCGCTTCAGCATGCAGAGAGCTCTGAGAGAGCAAAGCAGACTTCAAGCTGGGACGCTGTATGCTATAACTTGTCCTTCAGCAGCCTTACCTCCATGAAAATGGTGATAAAATTGTTTGGTTCAACTGCAGCTTGCCCCAAGCTGTGAAGTTAAACTGAGTGTGAAAGTTCTGGTCATAAGGAAGCTATTAGGCAAACACCAAATGTGAATTGATTTGTTGGTTGCCCCTCCATGTCCTGATGTAAAGATGTGCCACATGGTCCTGAATTAGCTTTAAATAGTCTATCTTGAGAGTCATATGTGCCGCTCATAATAGCGGACAGTTTGCCCTGTAAAACTTGCTAGTTATCTTGGGTATGAACAGAAAGATTCTTTTTGGGATCTCTGTGCTTCTACAGCATTGCTGTTGTCCATGCAGGAGATGAAAAGTTTGAATCTAGAATGGATATACAAATAAATGTACAGTTGTACTTTGGGATCGCAATACAGAGATATTCCTAAGTTTGAGTTAGGTTGAGGCAAAACCTTAAAAGCAGGTGAGTAGTTGGGTTGAGTTTACCAAAAGGTACTGCAGAAATGCTGTCTTTGTGAAAAAGTTAGCTGAGGACATTGATTCTAGTGGCTCTGAAGAGACCTTGTTGAATAATAACACATTATTGAATAATGTGCTGTGGAAAGACTGTGAAAGTACCTATGCCTTGGCCAGAACACTTACAGTAGCAGTGTCAAAATACTTTGCAGAGGAGACCAAATAGATCCCAGCCAGCTCCACCTGGAGTGAAATGCGCTATTAAGAGAGAGGTGCTGTGAAAGTACTTAAGATGCTAGCAACTTAGATGATAAGAAAGCTCAATAAAGTATTTTTAATATCGCTTAGCAGTAAGAGAGCTGTTTTTTAATTTGGAAAATGTTAGTGTAACAGCTGAAAACTCTGTTTATGAACCATGTTGGAAATTTGTCTAATAGCACCTATTCCATTTTTCCAGGGGACTGTATGACATCTTTGTAGCAAGAGACAACCAGACACGCTGTGTGGGTTGCTATGATAATCATGGCAGTTTTGGCGAACTGGCACTGATGTACAACACTCCTAGAGCTGCCACCATTGTTGCCACAACAGAAGGAGCCCTTTGGGGACTGGTAAGAAAAGGAAATTGCTCTCATCTGCGGAATATTTTAGACAGTAACTCACTGGATTCACTAGCAGGTGCTCCCATCAGTATGAGTCCTTGTGCTAATAGCTATTTTATTGTTATTTGTTATCTCCTGGCATATAAGTTTCATTGTGCAAATGCTTTTGGGGACCTTCCTGAAACAACTTGTGTGTAAAAACTGTATCACTAGATGCATCAGTCTCTTTATCATTTTGTGTTTGCTGTAATCTTAACTTCTATTAGGAGAAGAATGAAGACTTTGTTTTCATCCTGCTAGAGGACAGTGGTGTCATTGAAGCCTGTATTTTATGGGGAGGAAAAATACTCCCACTATCTACATACATCTTTACATTTCAGCTTGCTACCATTTTCAGTCCTTTAAGAGTGGGGAGGGCGGGCAGGAGTTCCTACATGAGTATGTTAGTAGTTTGAAGAGCTAGGAAAGCTGCCCAAAGCTGTGTTTTCCCTCAAAATAAACTATTGCTGTCACAATGTTTCTGGTCTCTTTGTGGCTGCCCTACAAGAGGTTCTCAGGTCAGCATGACCTTTAAGATACGATTAAATGATGATGTTGCTTTGTCTCCTGCCTAGCGGTGTTGAATGAGAAACTGTAGGCTTTAGTTTCCTATTTTAGTTCTTTTCTCTGTAGTATTTTGGATAGAGTTATTTTCGCAGTGCTCGCCCTCGTCTGTGAGGGCTCACATAAGTGGATCCATGAAGCCTTTGAAGCCGGGAGCGTTGTGGCTTTCTGTGTGCACGGGCTCCTCGGCAACTATCGCTAGGGGTTGGCCATTTGTTGTGACCTTGATTATGTGCCTGATAAGCTTCCACACTCAGCATGCTTATACACTTTCTGTGCTTGTGCAGAGAACTGACTTGTCACTCCCCTTTTCTTTGTAAGCTGTAAGAAAAGGCTGCAGTAAATCAAGCTGGGCATAATGTCAGAATCTAATTTCTTGTGCAAAACTGGATAAATAATCCACCTGCCAAATGACCTCATTCTAAAAGAATGAAAAGGAGAAGAAGATTCTTCAGTCCAGTTTGCCTTGGAATAAACTACAGCATTTGGGGTTAATCTTCTTTTGTTTCAGTGATTAGTCGTTTCATTAGGAAGGCATAGTTGAAGAGGAGGAACCTCCTGCCAGTCATCTGTCCCTCAGTTGTTGTATTAAGTGAGGTTCCACTTTTCTGCCTTAAACTTTTTCTTCTGAAGGTTCTGTTGCCTCCGTGCTTTATTGCACTGCTTTGTGCTTGCTCTACTTTAAATAGTGTGCTTTAGTAAGCTGCAGAGTTAACTGCTAAAGCTCACTGCTTATTTCCTATTTAAGAAGAAAGTTATACTCTTGCTCCATTACAGTCTTCAGCCAACAGAAGCCTGGAAGGCTCAGACCCAAAGCAGTGATCAAACATGGGCCGCAGCTGAGCATGTCTGGGGAAAGGCCTGTGATTGTGCCCGCCTCCTCTGCTGCTCTGCCCTGTTCAAATACGGCCGTGTTTAAACATCACCAGTTCTCCCACTCACTGATACGCTCAAAGCCACTGTCCCAAATGAATTCTGAACTTCAGATGCTTTTGCAATTCCTCCTTGTATTTATGCACTTACCTGCTTCTCTAGACATCTACATTTGATGAGACTTCTACTGCTGAAACGTTTCTTTAATAATACTAACAGTGATGATAAACAAAAACTCACCTCTTACTTTCTCACCTCTCTTGCTGTTCTATGGATAACAGTAATGTCTTTCTTCCCTTCTTATGTTCCCTTTTCCAACTTCCATGTTTCTGGTCGTGTAAGAAACTCCTCACCTCTTATTCTACTCAGAACCCAAATCCTACCAGGGGACATAGGCATTAAAGTAATGCCTGTGTTAACAGTATCTAGTGGGCGAGTGCTCTTCCCCTGAGCCTTGATGTGCTGTTGTCTTTCCAGCTCTTTTGGGATCTTTCTCATTGTTTTAGTCCAGTAGTTCTGCCCTGCCTTTTCTGTTTGCAAGTAAAAAGCAAGATCGCTGACAATGAAGTCTCTAACATGTCTGCCCTTACAGGTAGCGGGACAGGAGATGGGCGTAATGTGATGGGTTTGTCTTCATGCAGGCCTGTATTGCCACCCAGCGGCCACAGAGCCTCAATAACTGCATCTTAGGAGAAATAAAACATCAGGGCAAGAGGAGAAGAGGATGTTGTCCAGTGTTTGGGCTTTGAAAAACAAACCATCATTGCACGAAATGTGCTTGTGGTGCATGGGGGACAGCTGGCAGCTAGGAGTAAACATTCCCTGGCAAAAGCCACCTCTCAGATCTTGAACGTGGGAGTAGAGATCAAGCCTTTTGCTATTCTGTTTCTTGATCTACCTGCATAAACATCCAATTTGCTTTTAAATACCTTGTCTCAAGAAGATTCAATTTCAGACTTAAGCCTGAAGTCGTGTTGCAAATTCCATTTTCTAATGGCTTTAGCCAGAAACTGACTTCATTGTATGTGGGGTTGGAGTATCTTTAAAAAAAAACCGAGAAGCAAATACTGAATGCTGAAAAACAATACTAAATTGACTAAAAAAATGAATTCTTATATGTTTATCTGGGAAAGACCAAGTTTGTCATAGCTCTATGTTTTTCAATTTGCTCTTACAGTAAGTACTATCAAAGGAGCTGTTACCATTGTGATACTTTGTGTATCATTTTATCAGATTCCTTTTCAAATAAAATGTTACTGCAAATATTAGTTCGTATTATAGCTTCATAAGTCCTTCTAGCAGTGAGCATTTTGGCCAAGAGAATAATCTCTGCTGTTTCTTGCAGGATCGAGTGACGTTCAGAAGAATTATATTGAAAAACAATGCAAAGAAGAGGAAGACATACGAGTTATTTATTGAGTCTGTGCCCCTTCTTAAATCCTTGGAGGTAATGCCTCAGAAATCTGGGTCAAATTCTGATGTTGACATTAGCTCTGCAGTGACAGTTTCTTGTATATCAGGAGCCTATGTGTCTCTTGCTCAGAGCAAAATTTTGAGCTACTTTGGAATTGCTTACTGGACAACTAAATTTATATTGTTAAAATTGTACAACATTTTGTTCAGATTCTTCTTTGTTCACAGTTGGAGGATAAACTGAGATAAAAATCAGCAAGCTATGTGTATAAAAATACCAAAACATAACTATGCTAGAGAAGAGATGTTAAACTAAAGACTGGAAAATTGTGGCTATGATTTCTTTTGAGGTCATGATGCAGAACTAATGACACATTGCACTGAGGTGTTCAGCTTTTATCAGCCACGAATAAATTTTATATTTGTGGCCAAGATGTGGTCTGCAACAGATCTTTAAGCCCTTTACCCATACTCAGGAGAGCAAGCACATGCTGTGATGATGTTTGGGATGTTTCCTAAGCTGTTTAATCGAACTGAATCAGAGGACTTTGAGAGCCATGCCAAGCCCTTTTTAGGCATTGATAAGTGTTCACATTTGGCTTGTACTGTAACGCACATACATATATTTTTAATGATAAGGATTTTTTCAGCATCAATCTTTAGTGTTGTAAAATCCCTTGCAATCCACTTGAGAGAGGATTACAAAACAGTATTGTTAGGTGTGAAAGTGAATTTCTAGAATATATCAATTTGGAGATACTCTGACAACTGTGGAAGGAGAGATTTGCACAACACCTTCGCCCTCAATGCCTGGTTTAAACAGTTCCATCAACGTGACTTTTTTGAGCAGAAAAATGACTCATAAATATTTAAGGATATAGAAAAATAACTTGTTAGCGCTGGATAGCTTTTTGCATGACAAACTGCAGTTGAATCATGCATGCATCAGAATTTACACAGTTCCTTAGACAAGGACTAGATTCAGGTGTGTTTGTGAGAGGAAGGGATTTAAAACTGAATCATTTGTTGAGGTAATAACTTTCTTCCTTTTTTTCTTTTTTGCATGTTTTGTCATGTTATGTATGGACAGCAGGAAACATGAGAGAGAAATTTAACTCTTGAGACTGTCCTTTCTCCCTTCCTGTTTATGAAGGTGGCTATGTCAGATTAGCACCTCTTGCCCTCACTGGGCATCCTGTTGTAGTGCTTGCTGACAGTTCAGACCTATTTCATATCACCTTCAGCTCTCCACCGTAGGAATGAATTCCTGGATCAAACCACACACACATACGCTCACAAAAATCTGTGTTCAAGTGTATGCTGACTTAAGATAATTGGATAATATTTTACTGGTATTTTTCATTGAAGTTTGTGCTTAGAAAGTTTCTGATTTCTTTCTGAACAAATTCTTAAAATGTTAATTGAAACTTACAGGAAGCGATTTTTCTTTTCTCTAAAACAGCTCAATCACTTACTTGGAAACCTTGGGGTAAGAAAAGCATGTGAATGGAATGGAAGTTTTCTTACCCTAATGGTTGCTTTGACAGTTGTGTTGCACAGTGACACTGTACTATATCATATGTAGGGGCTGCATTTTTAGTACCACAGTGTGGCATATGGGTGCCTCGTGAATGCCTCTTCATTTTTATTTTGACAGGGCTGCAAAGTTTGCCAGAAGTGTATTATAGCAAGTGATTGTGTTTAATTTTCCTCTTTGTTCCAGCCTTCAGAGCGAATGAAAATAGTGGATGTAATAGGGGAGAAAGTGTATCAAGATGGGGAACGAATCATTTCTCAGGTACTTGGAGTCTAAATATGCATTATCATTCTCCCCTCTCTGCTTCTTTCTACTTTGTATTTGCTTATACAATCATATTACTTAAACTAACTTTGCATCACTTACTTTTAGTACTTCCAACTTATTTAACCGATTTTTGAATATTTTGAGAACGTCCTACTACGTTTTTTGCTATTTTTTTCTACTGTAAGAAGAAAGTGCCCTATTTTAAATTAAGTTAATGGAAGAGAGTCCTTGGTTTACTTGGAATCACAGAATGGTTGAGGTTGGAACGGACCTCTGGAAATTATCTAGTCTAGCCCCTCTGCTCAAGCAGGGACACCTAGAACATGTTGAGCAGGATTGGTAGGTTTTTGATGACAGCAGTCTTGTTTAATAAACAGAGTATGATTCCTTGATAATGGCTTGAATAATAGCAACCTTGCATGTCAGATAACTCGAATGCCAGAAGTCTTGCTTGCTGATACCAAGTACTGATATTACTTCTCTCAAAAAATCCCTTCAGCTTATAAAATGAAAATCTTGTTGCTTAAGAACTGGAGACTGAACTATTAGGAAAATCAAAGCCTATAAATCTGAGTCTGAACAAAAACAATTAGTGATCTAATTACGCAGTTGGTTTTAATCTTTGTAATAATTGAATTAAGGATAGGAATTTATTTATTAAGAAAAAAAGTAGACTTAATAATGTGGATTGGTCTGGACATTGGTTATACACTGCTGAAGAAGATAAAACTCAATACTTGGAAAAGACTCTGATAGCTCCTATATTACAGAAGTTGCATCACTACCATGAACCTCTTCTCTCATGTGGATAATTTTACATTTCAATTATCTTTCTGGAATTTGATCCTTCAATTAAGTGAAGTATGTTTTAAAGCACTTGAAAATTGTTAATGCATGTCAGCGAAGTCCTTACATCTCCCACCAAGCTTATTTGAATTCTTTAGAAAAGTAAGTAATGACTCTTTCAGCACAGAATTGGGCTGACTGTGTCTGCTGATGTTGTGATGAGAGCTGGCAAGAGTGAATGAAAAACTTTGTGCTGGATGGTTTGCCTCCATCCCCAGCAACCTTAATTTAAGAGCCTAACTTCTTCTGAAACCACAAGTTTAAGCCTTGCATCAACTTCTCACATCATTCTTAAGTAATTAAGGCCTAGTCATCTCTCCATCCTTCTTGTCACATGCTGTCTTCTCGCCCAAACCTTGTCTCTCTTCCTTCTCTTCCAGTTCTACTGCCTTCAATTCCATTCTGTTTTTTTTTTTTTTTTTTTTGTTGTTCTTTTCTAGGCTGTTTTGGCTTTGCCTGTTCCCCTATTCCAGCCCTGCTTACTGTGTCTGAGTTCTTCCACTGCACTTGACTTGATACTGGATTTATCTCCCTCACATTGTGTCCCAGTTTTGATGAGCCAGCTCCCTCCCATATCAGTTCCTTATCCAGACTTCGTCTCCTTGAGGCCTTTATTCTTTTCACCTCTGATTCATGGCAGGAAGAAACAAGCTGTCTGCTCAGAATTCCAGTCCTACACCAAGCCCGCAGCTGCCTTTGCAAAGAAACTCCTCACTATCACAACTAAATAGTTGGGAAGAAATGCTTTCTTGGACCTGCTGGCTGCACATTTGCCTTGTGCACTAGGATCCCCAGCTCCTTTCCTTTAAAGAGGCTCCTTAGTGCTTCAGTACTAAGCCTGTCCTCTTGCATGGCATTCTTCTAGGACTTCGCTTGTCAAACTTCATGGGGTTCTTTCTTGTTCTAGTCCCTCTGAGTAGCAGCCCTATCTTCAAGGTATCAGCTGCCCTCCTCAGTCTGGTACCATCCATGGGTTTGCGAAGGTGCATTCTGTCACATCATCCCATTATTAACACAGCTGCCAAACAGTTTTGGCTCCAAAATCAGCCGTTAAGGGATGTCTTTACTACTAGTGTCTCCTTGGATTTCAGACTCCTGGCCACCATTTGTTGAGCCCATGTGGATAGGATGTTTCTCACTCATTTTCATTCACAGTTTTATGAATTACCCTGTAGTTCTTCTGGGGACCAACATTATGCAGATTGGTCTGTAGTTCCCCAGATCCTCTTGAAAATTTTAAGTTTTTAGTTTTGTTTTGATTTTTTTTTTTCCCTAGAGATATCTCCTACTTACAATTACCACTTTAGGTTGACTGAAAAGGAGCTTCATAGTGACACTGATAAGCTTCCTCAGCTCTCTGAGGCATCCCACCCAGTGCTGTTGACTTATGTAGGTCCAGTTTGTGTAAGCAGTCCATAATTCTGTCTTCCTCTACTTTTGGTCTTTTTTCTTCTGACTGCTATAATTACCATAATCCACTTCCAGACTTGAGATGAGAAATACTTCTGTTCAGCTCCCTATAAATTTTTAACTTGTAAATTGACAGATTTAAAACCTTAATAACAATTTATACTTATATTTTGTATAGGCTCTTCAGTTTTCTCTCTCACACGTTGCTTTGATGTCAGTTTGTCAATTCCAGCAGATTTCTACACAAAGCCTAGGTCAGAATGAACACTTTAATATCATTTTTTCCCTTTCATAGTAAGCTTAAAAGTGATTTGGTTTACCTTTTTCTCTTCACAGGGTGATAAAGCAGATTGCTTTTACATTGTAGAATCTGGTGAAGTAAAAATCCTGATTAAAAGCAAGGTGAGTTCAAAGAGGATGCTTCAGGTTTAAATGAATCCCTGATTTGCTCTGTTAATAGAAGTGCTACACAAAAATCCAGCATGACATATTTTAAGTTGTTATTATTATTATATAGTATTTACCATTATCTTTTTAGGTAACTTAGGTTGTAAATAACTTTACTAAAATTGGAGGGTTAGAGTTTTTGCTTCTCTGCAAACTGACCTGCTCTACACTCTCTGGTATTAAGGATGGGGATAAACTTTCTGCTAGGAAGCCAAAAAAAAAAGGAGGGGGGCAAAAAAAGAAAGGGGGG